>JASJOG010000100.1:0-440000 GCA_030142905.1 Heliopora coerulea | reverse complement strand
CCGGACATTGAATACATTTGTTGTTTGTTTCATATATATCAGAACCGGCTGGCTCTGGGAAATAGATCAGCTTTTCAGTAAAAATAACAGATTTTTAGGGGGAAATAATGCTTAATTAAGCAGTAATCTAATTTGGTGATCATAAGTGTATAGTTTAATATTACTAGCCAGGTAAAAAGGGGGTACACATCTTCATGTCCCGCCACCAAAAGAAATGGGGGACCAACGCCTTCCCTGCTCCCCCGCTTCCGACGCTCCTGGTTCTAAAGCTCCGATCCTTGGATGTATTTCACTTCAGTATAGCTTGGGGAGGCTTTTAACCCTTTACTTGGCACTGTTGCAATTCTGCAACTTATTATATTTTACTCTATCGAACGCCAGACGATTATACTTGTCAAGTGGCGACCGCCTGGAAAATTGCTATACAAACAGTTAAGAATACGTGGCTGGTAAGCCGTGAGCGCCGGTCTCTCCATTCAAGTATTCGTACGATTTGAATTAATGTTGATCAGGATCACTTACGAAGACAAGTACAGCGGAGATCAATATTGACTCAGAGTTCCGTTTCGATTCGAACCAACACCGCAGTTAAAAAGTACTTACTGTGAAATCGCCACACATTATCTGTGACTAAAAAAAATAAGACACCATCAAACAACATAACTTCACGTACGTGTGCTACATACAGATTGTCGTAGTTGATTGTTAAATCTTTCTACGAAGCCAGGAGAATATTAACACTGATTCTAACCTTTCCAGCTACTCGTGAATATAAATGGAACTAAATACGGATGAAAACCCTTAAGCTACCTAAAGTACATGGAAAAGGCGAATTAAGATCTACATATTATTCTAATTTAATGAGATGTAAAACCAGAAACCCATTTGCTAAATTAAAATTCTCCAATTTTATGATGTAAAACATTTTGCTGCTAGGAAGCGAGTATGAACAGTTAAATTTCGAAGCGCCGAAGAAAATTGACTATCTTTAAAACCCGGAACGGGGAATGGGAAATGCTTAGACCAGAAATATATAAAGCCGGAATATTTAAAAGCCGGAATGAGAAAATCCGGAATCTTTAAAACCCGGAATACGAAAAATCCGGAATCTATAAAACCTGAAATGAGAAAAGCCGGAATCTTTAAAACCCGGAATCTTTGAAAACCGGAATGCGAAAAGCCAGAATCTTTAAAACCCGGAAAGCGAAAACCCGGGATCTTCAAAATAAGGAATGGAAAAGTTCCAGTGAATTTATTGTTTTTACATAAATTTAAGCATGAAAAAATGTACGTTCTTATACATTGTCGCATAGTAAATTTGGAAATTTTGAAGATGTAGGATGCTTACTTCGAACTTCGAAGTGAAGTCATGAAGTATTTTTACAAAATTGCAATGGAAAATTCGCTTCTGAAACAGAAATAAATGCTTTTACTTGTCCAACATGACTTCTTTTGTGTCAAATTGGAGTACCTGGCCTACAGCTATAAAGATATTTGATACACTTTGTATCCAATGGGATTACAAGCTTCGATCAAGGTAGTTCTTCAAAACCCCATGAACTTTTCTACGAATTTAAATGATGAGAAGGTAACCAAATCTCGTGTAAGGAAAATAAAACTGTGCCGGTGCATCGTTTCCCACCGCTAACATTGGGATCGGGTTGTGCTGGATTCATGTAGCTTCGAAAATCGTGTTTGAATAAGTCAGATTGGTCACACATCTTCATGCAGGCTTTGATGCATTGTTTGAATTAAAAAGCAAAAAAAAAAAAAACCAAACAAAAAAAAACCCTGACTGCTTTGGTGCGAAGATCACCTGTTTTACCAACTTTGGTAAGTTCTTTAAATTCAGCTTGCGGTTATAGTTTTGGGGGGTTTTTTGCCCTGTAAATTGTTATCGAATCTTCCACTTCAACTTCCTGAAAAAGTTGATGAACATCAACTATTTGAGCCCCTGATCAATTTCATTAAGTCTTTATTGGGTATTTTCAACCACAACAAAGTTAAAACCTTTCAAAATGGTTGACAAACATGGTAGGGAAACATGTATTAACTTGTTGGGTTTGACAAAGCAGCCATTAAAAAACTACAACTATGCCCACTACCTTTCCAAGGGGGATAAAAGTTGTATGGTGAGGTGGCAAATATATCCATTCCATTCTCTTGAAATTCACTGAATAGTAGGAAACAATTTAATGAAGGTAAATGTGCTGAAATGAATATTGCTGTGTTTCTCCATTTGAGCCTGCTACAAGAGGATCACTTGAGCCGACATATCTATAAAGTATGTCATGAGAAAAAATCCAGTGCTTCAGATGAAGAGCACAAATCGAAATTCGAAGTAAGCATCCTACATCTTCCAAATTTCTGAAAGGTAGCTATTAATTACATTACCATGCGACAATGTATAAAAACGTATTTTTCATGCTTAAATTTATGTAAAAACAATAAATTCACTGGAACTTTTCCATTTCTTATTTTGAAGAACCCGGGCTTTCGTATTCTAGGTTTTAAAGATTCTGGCTTTTCGCATTCCGGTTTTCAAAGATTCCGGCATTTCTCATTCCAGGTTTTAAAGATTCCGGCTTTTCTCATTCCAGTTTTACAGATTCCGGCTTTTTATATTCCGGGTTTTATCATTCCCCGTCCCCCGATTCCCCGTTCCAGGTTTTAAAGATAGCCGAAGAAAATTTATGACGCGATGCGCATCGTGGAATTGTTCTCTCACAGATGGAATGAGATGGAATAGATTTTCGGCAAAACTCCAACGCTATATACAATCTATTATAACTTATTAAATATCTTTTTCAAGAAACGGTTGCTTAACTTCACCAGCGATGATATAAACTGTTTATATATGTTATAATTTGACGTTTAAGTGATGTGGGAAATTCTCACTTTTTGTAGCAATCATGTGATAACTCGGATTCCTTTCTCCACTAGAAAACTAAGTTAATCTTTTAATTCCATTTTAATTCCATTAACTACAAAATCAAGTTCAGGTCCCTTACGATAATAGCATTTTTGAAAGGGAAATGTGCGTTTATCATGCACATTAACTTTTATTGTTGCCTTTCTTAGATCGTTTGAAATCTTTTCCAGTATTTTTTATGGTTTTAGAGTAAGTAATTGGAACCAAACTGGTGTTATAGTTATGTAAATGTGATGATTAAATAACTGAGAGTTAACATGGTGATAATCTAGTGCGCCTTAAGCCCCGGGCTATAACGCGTGTGGGATGGCTACAATCAAAGTATGCCATGTAGAATCGAAGTAGGTCTCAGAGTCGATGTAGGGGCCCATGTAAGTGTTGTAAAAATTAGTGAAGTGGCCAACTGGTTGGAAAAGGGAAGCATAAATACAGCACATATTTTGGATTTATGCGAGGTGTTAGATGGCTACGCAGTTGGACATGCAGTGCAGAGTTGAAAAATTAAGTATGTATATAGTAGATCAAGAGAAAAGAGGGGAGTAAAAGATGCGTAACATTGTTTTGTGCATAATTCTTTTGGGACACAACCCTGGACGTGCGTTTCGGCCTTCTATGGTGGCCTCTTCAGCAGGGATTTGGGGTTGGGAGTCGATGTTTTCCAGTCGGAAGGCAGAGAAATCAGTATAGAGTGTAATAATAGTGTAAAGAGAAAAAGTCTGCTTACCAAAATTGTTGTATGACTTGAGAAGTCCAACGCGTCTTGCCATCATGTAGAAATAGAAAGTTCGCCGCAGGATGTGTGAAATGAGTGAGCGTCAATACGGTTAGCAGTAAATGAGATCGGGGTAAGGTTGCGACGTGAATATATATGTCGAGTTGTTCGTTCCCAGTTGACACGTGGTGCGCGGTAGTAGTTGTGTGTAGTGTGAGAAGTGTTGTGGTTGTTGGGGTCGTAGGGGATAATAATAGGGGTGGGATCCCCTTTGATATGTTCTATATTCTGCCAAATGAATATGTAAGTATAGTTCTGCAAATGGATGTTGTATATTTTTTGCCGAAAGATGGATACGTCAACGTAGTTCTGCGAGTGGATGTTATGTAGAAGGACAGTGTTGGTGTATTTATTATAGAGAAAAGAAGTATGTAATATAGAGGCTCTGTCTCTTCCCATCTTTAATCCGTCTCTTCCCATCCTTAATCCCCGGCCATCAATAGTTTGTATTTCATGATTCTACAATACCAGGGGCTTATGCCCGCTGCAACATTAAGTCAAGCACAATTTTCAAGCTGTACGAACTAAAGCATTTCCTCTGGAGCTGTCTTGTTGTCTTGATCTTTTCGATGGAGTTTCCAAGCAAGTAATTTACTGTTGACTTTTATTCGATCACAATGCATGTGAGTACAAATATATAGTTGCCTTGAACGGCGATCTATGTTGCTTGTAATACTGTTTTTTTTGGTATTGTTGTTTACTTCAGATAGGCTCTAGTCGTTGTTCTTTGATCTCATTCTGTCCCATGGCTTTTTTTGGTGATTATCAGCTCGAGGTGTGATAGAAATTTCCCGCTTCTTTTTTAGTTGAGATGTACGTGAACACCACCATGACATAATAGATACAAGAATGTACAATGTCGAAATTATATATCTTTACCTTCAGAAAAGTCTATATTGCATGTATAATTAATCCTCCGCTGTCAGAGACATCTCCCTTAGACGAGTAATTAAAATTAAAACGTTTGCTACACACTGCAAAGGGTTAAGGAGATACAGTTTTTTGTGCAATAATTTATTTTAGTATGATGAAATCATCAAACTGTGATAACGCATTCGTAGAATCACAAATTCCTTAAAATTTGTTCATCTTTATGGCTATTGTCATCACTTGCTCGAGGGTAGATGTAAACAACACAATGAATAATGATCAACAGTTCTATACGAGATTATAAAATATACGTGAAATTTCTAGGCAGCCATCTTGAATTGGAATCTGCATTCATTCGGCTCAGTAACCATTAAAAAAATTACCATATTTGATCATATGAAAAATAAAACTAAGTAAAGAATGCAAGAATGAGTTAAAAAGCTAATTTTGGTTCTAAAATTTATATTTAAATCTAGTGAAACGAGATATTTTCATGAACGGAAAATATCCCTCTCAAAATATGCTTGCCATGGAAACGTCAGCTAAAGTATGCATAAAAATTTCAAAGCAAGATACTGGCTGATAAATTTCGGGAAAAGCAAGAAATTTGGGGGTTATTCGTTGAATCGTTCTTAATGAACTGAACGCTTGAGGTCAGTGTGGACACTTTCAGTCACCTGGGGTAAAAGAGTGTTAAACTTAAAAATTTTCAAATTATTTGAAATTTCAAAAATTTTGTTGTCACAAAAATTGAAATATTATCTATTTAGCATGGACGCTGATATTCAAGGCAGTAGCGGGTATTCCAGGAATAATGTCCGAATACTGGAAATCGGCATACCCGATGTACGAGTACTCCATCGAAGCTCTGAATACTCGAAATGACTTCAGACATCATTATAAAAACAGAATTGTCCAAAACTGTAAAAAAGAATTTTTTTTTATTTGTTTGTTTATTTGTTTGTTTTTTTTGGGGGGGGGTTACCAGCTATTTTCTTACCAGCTAATTCTTTCTATCACTAAATGCTTCAGTGTTAAAGATGTCAAAGATCAAGCCATAAATACTGCCTTTGCCCTATTTCATTATCTATTTTTGGTTGCAAAAATCATCAAGGGCAAAAAGGAAATTTTCTTCCGGTAGAAACCTTAACATTTACCCGAGACTTTTTAGTGCAAGACTGCAAGGAACATTGAATTGGTCGGATAAAGACATAAATTCTTCATCCTTTTCTGATTATAGGTTCGCGTCGTTCTCTACAACCAGACCATGGAGCAGCTCGTTCTCAGGTTTGATTCCCGCAATTCTGACAACCTGAATCGGTTTTCGATGGAAAATCTCCAAGAATCACCTTAGCTGGATATTTCAACCAAGCCGAAAAATTTCTTTACGTTGAAGGGTGACTGCCGTAATGCCAACTCTCGGGATTTTATAATAAATCATGCTTGTGGTGGTTGTCCAGAAGATATAGGGTGGTTGGTTACTAGAACTATAAGAGGTTGCAAATAGGAAACTAGATTTCCAGGTTTCGTTTTTCTTCAGCAAGAAAGATACCGCTGTAAACTATAGTAAGTTTGGTAAGTCCAAATATTTCCTAAAAGAAAAAATACCTGTGTACCCTTTAAAACTGGAACCCTTGTGTTTTTTTTCGGGTGTTTGCTCAGGCAGATGTATTGTTCACTTTCATTGCCTCGTCGGGCTTACTGTCAACATATGATGCAGGGGCAGAATCGAAAAATTTTCAGGGTTGCAGTACCGAAGTGTCAGGGACACAACTTCAAAGAAATTTTCCAGTTAAGCCTTGTAAGGTCTTAGGAACGCCCATACAATGGAACGAAATCTAATTACGGCCATATTGTCCTGTGGTCCTAAGGCATTAGGATGGGTTGAGAATAGCCCTGACCTGTTCCTTTAGAATGTCACAAACTACCTTTACTGGTGTCTACAAATTAATGTAATGTTTACAAATTACCTTTACTGATGTCCTACATCCGCTGGCTGTCCATTAATTCGATCGAAATCTCCCCTACTTATAGAAATATTTTTAGATATTCATAGCTAAAACCTTTCTATACCTTTCATATGCTTTTACGACCTTCCTACAACCTGCCTCAATCATCGAATATTTGTGGATTATCTCATTCTTCTGGCAAACATTTTCTTTTTCACCTAAAATGCTCCACTATTTTGCGCTCAGTATTTTTGGTAAACTGTGTTTGGCATTATATTTTCAGATCAACTTGGAACAGTCGAAGTATTCACGGTTTACGTACGCTGAGCTTGTGAAGATATGACTGCTTGCTAATTAAAACAATCTGCCTGTCCTGTCCTAAGGTTATTTAGGGATTTAATGTTAGTACACATATGAACGAACACTGCTCGCGATGTTTCAGCAGTTACTCAACCACGTTAAGCAAAGTTTACTGAAAGTGTGAAACATCAGGATTAGACTTTGGTTAAGAATTAATTTAAAGATAAGGTCAGGATGAGTTTAAGATTGGGCTTTAACTGACCTACAGTATAACAGGGTATTTTTTTTCCAACTTTTGTATTCTTGAAGTATTCTTGTCTAGTATATATCATTAAGCATTTAAAGCAATATTGGGTGCAATGTTGTAGCGTGAGTCCCGGTCTAAAACAAGTTGCAACATATAAACAAAGTTTTTTAAAATTTTACGGCGTCAAGTAAAATAGTCATTCTATGGGTCTTTTTGCATCCGCTCTGAGAAAGCATGTGGATTTCTTCTGTCTTCAAAAGTTAAGTCAGTCCGGCATGTCGAATTCTCATTAATTTTTCATTAATGAGAAATTATTCATTAATTTGTCATTAAATTAAATTAGTCATTAATTTCTCAATCTACTTCACATGCTTTACTTAAACAACGAAGGAATAGTCAACATGAATGGATCAAAACTTAATATTTCAAGCATGTTCGGATTTCAATCGAATACAAATGCTGACCAGCCTCATGTAAACCATTCCCTAAACTCGCGATCTTCTCGTTCTTTCTATTAAACAATCCATTCACGTCAGTTGATCAACGTTTTTCGTTAACTAGATTAAGCACTGTGTCGAAAGGGCTAGCCTGGTCCAGAAGACATGGAAATGCTCTTTGTCAAGTGATTTGTATAACAAGAATGGCGTGAACGATACTCAAGGAATTATAGATTATTTCGTGATTTTGTCAATAAATGTTATTGTACTACGTTGTCCTTGAGGTTCGACTCGTGTTTTCTTGTGCCCTTGATTGATTAGGCTTGGGTGGAGTTGTGATGAGAAAGTTACTCCCTTTCTTTTCGTCGACTAGAAGGTGCGCCCACGTCATACCTTTCTACAATTGGATAGTTATAGGGAATGACATTTTTTTGGTGTATTTCAAGTGCTCGTACTTGTTTGTAAAGGCGTGCAATCCTAGAATAAACTTAAAAGGTCAAAATTAAGCAGGAATTGACATGCAAGACGGCAAAGTACGGAAAATAAAAGAACTTGCCCAATTAAGAACTACCTTTTTCGGGTTCTCTGACACCAGGCTTGTTGCAAAACAATTCAAATGAAATTAAAATTAGCTTTCACTTACATCTAATAAATCCCGTTTTCATATATAAGGATTCGTACCATGTATCGTTTCAGATAAAATGAAAAAGATAATTCGAAGCAGTCTTATGAACGTTTTTGAAATACTATACTTGTTTTTACAATGCATGATTTAAGAAAGTGCAGTCGTCAAGGAATGGAAAGTAGTACAACTTGTTTTTCACGTTTGTCCTTGCCAAACTGCAAGCTTGAAATAGATGTATCACGGAAAACTTCTCGGGGGTAACGGAACTGATGGTCTAAAGGACTTAACAATAAAATCAGATCTACAAAGCTACATTAAATCACTAAATACACGAAGCTATATTATTACTTAATGGTATCCAAGACATAAATGCTAAAAACAATTTAAATCGGCTGCAATTTCGGTTAATTTCCTCGCAAGTTCACCACTTCGGGGCTAAAGGTACGTGTAGTGTCAAGTGATTAAAACTGTAAGCAAAAGCAAAAAATGCGGACATTGGGTCTTGTTCCGGGTCCTGGCTTACTGTTATAACTCCCTAACTTTCTCGTCTGTACATTGTCTCAGCAGATCATCTTTAATAAACAATTGCAGCGCACAGCACAGAAGTAGTGAACTGCACAACACATTAGAGACTATTAACTTATAAAATTACGACAGGAAAACAGGAACTTGAGAAAATTCTAAAAGCACATTGAAAATTTCGTACGAGCTTTTTCAAGTTTCCCTTGTAATTAACAAAAATTTCAATCAAGTTAGAAACTCAATTTTTAACATTTCAAATTATAGATTCCCGGTAAAATATTCCACAAATCATTGATATGGTAAGAGATTACCTGACTTTATACAAACAACTTCAGATTATATTAATCTAGCAAACACTTCAGTTATTATAATCGTTACACATTTATTCTACGGTTTACGCGTATTCCAATTTCTGCCGCACTTACATTTTACTCTTCTTTTACCTTACAACAGGACTAATGGAATATCATACTCTTCACAATCGTAATTCACAATGTACTAACAGTTTGTGATTGAAATAATTGAATAAACGGAACTTTCTTGCATTTTTTTTGGTCGCATCTTGCATTGGCCGTACTAGGGGAGGGGTTTAAGAGGCCTGGATCCCCCCTCATAAGCTGTTAAAGATGCCACAGCTCTTAAATTTCACGATAATACACGGGATATCTCAGCAGAAAAACTTCGTCGTTCTGTATGACAGAGGCTGTATACTGATGCGACTTATTTTCTTGTTTTTGAAACATTCTTACGAATTGCAGACGTCCCATATGGATGTTTCTAAAAAGGGTACAAACACTACATTGTCGATGCCGGTGGTGACAAAGTCAGATGTCAAGTTAACACACTCGTCCTTCATTCTTCACGCGATATCTGCTTTATAACTGGCGACTATGCTACGAAAATAAACGTAGTAGAGACTCGCTTAGAACCTTTTGGACTTTCACATGGTCATGCAGTGTTTGGCATCGATAACACTTTAAGTACGTGCTACAATCTAAATTTTAAAATCATAGATTTTGATAAAAGTCTTATGTTGGTCCAACATAGCCATCTCAAAACCTTAGAAGACTTTTAGTTTGAGGCCCCTCTTTTCGCAAATCCTAGTTCTTTCACTATCTTAACACAGCCAGGCCAACACTCGACCCTACTTCAATTTCCAATATAATATAGGCAAAAAATGATTTTAACTTATTTTAAAGGCTGGTAACCACAACGAAGAATGACATCCACAGTCCTTCGATGTCTACTTTCGAACTAGTGTTAGGGACAGTTTAAACGTTGAACTTTTCATATGCCGAATCTAATGTTAATGAGCAAAATCCTTTATTTAAACTGATTTGCATTTGATTCGGCACATGAAAAGTTCGACGTTTGAACTGGGCCTTATTCAGTTTTTTGTATTATGAAAATAAGGTATATGACCACCTAAAATCAGTAAAACAGTGTTACAATGAATTTAAAATGAGCATCTCTTCAAATTATTGTAAGTAATACCATGATTTGAGGAAAAGTAGCAATTATAAATTTCCTCGCTGGCAAGGAAAGATTTGTGGAGGTCCCAAGGTCGTTAGCCCGAGGGACTGTTGCAATGAATTTTAAATGAATATCTTTTCAAATTATCGTAAGTAATACAACGATTTGAGGAAAAGTAGCGATTATAAATTTCTTAGCCGGCAAGGAGAGATTTCTGGAGGTTCCAAGGTCGTTAGCCCGAAGGACTATTACAAATCTTCCTGAGGCAATGGGAAAATTCACTAACTTTCCTCAAGTCAAATTATCACTTTGAAGTGCTATAATCGCCGAAAAGGAAGCACAGGGGCTGATGCCTTTGACTCCCTTCTACTGCCTGTGCCTTTAAGAGAAAGGGTCCTTTGTCTTGTAATTTTCCCGCATTTATATTCCACATGGCTCGGTTTCCTTTGTTCTTTTGGGGCGAATACATTCAATAGCCCCTGTCAATTATGTCTAAAAGGCTGGTGGCACTTTCTGTCAGTAAATGGGGAATGCGGGGCCATTAACAATGAAGGATAACAATTGTATAACAATGAAATCATATTCCCTTCTAATATTTCACTGTGATATTCCTCGCTCCAATCCTTATCTTCCTTCTAATTTAAAAAAAATAAATAAGGAACCAAGAACACTTCGACAACACACATTTTAACAAGTCCTATAAACACGTACTACAATTGACTAGAACGTAAATACAACTGAGCAGCTGCTTAAATTGATAGCACATGACTTAGCTTTGGAAAAGTTATCGTCTACCTTAGATTCCTTTTATTACTGGCCATTCATGAAGCAGTCCTTGCTTCTTTGTAAAACATCCGAAACAGACTTTTCGTTTCAGCTAATCTTTTGGTAGGTATGAAGATATGACATATAAGACACAAAGAAGATATGAAGATATGACACAAAAGACATGAAGATAAGACATATCCCCTTGTTGCCTCAAAATAATCTATACCTATTTTCTCCATAACTTCCGTCATGTGATTTATGGGGTACACTTATTCGAGAAAGCGAAGATTTCCCAATTCCTTGAGCAACTAGCAAAATTTGTCACGCACACGTACTCGAAGTGCAAAGGAATTCATGGTTGTCAAAGTATTATTGACTGAAACCAAGTATACGGACAAGTTATATTGTATTGTTATATAGTAACAAACTGAAATTTCGCAAAAATAGACAGCTTATTTAAATTTCGTTCTAGCATTGCAAAAGTTATTGAATGAAAAACAAAAAGCGTTACCAATGAGCTGCCAGATTCGTAATGGTCGGCATATGAGAGAAAACAAATTATCTTGTTTTAGAAATTAACTCTTTCGCAATTGGAATTCTCCCCTTGACGAGCAAAATCGTCTGGCGTTAGACAGAGAAAAATACTAGAGCTCGTCGTCAGTCGGGAAAGTGTTACACGATAGCGAGCTGGGTGCAAATGGCAAAGGGATGAACTATGATAATATCGCTCTCAAACAGATCTTTCAAAACATGCATGAGATGTCACTTTTGTGTAAGTTGCAAAAATTCTACGGTTGTGTTTTTTATGGACGTTGTATTATTATAATTATAACATTAAAAATAATAATTGTAACCAATATCAGTCAGTAACAATACAATATTATTAAAAGTTATCTAAACATCAAGAAGTAGTTAAATTACAACATAAGTAGCATTCAAAGATAGTCGCATAAAATGTCGACTTTTATGTTTTGGTGACCGTGATCAAATACGAAGAATGAAGTCCTCAAAATCTCGCAACCTTCTCCACTATTCACTATAATTATTCTTTTTCAATAATATTGGCAACTTATAACGTTTGTTATATGTTTAGTATTTGGAATTTTTTACCGTGATTAGCCGTTTAAGATCTAGCTCAAGTGAGTTTGGCATCAAGCTTGCCAGTGCTTGACCAGAAAATCAGGATCCAATACAGTTCACTGATTTAAAATAAATATTGCATTTTGAACAACAAAAGTTTATCCACATAATGAGTTCCTGCATGAATGCATTATCAGAAGCAGGCTTTCCAACAATGATCCTTAAGCAAGATATTTTAATCTCTTTCTCGGCAAGATGTCTAATTCTCTTAACGGCAAAAATCTTCTGACGTTAGCTAGAGTAAAATTATAGAAGACTGATCCTATCGAGAGAGAGTTAAAACTTTGCTTCGGAACATATATTCAAAAATTTTAATATAAATGGACCATTAATATTATTATATGGCTAAGCTCAGTCTGACGACGATAACCCGGTTAAAAATGGAAAAGAAAACCAGTCAAAAGCCATATAATAAATTCCTTATCAACGTCCGCACTGGAAAGCATTTGCCTTCGGGTGTGTTCGTACAGATATCGCTCTTTCGTCGCTAGGTCTGCACGGAAACCTCAGGCAAATACTTTCCGTTACAGACCACAGTGTCGGTTAGTAAGAATTTAGTATGTGCAAACTTGGAGTCGAGTTAAACAATACGCGGCATTTGCGAACGGGGATCCAACCTGGAAGTTTTTATGACGGTTAGATGCTTTAGCTACCGAGCAACTAGTTAACTTGATTACAAATGAGTGCTGCCTAAGCGATAAACACAGAATGCCGTAATGCCAAATCGTCGTTAGGAATGTAGTTGAATTATACTATTCATTAACGATGATCGACCCGGATGGTTTGAAGAGCATTTTCTGACGGTTTGAGTTCGACGAACGTTTGCGTGTCATCTAATTTTAACTCGCGGAAAGCTACAAGATAATTTTATTCAACTGCAAGCTGTCGTCTTGTTTATATAGAATTTCATCAGGCAGTTTTCAAGCAATGTTGACTTATTACCACCAAGCTTCTACATTCAATGACATGTTAACGTTATTACATGGAACTGAAGAAAAGACGTTTTTGGTAGGAAAGGCAGCTTGGATGACCGAGTGTGACAAGGAAGAGTGGACCGTTGTTACACTAAACTTAGGACATTTGAGGAGTTTCCCCATTGTTTAGCCCAGCTGAAAATGCCACTGAGACTTAAAACTGAATTTTCTTGGTTTAACAATAATCCTCAAGTAACTTATGAAATTATTTCAAACTTCATAGTCTTCTCCTTGTTGTCATAACAACCTGACTACAGATTCTAACAACAGTAATTATGTCTTGGATTTGATAACGTAAGAAACCTAACGTTGGTGGTCGGTATAAAATTTACCTGATGAAACTCAGAGTAAGCAGGATGGCGACTGGCAACTGAACAAAATAAACGAGGTGTCCCAGAATTATATCAAACCCGGAGTTGCAATATAGTTCACAGTTACGACCGGGAAGTCTGAGCTGGGGGACCGGAGGATGTTGACCCCCACTTTTTCCAAATATAACGTTAAAACAACTACGTTTTAGAACGCTAGTTGTGAAGTTCCCCGCGAAGAATGCAAAATGCTGTATTTTTATTTCGAGACCACCCTACTCGAAATTCCGCTCCGCCGTTACTGTTACAGTAGATAAACTTGAAAGAAACTGGAATATCTACAGCGACACATTTCTGATTAACCTTGCCACAAATATAATCATAATGTAATCTAGTAGCGAGTTAAAATTTCCCACACGAACTCTTTCTTCGTTAACGTTTCTTGGACTGGAGCTGTTTAAGATTTTTTTGCGTCCTAGCTTTCGCTTGGGCCCTCTCAGCTTTTAGCTAAAAAAATACATATCACAAAACGCATGAGATGATTAGCAGTTATGGACAGTTATCATATGACTTGGTCTCGTGAGAGGGCTTAGTGCTGTTTCCCTCCGATATTACTGGTTCATAGGCAGGGCTTACAAACTGACAAAAAGTTCTCCAGGTAAGACATGGTCGCGATGAAGTTGTTTGTCTCCGATAAAGTTATTCACGGATTTAAATGCAGATCGAAGTGATTCGATTTTACGTACACTATTTACCATACATTAGGATGAAAACTACAAAGCAGCTATGCCACATAATAAATTAAATATACTTTTAACTCGGTGGAAAAATTACGTGGCCTTCTGGGCCTTTTGCACAGAGTTCCAGCGAAATTAGAGTTTTTGTGATAGCAACAGTCACCGCTATTGCTATTCCGCTGCTGATGCTACTACTACTGATTATAATAATAATGATAATGAAAATTATAAAGACAATGATAATATTAATGATAATGATAATGGTAATAATAATCATAATAATAATAATGATGATAGTAAGTATGATGATGATGATAATAATAATAACCTTTATTCAACAACTTGGCGACTAAAAATTAAATAACAAGTAATTAATGGTCTGATAAAAAAAGATACAAAGACTCTGTGTTTCACTCAAACGTGCATATAAGGCAGCCCACAGACTTCCAGCAACATTAATGATGATAATAATAATGATAATAACGATAACAGCGATAACAGCGATAACAACGATAACAGCGATAACAACGATAACAGCGATAACAACGATAACAACGATAACAACGATAATAATGATAGTAATAATAATTATTACAATAATGATAATAATAATGAAGATAAAGATGATGATAAATTGAAGGTTAAAAAGTTAGAAATCGCAAAACTGATAAGATTTCAGTTTATAAGCGGCGACATTTAACTCACTTATCTTATTGGACCAGATAATGATGTAAGTTAACATCGAAAAAGTGTCACTTATACACTGTAATCTTATGGATTCTAAGGTTTCTATTTTTTTATCGTTCAGTGTTAGTATATATAAAAATAACGACTTTATTCACAAAATATAAACTTGAACATTAAAAATTAATACTGCTGGTTACAAAAAGCAATATCGGAAAAAAGGTAAAAATACTTCTAGCTACACAATAATCAGGAACGTTTGTGACACTACAAGTTATAGTAGAGAATACATAACGATGGCATATTGAGATTATGCAGGTTCTACTATTAAAATGGAACAGAGATGAAATCAGCCGTCTTAATAACGAAATTATTTTCCCTACATTAGTTCTATATCTTTGCTTTTGCTAAATTAGGTCTTCAGGTTGAGAGCGGATAGAACTGACTCTTGACTTTTGGTACAGAAACAGTAATATGCGTCTGGCAAAACCTTGTATATCATAGGATTTACAGTAGAACCTTGCTAACTCGAACTACCAAGGACAATAGTTCGAGCTAGCGGGGGTTCGAGTTATCGGGGTGGGCGTTAAATTTCAAGTATCCTGTTAACAATTTATAAGGTATCGTGGTTTTATGACTCATTCACTGTTACGTGTCATTTTGGTACAGTTGGTTAAGAATATCTGAAATTTTTTTCATGGATAGAGTTGATTGTGTTGTCCAGAATTCTAATATTGCTATACTGCAATGTCTACCACTATGGAGTTGAATAACTGTCAATAATGAAATGACTATCCCAGAATAAATGTACATGTTCAGTGAATGTGTAGCCTTTTTACATACGGCTGTACAAATTTGTGAAAGCCTACGAAATAAATTGGAAAAACTAGAACAGTCATGATGGGCTACCCACGACAAATCTGTGGGACATTTTAAGAATTGTTGCGCAATATCTACCGCGGATAATCACTGTGGAAAGGTCCTTCCTGGGTTTGAATTACGTGTCAATACATTAACACGTGGTTATCAGTAAAGATTCAAGATTGCGACTAGTCAAACAATTACGTCCTGACACTTTCAGGTTTACCGACCGACGTTTTCAAAAAAGAGGGTAAATTTGAGCCAATGGGGTATAAAATTAGGTTCGAGTTAGCGGAGAGTTCGAGTTAACCGAGTTCGAGATAAATGAGAGTAAATGATAGGGAAAATGGGATCAAATCCTGAGGAAAGTGAATTTGATTCGAGTTGGCGGGGAGTTCGAATTAACCGAGATCGAGTTAGCGAGGTTCTACGGTATTTACACTTTCGTGATTTTTTTAAAAAAGATTAGCCTGCTAATTCGAAAGGTTCATTATTTTAATCCTGGGAAGAACAATCTCATAATTTTCAAAATTTATATTAAAACGAATCTTACCCTTTCTTGGTAACGTTTCTCAAAGTACGCCATATCAGCTTCCTCTCTTGACATGCCTGGTTTCTGGATATGTTTATCTTCCACTGACAGCTGAGCCAAGCCAGAGTGCGCTCTTAAAAACGGATGATCATCCGGCCCTATTGAACGAATAAACAAACAACATAAAAATAAGCCACCCAGTGCTTCTGTTTTCAAGGAAAGAGTTTGTTCTATAAATATAATTCTTTGAATTAGTTTTAGCCCTCAAAAAAATTTTGTGGCCTTGAAAAAACCAACTGGGACGCAGAATGATTCGCGACGAAAGTGAAAACGGGATGGGAAAAGAGCCGTCAGTAATTCATGACACTTACAATCAGAGGCATCGCAAAGAGAGGTCCAGACCCCTAACTTCACGTCACGACCAATTTTCCAATTCTTTCAAACCCAATGAGAAACTGATGTGGGTTGTGAGACGTGAAGATCCTAAGTGATCCCATCAAAAGCAGTTTAATAAGTATTTCCGAAGAGCTAATAAATAAAGTGCTCTCACAATCTGAAATATTTAAGACGGTTTGTCAAAATCTGCTGAGTAATTAACAAAATATGCCAATTTGGACGTAACAGAAATTTCAGTGAAAGTCAGCAATAAGGTGATAAAGACGATTGCAAATCATAAAAGTTTTTAATATAATAGATAAAAATTTAAGGGGGCTCTTCACCTTTATTTGGCATTAAAATTGACTAAACTTTGACCATCGATAATTAACAGCTTTTACACCATAGATAATCAACAAGTTCAAATAATATTTTACCCAATTTGAATGCCTGGATTGTAATATCAAATCAAATAAACCACTGTTCACGTAAAGTTATATTTTACTGACTAAAAATACCCCACTACAATATCTCATATACAATTGAACGAATTCAAATAAGAATTTCCCGATAAAAGATTAAATATCAAACTATGCTTCTATGAGTCATTTTTTGATATTCACTTTGGTTGCCATAGGAACATAATTTCATCCCATCTGACGAAAATTTGAGGAGAAGCTCTCCCCTTAGGATAAAGTTAGTTGAACGAGCTAACGAAAATCTTCTCTCAAGAAGGGTTTCTGATCGGTAAGCCTCAGTTTACAATCTCAAACGAACAAAACATAAAGGAAATGACGAGACGGCGTTTGGATATTTCATCTTAATTAGAATAAATTTTAACAACTTTATTCTTTTTTCTGTCATTATCTGCGGATTCGTTTAAGATCTAATTTGATACAAGCTAAAGGAGTGTTTCTTTGCCGTAGAATCTCCGAAAGTAGCGACTCCACGAAAGCAACGGCCTCCTGAAACTAATGACCCTCGCGAAAGCAGCGGCCCATCGTCACATCAGTATGAAATCGCGAAATTATGATGATAGCGTGTAACGTTACAAATCTTTTCGGCGTGCTTTCGCTAGTAGTCAAGTATGAAGTTCTCTATTGGCATGAATCCGTGGCATGTTTATGTTAATGAAATGTGTAATTGCTTTAATTAAACCTGTCGCGAATGTTATCAACATTACATGGTTGCAAAGCTGTCGTACTCAGTGGCGAAGCTAAGCAGAGCAGCCGGTCATGCTATGCAAATTTAACATCACCTAAGCACAGCAACAAGTCATGCAACGGAAACTCAAATTAATCAACGATATTCGATATCAAGTCATATGCATCCACCCAAGCAATGGTTACTATATAAAAATGTAAGAATTAGTGGTCAATGTAGTGGTTATGCTAAGCATAACTAGAAGTGGCAAGAAAATAATGTGATGGATATGTCTTGCTTGATATCTAAATATTGTACAAAATTTTATATTTGCATAGCATGATCCTGTTACTTTGCATAGATAATATCAAATTCGCATGGCATGACCACGTGTTATGGTGAGCTTCGTCACTGGTCGTACTGAACCTCTAGTCGTACTCAGCTATCTTGAACGTACTAGCAAATAAGACAGTAAAACTTAAAGATTCAATAAGACTAAAAGTGACCATCAACAAACGCCAGAAACAGTCCAAGAGTGATATGAAGGAACAAAATTTTTGGGATACATGCAAGAATTAAGATAAATGCCTTGAAATTGAAATGAAAATCAAAATGAATTAAAAAATATAAATTTGAATAAAATTCAAAACGAAGTGGATATCATGTAAAACAAGTCGGTCAAAAAATAAATTCCTGAAGATTGTCATAACTGTATGCATTTTAACGTTTTTCAAAATCCAAAAATAACAACCCCCGAAAGTAGCAGCCCTCATGGAACGGTTACCAAATTCTAAAGTAACGGGGGCCGCTACTTTGAAATTCTATGGTAGATATTCAGACACCTGGAAGTTGGTTAAAAATATTGGCTATCGAAATTCTCGATATTTGAAAATCTCATGAAACACTCCCCGTATATGATATATTATGCCTGCATGGTTCTCGTATAATCTTAACCAATATTTGATAGTCAAACGACTGTCTTGTCATTGTCCTAAGGTTCGTGAAAATGGATCAAAGGTCCACTTGCACGACTCAGTTACTGTAAACTATACTGCTCCCAGTATCATTACGGTCACCCAGATTACTAAAACCATAATCGGACGATTATCCCATGACAGTGAAAATCTTTTATCGTGAGACAGTCCACAATTGTTATGATCATTTGAAAACCAAGCTTTCAATAACACAGTCCACTAGGTCCGAGCACATGGTATGTGAAGCAAAGCATGCTATATTCCACAATCTAACGGTGACTAAATGACGAGGGAGTTGAGATCGCACTTCCACTGCCGTTACCGACACTATAAACGTGATTCACCAGGTGTAGTATTTGTTTTACTGTCATTAGTAGTCATAAGTTTAATTTATCGATTTATTTACTATACTTGTCGCAAAGGAAGAAAAACATTAAAAAAATAAGCAGAACAAAATGGCCAAATTGAAGTCTAAAACCTAATTCTAAAACTTGACAATAAAACTTGAAACTAAATACCTCATTCGTAAAATTAACAATACGAAATAATTTAATAAAACCTAATATGAAAGTACAGACAAGTCATTACCTAAAACAAAAGTACTGATAAAATCATTTCCGGCGGCAGTTATCTACATAAAACTGTATTAAGGCTGTATGCACAAAAAGTTTATAATACCAAGGTAAAAAAACAAACAAAAAAAACAAACCTGAATCAAGTAACTTCAAACCCTAATTTCCCAGCAGACGTGAAGTGTCATTATAATAGACGCTCACTTACACAATACTCAAATGCAAAAATGTTGAATACCTATTGGTTTTTCCAGGAGTTCCTTTGGTGGTGCCCCACTCCCACTGTCATCCAATCGCGTGTAACCGTCAATCAGAGAACTAAATCCTGTCAGACCACCCATAGCAGCATATGGAACATCACGACCTACTGGATGACCTCGCGATTGTCTTTCTGATTTTGTTTCGATGACTGTCTGGAAATAAATTAAATAACATATAATTTGTACACTCACAGATAGATACATACATACATATATATATACACACATACATACATACATACATACATACATACATACATACATACATACATACATACATACATACATACATACATACAAACGTACGTACGTACGTACATACGTACATACATGCACAAATTTCTTAAAACATTTTTATTACAATTGTCAATGAAGCGTAAATTAAGTTTATCTTTTGTGACAGAACTTTTGAAATGAGAAATGGTACCTTCTATTTTTACTTTCATTCTTGAGGTCTTTCAGTTTGTTTGATCGATAAACGAGATGACTTGTGAACGTCGTTTTGTTAACGCTGATTTCGGAATATTGGAAAAATAAATTACATCTCCGAGCTCAAAATTTTATAAATTTTTTTAATTTATTGAATTCAAAATCTTCTCATGAAAATATCATGAAATACTGTAGTGATATTCTGTATTGATTCTCAGACCCTTCTTTCCTTCAAAAAAGAATGATTTTTATCCTGCCATGATAAAAAAAGGTATTGATTCTTTTCATATTTACCCGTATGAAAAGCTGAAGGCAACATGTCTGACTTGTCGTAAACGAAGAGGTGTTCATAATATTGAACCAATATGTGTATGTATGTATGGATGGATGGACGTATGTATGTATTTATGTATGTAAGTATGTATGTAAGTATGTATGTAAGTATGTATGTAAGTATGTAAGTATGCATGTAAGTATGCATGTAAGTATGTATGTAAGTATGTATGTAAGTATGTAAGTATGTAAGTATGTATGTAAGTATGTAAGTATGTAAGTATGTATGTAAGTATGTATGTATGTATGTATGTATGTATGTATGTATGTATGTATGTATGTATATATGTTTATGTATTGATTACTTAATATTAACCGAGTGCAAGGTCTGTGCGGAAAAAACCGAGAGAGGGATCGAAAAGAACGGTAAAAAGGACCTAAATGCTCAAATGTTTCGGTACCTTGTGAGCATGAGTAGGATGGCCACAACCACAGGTAAAAGAACTCCAGAACTTTTTACATGAACATCCTTTCAAACATTTGTATGGTCTGGCTTCCGAGTGGTCTTCGGCAAAGTGTTTACAAGTGCATCGTATAGGCTGAGAGCCATTGAGAGGTACGTAATGGTAAGATGTACATCGACAGGCAGAAACACGACATGGAACCAGAATGGGACGAGCAGCAGGAATTTCTTCAAAATCGGTCTTGTGTTGCTTGTACCTTTGGTATGTAAAGAGTATGAGGAGAAAGTGAAGCATATTTGAACATTGCACAAAATAAAAATTCAATTGAAAAATACTATATGTATTGAAAGATAAAGGTATTGTGAGAACTGCACAAAAAAGTCAAAAAATATTTCAAAATTCCTATTTTTTTCTTTTGCATCTGACGAATTAAACGTCGCACTGTTCAAGTGTCGTCGACTGATTAACGGAAGTAATATCAGCATAACATTTTAATGTAGACCAGTTTAACTCTTTCCAAGCGAGATAAGACTTTTGATATTTTATTCTGGCTAATGCCAGACGATTTTACGCGTGAAGGGAAGAGCTTCTGCAGGGAAAAGTTGATGAAGTTCTCACCCACCTTTCTACAGGAGCGTGGTACATTCACTGGCGGCAGAAAAATTTTGACATTAAGGGGAGTAATTCGTCAAAAAAAAGGAACTGGGGGGATGCATTCCACTGGATTCCCACCATAGTTTCAGGTAGTCAAATAATGAAATATGCAAAAAGCATTTCCTTGTTTTGATTTTATTAATAAAGATATCAAATAGGATAAAACTTTAAATCACCATTAGTTTAGCAAGGTAGTCAGCAAGTTTTCAGCACAGGCCTGAAAATATGGGAGGCTTAGGCTGTTCGTCAGAATTATTGAGGAGGGGAACCTATAGCCCGTTCGACAGAGACACGCTATATCTGTCGGCGCGTCGCTGGAGCTTAGCGATACATTTGCGCGGCAAGGCTTGTCGTTCTGACGCTGGGAACGCGTCGCTGAAATCGGTCGATTATATGAAATCGCCGAGTTGCTGGCGAAAATTTTCAAAATAGTGTCGTTCGAGGTTCTGATAAACACAGATTATACCCTATGCTTTATGATACGTTACGGAAGGATTTTAAGAA
The DNA here is from genome assembly GCA_030142905.1 of Heliopora coerulea. NCBI lineage: Eukaryota > Metazoa > Cnidaria > Anthozoa > Scleralcyonacea > Helioporidae > Heliopora > Heliopora coerulea. The sequence goes on along the minus strand of JASJOG010000100.1, from coordinate 418,221 downwards.
CGAGAAAACGAAATTGAATGCCAGGGAAAAGATTGGGTTAAAACTGTTTTCCTCCAGGCAAATTTTATCGCGTGAATGGACATTTCTTCGTGTAAATTGAATAGGTTTTTCATTAGTTAGAGACGAAAGCCTATGAGACAAAACAAAAAGTTGCTTCGCGCGATAAAATTTGCCTAGTGGGAAACAGCTGTGTTGTTCTATTTATTCGCTTTACCGCTAGCGACGTTTATAAGCTGCACCATTCCGCTACCAATACATGCATTATTGGTCATCACCTGGGCTCGTGCTCATTTAAAAGTAACTTGGCCTGGTCTGATTCTTGGCCTCAAATAAGGTAGATAGAGCTCGATGACGAAACCCAAGTCCAAGTCGAGCAAAATTTGGTCTCTTTATTTGGCCGTTACGTACGAAAAGCTTTATAGCTTTAACTATTTAGAACAAAGCATAGATTCAAATTAAGCTGAATTTTTGGCAGCAATTAGCAGTTGCCTGAAAAGATAGCCCACAATCCCTAGACTCCACGGACTACGTGAGAAAAGTTAAAACAGAAGACACCATAGCCTGATAGTGTTATACGCTCAGTCACCAAAAGTAAATGTCCGATTACATTAACCCTTTATTGGACGGGCTTTCAGGAGGTCTTTCCTGGACGAGTGAAATCGTCTTGCATTAGCCGAAGAAAAATTTTCTGGCGTTAGCCAGAGTACAATTAATAATTTGCCAAATGCAACCGTGGCTAATAATTAATGATTTAATTCATAACAAATAAAGCATCCCCTTCGGGAAAACATGGATCCACTCGTTGGACTCAAACTCGAACCGGTGCGGCTGACATGGACTATTGATCGGACAAGACGGACTCTCCTTCAACACCGGTCATGAACACTCACAGTCTACCCAAGCTATATGACATATTGTGAGTGTTTTCAAGCTTACAGTCACCTTGTATCATGTATTAATCCAACGGTTTTACCAACTCATCTTAGTCTCCTGTCATTTAACCGTTCTTTGTACTGTTATCCTACCAATTGCAGCTTGAAACGTCGTGCATTCGCCCTTAGTTTTTCCCACCTTTTATGGTCCGAATGTCGGTGAATTTCACCTGTATAATGGACGACTCACCTCATCACACCTAAACGTTATGGACCCTGGGCTCGAGTGGAAAAGACTAAGATGGGCGAGAGCCCAGAAGCTCTACTCCAGGAAAATTTTTTCGGGTCCACGCCATTTTCACTTTCAGCAAACATCCTTCTCCTGCAATTTTCAGTCAAACCATACCATACAGGTCTATAAAGCCTGGTTTCTATGTAACCCCTACGATCGTTGTGATCGTTTTCATCGCTCAAATAACTTAAGTCAGTGATCGCATCGATTATATGGGAACCGTGAACTCAGCTATCGTAACAATCGCCGTTATCACTAGGATGCTCAGTTCACGGTTTCCATATGATTACTGCGATAGCTGAGTTAATTTTTTGAACGATCAGAACGATGAGAAAGATAGGAGCGATCGTGGCGATTATAAGTAAACCAGGCTTAATCATAAGAACATAGCGACAATCCAAAAACCTCACTCATAAACCTAACGCCACACTTCCGTACCCTCTCTCAACGTTTTTCCTGCGGATTTGGACCAACTGGAATACCGACCTTGGCGATAAAGATGGCGGGGTGAGCTTCGTTCTCACAGTAATCTGTTGCGCTGCTATTGCTCTTAAACTTGAACCCTGGCTTGATATTTTGTGTGCGGCATACAGTTCCTTAAATGCCGCCGAGAGACTTGCGCTCGTCCCTTAATTTAAATTTCTTTTATGAGTTTATCGTACTGTAGGACTGAGGATCGCGGGTCGTTAATCTGGTTCAGAGCAATAGAAGATCAGACATGTAAGGCCTTATTTACAAGATATGACGGTCACATACCAGAGGGAGATTTAGGTGAAGGCGCACCGGACGCGCTTTCTCTTTTTTTATCAGTTTACTCATTTATTTATTTATTTATTTATTTATTTACTTATTTACTTAATCGTATTTATACACGGTAACTAGTCAACCAATAATAAAATATATTTACAGGGAAAAATGTTCAGTTGTTTTTCATTAGGCCGTGTTGCACACATAAGAAGTTAAAAAGAGAAAATAAGAAATAAGGATATTTACATCAGAGCTTTTAAATGGTAATACTAAAAATAAAAACCAAACTATTTACAATTAAAAATACTAAATTTCAAAGCTCATAAATTTTGTCCTCTAATGATTGGACATTCCAGATCACAGCGGCTCTATACTTAAAGCTTTTTTTCATTGCATTAGTATTTGGTTTAGGTAACAAAAGCATGTTATCATTACTTCTCAGGTCATAACAATCCCGCCTTGCTATTGAAAACAGGTGACTTAGATTATCTAAGTTTGATCTGCCCGAAATTATCTTTTGTACAAAAGACAACATTTGTTCGTCCCTTCGCGACTGTAAATCTTTCCACCCAAGTTTTAGTCGTGTGCTTGTTGCTGACATATCATATCTGTCACCACTTATTATTCGACCAGCTTTATTTTGAAGCTTTTGTAAGCGGTCTTTTAAACTATTTGAGCAATTATCCCAAACCAAAGAACAGTAATCAAAATGTGGTAACACTAACGTTTTATACAACCGTTCTAGGCTTTCATTACTGATGACATTTTTAACTAGTTTCATCATTCCTATTGCTCTCGAAATCTTTTTACATGTGGCTTCAATATGATTTTTCCAAGTGATATTTTCGTCGATCAAAACACCCAGCGTTTTTGTCCCTTTTACACGTGAGATTTTTTGAGAACCAACTGAAATTTCGGGATCCGTTGATATATGAGTTAGCCTATACCTAGAGCCAATTAACATGTACTCCGTTTTATTGACATTCAAAGACAATCTATTTGCAAGCAACCACTGATGCAAGTTATCCAACTCATTATTTAATTTACGTCGGATATCTTCCACAGACGGTCCAGATGTCGTTACATTGGTATCGTCTGCAAACAGAGCAGGGATAGAATTGCTTAAACAGTTTGGTAAGTGATTTACATAAAGTATAAATAATAATGGACCCAGATTAGATCCCTGTGGCACACCGGTCTTTATATATTTTTTCGAGGAAGTTGTCGTTCCAACTTTACATACTTGTGTACGGTCACTCAGGTATGAAATGAACCAACGCAGACTATTTCCTTTAATACCATATAACTCTAATTTCTTTATTAAGATCTCGTGGTCTGCAGTATCAAAGGCCTTCTTTAAGTCGAGGAAAATTACCCTATTTATTAGACCTTGGTCCATGTTGACCAGCCAAGTGTTGGTTGTGTTTAATAAAGATGTGCTAGTCGAATTACCTTTCCTAAAACCCGACTGTAAAGGAGTTAAAAGTTCGTTGTTTTCTAAATAGGAGTATACTTGTTTATAAACCAATTTTTCGAATAATTTAGAAACAACGGATAGTATCGAAATTGGCCTATAATTATCGCATTCATCTTTTTCTCCCGACTTATAAATCGGTGAAAAACGTGCATTTTTCCAATCATTTGGAAAAATACCATAGTTCAACGATAAGTTAAAAATTGTAGTTAAGAAAGGTACAGTAACATTAGCTGAATCCTTCAACAACTTTACTGAAATATTATCTGGCCAGGCTGCTTTTTTAGATTTTATTCCATTAATAGTATATAAAACAGTTTCGCAGGTTATATAACTGAAATTAAACTCACATTCAGCAGGTGTTATATAGTCTAAATATTGAGCGTTGGTCCTATCCAATTTTTTTGAGATGCTAGGACCAATCTCAGTAAAATACTCGTTTAAGGATTCAGCAATGTCCTTTTCGGTTGTCACAATGTTAGTCATATTATTTTGTTTAATTGAGGAAATTGTAGTAGTTTTAGAACTTCGGCCTTTGCGCCCAATAATTAAATTAATGTTTTTCCACATTTCTCTCGAATTTTCTTTATTTAAGTTAATGCTTTCAAGACAAAATTTCTTTTTTGCATTTTTAATCAGGCAATTTACTCGATTGCGTTGTTTTTTATATAAATTGTGTAATGATTCAGATTTTGATGCTACTGCTCTCTTTTTTAAATAATCATGATGGTTCATTTCCTGAATTAAACTATGAGTCATCCAAAGAACACATTCGCTACGAACTTTGTGAAATCTTATCGGAGCATAAATTTCTGATACTAAAATAAAAACTTCTTTAAAATTTTCCCAAAGGTAGTTGGGGTCTTGAGAGCTCCAATTCTGCTTATTCAACATATTCTGGAGATCTTGATTAAAAAGATCTTGATTATAATGTTTAAAAGTTCTACTTTCAATAAATTTAGGGTTTTGTTTAGGGACGGCTATTTTAAAGCAAGCATAGACCAAACTATGATCGCTGATCCCAATGTGTAAAACAGCTGAATTCAATAATTTGTAAGGTCTGTTTGTGGCAATAATATCCAGTAAGTTAGCATGACTACTGGTTACACGAGTAGGATCAGTGATTACTTGCTCAAGTTGAAAAAGATTTAAAATCTCAATAAATCTGTTGGAATGAGGTTGTAAAATACTCAGAGAAAGATCACAATTAAAATCCCCTGTAACAATTAACTCTTTATCGTCCTTGTCTAGTTTTAGTAAATAGGTTTCAAAAAGGTCCATAAAGTCAGATCCTGAAATAGGGAGTCGATATACCGTTGTAACAAGAAAAGGTTTAGATTTAGGTTTAGTTATTTCAATGCAAACGGCTTCCAAGTTGAAGGGAACATCTCTCGCTCTGTCAATTACATTAAACACATCTCTAATGTAAAGGCATACGCCACCACCAGTTCTGGATCTGTCTTTTCTGAATAAAGCATACCCAGGGATATTTATTGCATTATTACAAATTGTAGCATCTAATCTTGTTTCATTAATGCTAAGTATATCCACCGGCTTTTTTACCATTAATGTTTTCAGTTCGTCAAGATGTTTTGGAACTGATGCCACGTTTAGGTGTGCTAATTTGAACCCTTTTAGTTTATTTAATGTACAATTTATTGGTGTATTTACTTGTTATGACCCTATTAATTCCGGTGGGTCACAGTTAGTCAATCTGGAAAAGGGACAGCTGTAACCTGGAGTTTTGCCTAGGTTAAAAACTATCTAAATGCTTAATAATGTTTTTTGCTAACACAGAAGTTTCTTTCTTGCCTAAGTGAATACCAGAACCATTTAAGGTATCTACGGTTATATTATCATTGTTAATATAATGGGCACTAGATTCTGTACAGAATTTTTCTATCATGATATTAACTTTGGAAACCATACTTTCTCTATCGTCTCGTCTCTTAATCAAAGAGGAGATGGAGATATTTGATTCTAGGCATAGTTCCATTGCCTTGCGAGTAAGTGACTTAATTCCAGTACAAACTTCGCTTGCAGATTTCCCTTTGATATCATTTGTTCCAACATGGATAATTATGTTTTCCGGTGATTTTGAGAGTGGTGGATCTATATAGTAGTGCATATCATCTGATGTGGCTCCACGAAAACATTTTATATTGACTCTTTGTTTCGTTGATTTACTTAGTAAGTAACTCCTCAGATCTTTGATAAGAGAGTCGCCCAATACCAATGTTTCTTGTGTACTTCTGGATGAACCATCAACTCGCCGAGCGTTTTCGGTTTCGTCACATTTTGCAGTTTGAACAGCTTTAGATTTTTTATGCAAATCAAGATTTTTGTTTCTTCCATGACGCTCTTTGTAAAAATGGGATTTTCTTTTTGAAGAAATAGGTTTGTCACCAGGGGTTTTTGTAGTTACGTCTCCTTTGAGATCACTTAATTGATTGAAGCTGTTTGATGTTAGTAATGGTGGCGGTGTTGAATTTTTGCTAGTCCTTGCCGTTTTCTTTGGCTTTTGCCATGTCGTTGAGGATTTGTTTTCTAACTGAGTTGAGAATGCTGTCGATAAATCTTGCTTGAGTATCTGGATTGCAGTCCTTAAAGAGTCTCGTTCCTTGATGACATCATCTAGATACTGGTTGTCTTCCTTTCTTTTCTTTTGCAAAGTAGCAGCAGATTTGTTACGGCTGAATGATTCTCTTCGTTTTTTTCTATAGCTATTCAGTTGACTCCGAAATGACAACTCTGAAGATGTTGGAACTTGATACGAAGGATGTTGCTGGACTTCAGTTTTTTGGTCACTATTAAATCTGTCTTGGCTTTTTTTAGTCGGGACGAGCTTTGGCTGTCCGTCAATTTTGATTGAAGGCATTCAACTTGCTTGCGAAGGAGGTTATTTTCCCTTTTCAAGGACTCGCACTGACACGGTTTTTGATCTAGTGCATTAATCTTTGCTCATACCAAAGCCAGTTCAAACTTAACTTCGGCCACATCGATCGAAAGCTTTCTGCAATCATTACATACAATATTATTTTCTTCATCGCAAGTTTCAGGCAGGTTCTGCACTTGTATGTTCGCTTCGGGCAAGGTCGGCACATGTGTGTTCAATTGGTCACTCTCATCTTGAGACTCAACCTCGGAGTTCAGTTCGATGTCGTTCGCGGTCTTTGCCATTGATAACAATTCAGTTTTAATTCTTTTTACGTTCTCTCCAACTCCGTTGATATTCAAGGATTTCCTGTCGCTATACCATCGGATTAAGATCTCCTTCGTTTGAAGTAGCTTACATTTGCCTCCAGGCGACGACCATTTACCTTGGAGGTTAAGATTCTTGCTTAAAAATTCTTTAAAAGACTCAAACCCACCAAACCACTTTATCTTGTCTTTGCTTGCACAAAGCAAATGTTGTGTGAGTTCATTCGAACTGTTACATGAAACTACATTAACACTTGAGAACTCATTTGATCCTCTTGCCATAGTTTGCACGACGTTCTTTAGTAACGGTTGCAGTATGACTTTTTGCATTAAACATGTTAACTACCAAGAAAATTGATGTCTAGAATATGTTTAAAAAGAGAATCCGAACAAACAGCAAAGAAAAGAAAGAAAGAATAGGAAGAATTTCAAATTCAATAAATACTAGAAGACAGTAACATAAGAATTCTTGCAGTAAAATTCCGCATTGGAGCATGAATTTGTAAAATAAAAAATTTTGCTCACAGCCCCTTCCTCAAAATTCTGGATCCATCCTTGCATACAATTGTCGGTCCTGGCGTCTCGTTAAAGAATTGTTTGCACGTGCGATTTTGTTCCTGGCGGTTGACATCTTGGAGTATGAGTTTAACTGACGAGAGCGTCGAGGACAAACTACAGCTGATCATGAGAGGATATCTTGCTGCATAGACTGCCACGAGTTTATTACATAAACCAGGATGGCAATAGCAGCGTTCTGAATGACTCACGTGAGTTCAGGTCATGCTATCACAAAAATTGGTCAAAATTGTGGATTTTTTCGCACATTTAGTTTCATATTGACGACCGTAAACTTCATTTTTATGGGAAAACACTGACCGATAATTACGTATGAAGACGTCAAAAAGCTTATTTTTCATTTCCCACCATAAACAGCAGGCGAAAATTTGATTGACAACACTGTTGACGCCGCAGCAATTTTCTCTTTCTTAAACGGTCGATGACATCTTGATGTTCTCGCCATCCCCAAGTGTATCCTTAGCACCCTAACTCTATTAAGTCGCATCAACTAGAAACACGCTCAAAATCTTTTACCTGTTTTCTTTCCTTTACTTAAAATTCAACGACGGATTATCTGGGTCAGCTTACCAAAAACCGAAACCCTAACTTAACCGTTCGAGTAGCGGGTTTCCTGCCTCGCTTATACTCAAACCTGACCACTAGTCGTTTTATTACTCTAATTTTAGCATTTTGACTGTACAAAAGCTAGAAGAAAACAAAACACTGCAGATTAAAAAACAAAAAAACAAACCAAAAAACACTTTGGTCGCGCAAACAAAATAAGATAAGCAGAAAAACAACGCGATTTTTCCACCGGCTCGAACCCACTCCCCACCAGTCGCCCTTGGTTGCACTAATCACAACACTAAGTTTGCAAACTCGATTGTCTACAGTTAAATTAATTATTTTTAAAACATCTCATCATTTAGTGAGGGTCATGAGGATATACTTGGGGAACTGAAAAAAAATTAGAATGGCATCGACCATTCTAAATGGCAAACACCGTTTACGAATGACAAAATAGCGACGCCGCACTCTATTTTCATATTCATTATTCGAATTTTATTCACCACATGGAGATTGACGTCAGGAGATTCATGGGTTAAAAAGAAATGAGAACATAGATCCCCCGACACAAGGGATAAAAGTCCCAGGCCGTCGGGCAGTGGCCGATTGCCCACTGGGATACCGATAAATTTCTCGGTGCGTTCCTGTTTTGGCGCCCTCACTCTGACAGAAGCAACTAGCAATGTGTTTAACATAAATGAAGCACAGCAGTTGCATATTCCCAATTTGTTTAGTTAATTCATTTGAGGGTGAATGTTACTCTATCCACATTTTCAAGCACCTTAAAGATTTTGTTCTGATGCTATTGGGTTGAAGTAAAAGTTTAAAACTTTCAGTAACTTTGATGATTTCTTGCTCAAATCAATGCAGATGGCATTTTAGATGTTCCAATTGTAAAATTTCCATTGCTCATGTCTGTCAGTCAGGGCCGGATTGAAAATAGAAAAGTTGACGAGAATTTAGATGAAAAGGGAGCCCGGGGGAGTATAAAGTCCAAATGCCGGGGGTATGGCCTCCAAGGCTGGGCCGGCGTCCAGGAAATTTTTGGACTTATAATTACCTGAAATTGCGTTTACTGCCTTCTGAGAGAAGTTTTGATTGTTGAGAAGCATGCATTATGTAAATCGCATCGATTCGTCATCAGTGCTTTAGCATTTACAACAGTTGTAAATGAAATTTCAGGTAATACATGTATAAGTCCAAAAATTTCCGGGAGGTCGGCCCAGCCTAGGAGGCCATACCCCCGACATTTGGACTTTATACTCCCCCGGGCTCCCTTTTCATCTAAATTCTTGTCAACTTTTCTATTTCCAATCCGGCCCTGACTGACAGACATGAGCAATGGAAATTTTACAATTGGAACATCTAAAATGCCATCTGCATTGATTTGAGCAAGAAATCATCAAAGTTACTGAAAGTTTTAAACTTTTACTTCAACCCAATAGCATCAGAACAAAATCTTTAAGATGCTTGAAAATGTGGATAGAGTAACATTCACCCTCAAATGAATTAACTAACAAATTGGGAATATGCAGGTAGTATGTTAATTGTGATTATGATTTGATCTATTTGACAGAGACTGAATTTGATTTTGTAGTTGAACAATGCTTGATGTTTCCTGATTTCAAAGTTGGCAAAACAACTTGCTGACATCTTTGACAACACCCTATGAAGTTTTTATGCATGCAGCCATATTTTGAAAGATTCATGACAAGAATGATGCTAGGGATACCATTGGATGGTTTGTAAGGCCCATGTATGTAATACATGTATATTCTAATTTAGCCATAGAAAACTTTTGCAGCAAGAAAATTGCAACACAAGAGACTGGAATAAAGCATAGCAGTAATCATTCCAATCTATGAGTATATTACTAGTAAAACTTTATTATTATTGATTTATTTTTCAAATCTGCTGGGTAATGAAAAATTGTTGCACAATTATCTATGATCGTTAAGTATTAGGCTTATATAATTTAGCTACTGTAACATGTACTTTTCTTATACAACACTATAAAATCGAATTGCCACAAAAGGCATCCACCTTGCTTTCAAATAACTGTCCACCAATTAATGGAAGTTTTGAAATAATTCAGTGTCCATTTTTAAATAAGCATTCACCCACCCAATATTTTTGGTACAGTAGTTTCTTCACCAAATATAGCCTGCCAGCAGTTATAACTACTATAAGAGGATTATCATTTAATTACCTCTTAATTAGGTTAATCTTGCTTTAATGCTGATGTTGAGTGGTTATCAAAGAAAGTGTTTTTAACAGTCCACAAACTCTATTTTGCCTAACTTTTCATATTAATTTATTTTAGTTTCTTTTTTAAATGAAAGTCTCCTATGAATAATTACAAAATTAAATAATAAGTTTCCATCTCAAATAAATGCTCAGTTTCAAACCTGACACTGTGTTGTAAGTGTTGAAGTCGATCAGTACAAAAGCATTGTAACGTGCTACTAGTAACTAAATCTAGTACTATTATTTTTCCTGGTGATTAAGCTTCTGTTGTAAGAACTGACTAACTAAAGGCTGTGAAAAAGATTTGAATAGACAAAGAATGACTGAGCTATTTCAGTGTTGGAATCAACATTGGGGAAAGAATAGGTGTATATCTGTTAATTGGTTATATTCTACTATGCCTCAATTAATGTAATTCATCCACATACTTGGCATCCAACACCATTCTTCCATGTGATTCAGTTTGTATGTCTCATGTCTTATTGAACTTCTTTTGCTCCTCTTCCCTTGTCTTATTCTGCAGGAAATCCCATCCTCAGGATCTCAAAATTAAACAAGTGTCCAAAGCATTTATTTACTTCTTACTTATTTACTGCTTGACACTGGAGAGTTATTGGTTGACACTCGAGAACTACTAATTGACCACTTTCAAGTGGCATAAATGGCCATTTGATAGAAAATAAATGAAATTAATCAAATTATTATAATTCACTGAAGGAAGCCAAGCAGAAATTATCATGATCTGCTCATGAAATCATACGTGTATCTCTCAATTTTAAAGAAATTTAATGCCAATTGGACAAGTTTAGCAAACCTTTTTTGCTGATCAATGGGGCTAGTGCTGACCACTGCTAACAGGAGTGCAGTGACTGCCATGACTGCAACCCTGCAATCAAGAAGTAATACCTAGTAATTTTTTTTTTAATTTTAAGAAACAGCAAAATGATCTTCTGTATATAATATTGACAAAACCCTGCTTGGGCTAAGGTTACATTCCTTTAATTCTTTACCTAGCACTGTTGCCATTTGGTAACTCACTAATTTTACTATAGCTAACACCAAACATTTTTCCTCATCAATTTAGGAAAGACCTCCTGGAAACCTGCTCAGGGGCAATAAGAATCTCTGTCCATTCAGTCTAATTGGGCAGCTTAAGAATTCAGGTATGTTTATGCAGAAAATTTCTGATTCAGAGTACTGTGACAAAATATTACGAATGGGCTTGGTATCTTTGCATTTTAAACAGTATGACAGATCAAATTAATATACCAATTAAATGCACCATCGGTATGTACAGTACCTGTGTTTACAAAAGCAAAGCGTCTCTGGGCCAATTAGTTTACAGTCCATTCCACCTGGTTCCACCCAGCTTACAAACAAACGGTTTTGGAGCCGTTTGGGCACAACTGTTTTCTTGTATCTTTCATATTCCTCGGTAGTGAAGAGGACTCCCCCATCGTCTTCTCCAACAATTCTTCATTAATAAGAAAGACGTTAAAAGATGACATCTCTTGTAAACGTACATAAAAACTTTGTAGATGAAATAAACTTAGCAAAAATATATTACACCATAGGAAGCAGCAACACGAATATCTAGAGCACTTAATTTTTTACAGGTTGATGGTTTAATTAAGTTTGAAAGAAAGTTACTTTGTTCATGGTTTAAGAAAATTCGTGAATTTACAAGTGCGCAAAACAAAACCCTGTGAATTCAATATTCACATCATACCTTCGATATTCCAGGTACTGGTCAATCGAGGCACATGCTGAAGAATCTAGTTTTAAATGAACCTTTTCTTTCGCCATTGGGCCTCAGGACAACTTAAACTCCGTAACAAAATTACAATGTAAACAGAAATTGCTTAGATACAGTTACTCATTACGCTGCACCATAAACATATGTGGAGTTTACCGCTGACAATCTGATACAATACTTACGAATGTTTTTAACGAAGACGTACCAGGATTGCCCGCTGTGGTTGTCAGTTTGCCCCTTTTCCGTCCATAAAAGTTTACCTTTTAGCTTTATTTAAAGATTAGACATTTACACTCAATCATGTGGAACAGTGGCGGCGTGGCTCTCAAATAGGGGCCGGCAAAGGATAAGCTAGGAACTCTCTTTTAACAGGGGGTAAGGTGGGAATGAGGAGACTGCTGTCAATAAAAACACGATGTGGATTGCAGTTGTAAAAACCTTAAATTCATTGAGATAAAAATTTAGAAGAAACAACTGACATCTTAAAATGGGTCTTTAATGACATGTGTCGATAGTTAAAAATAGATTATTTAAAGTGACCCCCCGTAGGGCTTACATGAGTTTTAAATTTCATTACTCTACACAAAATGTCAAGTTTATACGCCGCCCCTGGTGTGGAATGGTGTTTATATTAAAAGTGAAAGGATTGTTTCGAGGGTCAGCATCATGGTCGAAAGGATATAAAAAATTAAAATATGATGATACTTCATCGGATTAAAGCGTATGTTAATCGAATCAGTATGTCAAATTTAAAAAGTTAAAAAGCATATGTTAATCGTAGTCGTAATCATAATCGTTTTAAGCCCGTTTCACAATGGTTGCACGACAGCTTACCATACAACGGTCGTACAATTAGATACGATTGGGCACCATGGAGCTGCGACTGTCGCAGCAGTTGCTCAACAGTTGTGGTCACAGTCGCAAGATTTTGGCTCGGTCAAACTTTCGCAACACGATTGCAACTCTTTACAACTGTTTGCGACAACTTGTGACCGAAGATTGCAATGTGCACCATGTCTTACGTTGCTCTACGACGCATTGGATGTCCTAACTAGAATGTCGGTTCTCTGGCTTTTGCTTTCTGTGGTATTTCTCGAACCCAACGGCCATGTCTGAGCTTTACCCGGTAAACTAGAAGTAGTCTTCGTTTAGAGTTGAATTTGGCCACGTTTATACAGCAGCAGACAAATAGTTGCCAAAAAATTTCTCGTCCAAGAAGCGTAGAGGTGAGGTCGTTGAGTATGGTTGTGTTAAAATGAGCTCCGATCAAATTGTAGAAGATTCACTGGTTACTGATTGCGATAAAAGAAGGAAGCTGTTTGAAATCACTAGGAAAGGAAAACTTAAATGGTTGGGAGATTCTGAATCCTTGCAGAAGTTTGTGGAGGATGTTATTCACATTAAAGCCAAATGGACTTCGCCAGGCGGTGAATGCAAGCTGATTGAAACAGATAACGTGTCAATTCGCTGGTATCCTTCTAAGCAAACGTTTAATGTGGGAGGACTAAAGGCCAAAGAAATCAAGGCAAAATTTTCCTCGATACTCTGTGCTTCACTTGACAGTAAAGATGACATGCAGGTTTGTGAAGACAGCGAACAACTTATAGATGAAGCTACATCGCAAGAACAAAATCAGCCATTGTCATTTTCTTGCATAACTAATGATCGAATAACTACACTGGAATGTGCTATTGAGGAAATAAAATCCCAAGTGACTAATATTAAAGAAGAGCTTAAACAGCACCGTTTTCACTTCAATAAGAAGCCTGAAAGCCCATCAACACCAATAATCCACAACAATGGTCATAAATCTCGCGTGACCGATGATCTAGTTGAACAGTGTCTTACCATGCTACAAAGAGAAAACAGCCAACTAAAGAAAGAAAATGAAGCTGTTAGGGACAGAATCAATACCGTTTCTTACGTTGTAACTGATTTGAATACCAAAATCAAAGATGTAGAGAATGAAAAATCAAGTTTACTTACTGCCATTCAATTCATATATGACGGCTACCGAAAGGTACGATACGATACGAACTTTATTTAATCACGGAAATCTCACTCATTATACAAAAAATGCTCTTCCGGAGAGCCGTGAGGACAAGAAACTAAGTTTAAAAAGTAAAATTACACATTTTGACTTGATATTTTTTCTTAAAAACATCTATACTAGGACTAGCCTTAAGGTCCTCAGGGAGCGAATTCCAGCATGTTGCTCCCCCGTAGACAAGACTTGACTTAAGGAAATTGGTGTTAGGCTTGGGGATAGAAAGATTAATCAAATTTCCTCTAGTATTGTAGTCATGTACTGTATCTCTTGTTGAGAATTTATCTGAGAGATACGAAGGAGCCAAATTGTGAATTATTTTATACATTAGGGTGGCTTTGTTTGCCAACCAACGACCTTCAAGTTTTTGCCATCCTAATTGCGCTAACGTGTCAATGGATCTGATCTCATAGCCAGAGCGGGTAATTATCCAACTCGCTTTGTTTTGTAATTTTTGAAGTTTGTCTTTAAGGCCCTTACCACATGAGTCCCATAATGATGAGCAATAATCAAAATGAGGTAGCACAATGGCATTGTAAATCTTAATAAGGGAGTCACGTAGCACATAATCGCGTATTCTTTTCAAGATTCCTAGACCCTTTTTAACTTTTTTGCAAACATTTTCCACATGTTTATACCATTTCAGATTCTCATCAACAATTACCCCGAGGATCTTTTTGTATCTTACTCTCTTTAAAGTAACTTGACCCAAGAAAAGATTGGGATCAGAGTCTAATTTAGCAATTCTTTTAGCCGAGCCAATAATCATATATTCACTCTTAATACTGTTTAGGCTAAGACGATTAGCTGTCAGCCAGTCATTAAGGTTCGCTAGGTCAGCATTGAATCTACTTTCAAGATATCTAACATCAGTGTCTCCGGATGTGAGGCTGGTATCATCAGCACACGTACTAGGGAGAGTAACGGAGAAGCACCCGGGTAAGTCGTTTATGAAAATCAAAAATAATAATGGGCCCAAAATAGAGCCTTGGGGAACACCACATTTTAAAGTTCGTGTTGTAGAAACTGCTCCATTAACGAAACTTTCCTGGGTCCTATTAAAGAGATAGGATTGAAACCAGCTGAGTTCATTTTCGAAAATACCGTAAAATGTCAGTTTACCTAATAAAATGTGGTGATCGACTGTGTCAAAAGCTTTTTTTAAATCTACAAACACTGCGATATTAATTTTACCATTATCCATGTTGTTTAGCCAGTACATAGTATCTTTAAGCAAGGCAGTTAACGTAGAATGAAATGGGCGAAAACCTGATTGATGATCTGTCAAAAGATTGTTTGTATTGAGATAACTGTAAAACTGTGAAAAAACAATCTCCTCAAAAATTTTGGAGACCACGGACAAAACTGAAATAGGTCTGTAATTATTCAGGTCACATTTATCGCCTTCTTTGTAAATTGGCGTAACTTTAGCTTTTTTCCAATCATCAACAAATATTCCCAAAGAAATAGACTTGTTAAAAATTTTGGATAATGGTTCTGAAATAATAGTCACAGCAGTTTTCAATATTTGGCATGAATTTTGTCCAGACCTGCTGCTTTATTTGACGGCATTCTGTGAATTATATTTGCTACACAACCTGGACTAATATGTTTGAATTTGAAACGATTGCTCGTTTGTTTTAAAAACTCCGTGGGATCACATGTGGTATGCGGAATCTGATCGGCTAGTTTTGGACCAATATCGACAAAATGATTGTTAAAATTTTCTGCAATAGTTATACAATCAGTAATAATACTGCCGTCAGTATACAATTAATATACAATCAGTAATAAAGGTATGCGAGAACGTCGAGCCATCCGATAAACTTACGAACAATTACACTAAATGCGGATCGCAGAAGAAAAGTACAAATGAATTAAACCCTGAAAAAGATCCAAGTAGAGAAATGGCACACTGTACATCAATCAACTGGTAAAAGTAAAACGAATAGCATCATTGCGCCCACTGTCGAAGTCATCAATAGATATGACGTTCTCAGTGAACTATCTCAAGACGAAGATGAGACGCCGCAAAACATCCAACAGATAAATGGCAGAAGAGATTTAAAACAAAAGCATAAACACGCAAGAACGAATAATCCCACTACCAATCCTGTCGAACACTCCAACGGTCAACCTTCTTCTTCACCTAGTCGTTGCAAAATTACCATAATTGGAGATTCTATGCTTAGAATGCTTAATCCCAACAGACTGCGTAGAAACCTGAAGAGAGGCGTTAGCGTCAAAACTTTCCCTGGAGCTCGCCTAAAAGATATGAAGCATTATGTTAATCCTACGTTAGAATCTTCACCTGAATGCATTGTTATCCATGCAGGAATAAGTGACCTGAAGAACAAGTCAGCCCAAACAATAACAGAAGATATTTGTGCCTTTGGAGAACAAATCCTCAACTGTCTGCCTGCCTAAGTCGAAAGTAGCCATATCGCAAGTGATCACCAGGACAGATGATCCTAACCTTTCAGGGAAGATTAATGAGGTAAACACGAACATCTCTAAATTGTGTAGCGAGAGAAAATGGGACATAATATCTAACGAAAACATTAAGAGTAACCACCTAAACTCTTTTGGTTTACACCTCACTAGAGCAGGGTCTGCTATTATGGCTGCGAATTTTATTAAGTTTTTTAAAAATTTTAATCAGTATTGACTAACCAATGACGTAATTCCTGATGAGCACAGCTCCATGACAAATAATGAGAACGCAGCCTCGTTATCACACACTTCTAATTATCCTAAATTTAAGGGCTTCAGAATTGGACATTTAAATGTTGCTAGCCTGATAAAACACATCGATGAACTGAAAGCTTACCTATCTGAACATCAATTCGAAATCTTTACTATTAATGAAACTAGACTAGATAGTGAAATTGACGTTGGCACAGTTGAGATCCCTGGCTATGATATAGTCCGTCGTGACAGAAACAGAAATGGAGGTGGAGTGGTAATTTATGTCCGAGACAACATTTCTCATCTTAGGCGTGACGATTTGCTCGTAGACGAGTTAGAAGCAATTTGTCTTGAAATCAAAAAATCTGAATGCAAACCCTTTTAATAGCAACTTGGCACCGCTCGCCCAACTCTTCGGGAGAGATCTTTGACAAATTCGAGAATTTTCTTTATTTAGCTGAAAATGAGAATATGGACTTAATTATCACCGGTGATTTCAACTGTGATCTACTTGCTACAAAACCAGACATACACACGAAGAAACTTTTAGACCTTCTTGATATTTATCAAATGTAACAGTATATTAAGATCCCGACGAAATCAACATTAAATACCAGCACATTAATCGACCTAGTAATTACTAAAATCGAAGACACTAAAATCATCGATAGCGGAGTCATTGGACTGGGGATCAGCGATCACGACCTTGTGTACATATGCCGCAAAATTAGTCTCCCGAAACAGAGACCGAAAACTATTGAAACGAGACAATTTAAACACTTCGATTCTGTCCCCTTTCAGAACGACCTTCGTGAAGCATTTACCACGTGTACCTTCCACTCCGACCCGAATATTATGTGGGAAGAGTGGAAGACGACATTCTTGAAAATTGCAAATTTCCATGCTCCCATTAGGACTCGTAAAGTAAAAAGTACTCACACTCCTTGGATAACTGAGGATATTAAAAAGCTTGGTTATCGTAGAGACTATCTTAAATAGAAAGTAATTAGACTTAATTCGCCCAATTACCATATTGCCAAAAGTTGTGCAGAAACCAAGTCACCAAACTTATCAGAAATGAAAAAACTAAGTATTATAACACCAAGTTAAAAAATTGCAGCAATAGCAAGGAGTGTTGGCCAGCTATAAACAAACTATTAAGTAGGCAATCCAAATCAACAATGATCAACAATATTAAAGTTAGAGTCGGATATGACTGGCGACAAAAACGTCGCTGAAGAGTCCAATAACTATTTCTGCTCAATTGGACCAGAGTTAGCAAACAATATTTATTCCCCTGGCATTGATCCACTTAGTTATGTGACTCCGGTATCGTCTACATTTGAGTTCCACGATATAACATATGAAGAAGTAATCTGCGTAATTCAAAACTTGAAAATGAGTAAATCACCGGGTCTTGATAATATTTCTGTAAAATTACTCAAGGGAGCTGGTAATTCGATAATACCGACGATTACTTATTTGTTTAACTCATCCTTGCGTATTGGGATTTTTCCAGATGATTGGAAACTTGCCAAAGTCACTCCAATTTACAAATCGGGCGAAAAATCAGACCGCGGTAACTACAGACCTGTATCTGTTATTACTGCTATCGCCAAAGTATTTGAGAAACTTGTATACAAACAGGTAACGGTTTATTTGGAGGTAAACAATATCATTTCAGCAAACCAATCAGGCTTTCGATTTCGCCACTCTACTGAAACCGCACTTCTTAATTGTACAAATCAATGGCTTGTGAATATGGATAACAAGCTAGTTAATGGCGTTCTTTTTCTAGATCTAAAAAAAGCATTTGACACTGTTGACCATATCATACTATTATCTAAACTACAACTCTATGGAATACGAGGGACAGCGCATAGATGGTTTCAATCCTATTTAAAAGACAGAAAACAAATATGTAAAATTAATCAAACAATGTCGGATGCTAAATCTATTCATTGTGGCGTACCACAAGGGACAAACCTTGGTCCTATGCTCTTCCTCCTTTGTATAAATGATCTCCCAAATTGTCTCACTAAAACTAGTTCTGTAATGTTCGCAGACGATACCAGTTTATCATGTGAAGGATCGTCATCAGCAGAAATTGAGGGAAAACTAAATCACGATTTAGAAATGGTTCATATGTGGCTGATAACAAACAAACTAACTTTAAACCAGGAAAGACTGAATATATGATCATTGGCTCACAGCAAAAATGTGATCTTATCTCTGAAGACATAAACGTCTGTCTAGCGAATGAGTCAATATCACGTGTTCAAACTAAAAAAGTCCTTGGAGTCATTATCGGTGAAAAACTTAAATGGCATCAACATAATGCAAAACAATGTAAAACTATATCCTCACACAGTGGATTATTAAGAAGAGCTCGAGACTTTGTTACACAAGATGTCTTGGAAACAATGTACAACTCACTCGTTCTGCCGCTCTTTACATACTGTTCTACGGTGTGGCAAAATTGATCAACACTGATCATATTAGTAAACTCCACAAATTACAAAAAAGAGCTGCACGTGTGATAACAAGGTCTACCTATGACGAAAAGTTATCCCAAATTTTTGAAATGTTGAATTGGAAATTCATAAAAGAAATCTTAGAGGAAAGGCAATTGGTAATGACGTCCAAAGCACTACGAGGACTAGGCCCAGAGTACTTAACCCAGTTATTTAATCTAAACAGCAATACCAGTCACGAACTTCGTAGTAACAATCGATATCTTCATTTGCCTAAACGTCGCACAGATTTTTTAAAGAAAAGTTTCCCGTATCAAGGAGCTGTGTCCTGGAACAAGTTATCTAAGAAAGTAATCGACAATGTCATAAAAGGTAATATGTCACTAACATCATTCAAATCCTTTATTAATAACACTTTTGTAAGTAATTAGATATAGTAAATTAAGCAGTCAATATTAGAAGTAGTTTTCGGGTAGAATTCCAAATCTATAAATTTTATTTTGTAAATAATTAGAATAGTTGTGTACGTCTAAGTATAATATAGTATGTTAATGACAGTTTCATTAGTGATACACTGCCATTTGAAAATCGGCATTGCTGAAATGCTACCGTGTTTTAAATAAGATTAAATAAATAAATAAAAAATAAATAAGTAGAAAACTACTGAAACGCACTAAAACTAGCGAGATTTTTGCCCCTCAAATTTTGAGTCATCTACGCGCAACTGCAACGTCATTGTGCGCCGCTATCACAAACAGTTGCACAACGTTTTTCTCGCAACTCATTGCATTCAACTCAACCATTGCGAACCATGAGCTGCGAACATTCGAACGACTTCAATGGTGCAATTCTTGCGACTCTTAGCCACACCTTTTAAGATTATGTTAATTTAAAAAGAGTACGTTAATCAAATTTCTAACTTTTACTCTATAATTGCGAGACAAAATGCATATAGTGTAACAGCGCCTTTCGAACATCTCACTGGCCGTTACCAGGTTACGGGTTGATCCCAGTCTGGGGATCAGCAACATTTTCTAAGAATTTGAGCTGGACGAACGCTCATATACGGTCTGTAATAAACTTAAATTCTCCATAACCCTTGCAATGCTGACACAAATTATTCAGGGGCTTGACAAGATTGCATACTTAGAGACTGATTTCATGAGGAATTTCAGCCCGAGCACACAAGGATTTCCTTTTGAAAACTAGTTAAACCAGGCTGAGCTATTTGACTTTCAGTTTGGTTAAGCCTTGTTTACACGAGCGACATAAGCATAAGGACAAGATCAATACGAAAACAAAGCATGATATCACCTCTGGGACTTACGAAGATAAAACAAAAAAGAATTTTTCTCTGTTTCGTCTTTTGTTCCGCTCTTGGCTTATGCTTGGACTATGATCTTATGTTTATGCTTATGACGATCCTTATGTCGGAGGCTCGACTTCATTCCTTTGTTTTGCCCTTTGTTTTGTCCCTATGCTTATGCTTATGCTCACGTGTAAACCAGGTATAACCGAACTGAAATTCCTCCACGTACTCAGTCCTTCATTCCACGCACAATCCTTGTGACTCCCCACAGTTCCCAATTATAGTTTACAGAAATGCTATTGAATTTAATTTAAAAGGTAAGTTTCATTTGATTTTTCAATTTTATCAGCAGCTCCTATAGAGTTAGTAATGTTTGATAGTGCTTAGGTGTTGTATGGATAACAATGGTTCCAATGAATACAAATAAAGATCGATTCGACATCGTTTTATTTACTGTATTTGTATGCTCCCAGAACATTGTCTTTAACTAAAGCTACATGTATACATGAACAAGACAAAAGCTGACAGTCTTAGACAAGCTATTTTTCTGTCCAACATAAATTATTTCTTGGTAAGTACTTGACTTTTGTTTGTCTAGCCCTAGAAATCGAGTTTGACTATTATTCTGCCTGTTTTAAGTCATCTTACCGAAACTACTGAACTCTTGTTTTTTGCAGTCGTCCAAAACCTTTATATCCTAAAGAGTATACAGCGGGGTTAATACAAGAGTTGCTGAGGGAAATTAAAACCACCCAGTAATAGACTTCTCGTTCTTCCAAATGTACGCCAAAGATTACCCTGCAAACAATTATAGGTATAAATGTCACACTATAAAGAGAGACTAAAAGAAGCAACATCCTAGCCGTTTTCGACGTGCTAAGTTGCAATTTAATTGCCTCTCGGCCAACTGTTATTGACCTGAACTGTGCAATAATCTTTCTCGACTGATTCCAGGACACACGAAACAAATTGACATTAAGGGCCAGCATAAATAAGATCGATGAAATAGTGAACACTTTCAAGAATGTCTGATAATAATAGGCCAGATCGTACTCCCCAGCCAGTAAATATCCTGAGGCAATGGCACAGGATAATGCCCAGACGACGAAGATGCCCATTTTTGCTTTCTTGATCGTAACTATGGCGATATATCTCAGTGAGAAAGCGATGCACAAACATCTCTCTATCGTTATGGCTATGATGCTAAAAGCACTAGTCAGCGTGCAAAATGCATGCAGGGACCTGTAGATTCCACGATTTCGAAGGATCCAGCGCCTTTGGTTAACAACTAAAATGTTGAATGGCAGGAACAATGCAGATGAAATGAAGTCAGCCATGGCCAAGCTAAGAACCAGCAAGTTACAAGGAAGTTGACGACGTCGAGGGCTGCGAAGGATGGTTACCATGACGATCATATTTGATGTGGTTCCTATCACGGCTTCAAGACTGCTAAAGGTTAAGAAGAAAGCTGAACGTGTTGGTTCAAAACGGAAGTTCATTACTGTCCTGCTAATTTTTGCCGCTTCGAAGCTCGCACCAAGATAACGGGATTCTGCAGTGTCAGGAAACCCTCCGATGATGTGAAAGGATTTAAGTTGATGGTGGCGTCATTGTGACGGAAGCGGTTAACTTACACAAGAGGTGTCGCTTTTTGAGATCACTTAGTTGAAATTTACTGCGATCTTCGCTTCATTAATGATCCTGAAGAAAAAAGGAAACTTACTGAGATTTTAATACCCAATTATGCTATAATTTCCCACTGAACTCGGTGACGTCATGGCTTCTAGATAATGTTTCAATGGGTGCAGTTAAGTTGAAGGTCCAGGAGATCACAAGGTTCATCATTGTATGGATTTTCTACTTCTATGCCACTTTCGTATGGTTCAACACCAAAATCATATCAGAGGGGGACAAACGCTTCCGTTTCCCTTTGAAATCGCAATTTGTTTTGGCAATAGTTCAAGCACAGTGTGGCATCCTGGGTCTCGTCACTTGGATAGAGAACCTTCAGACGTTCTGTCAGAGCCGTTCACTATATTATCTATTTCTGATTATTTTTACAGTTTCAGTGGAATCGTTGAGTTTCTATTTTTACAGTTTCAGTAGAATCGTTCAGTAGAATAATTATTGGAAAGTAAAAGTTACTCCACCGTAAACCCTTTCATATAAAACTATTCTGCCACTTTCCCTCAAATCTATGGTTTTGGGGTCATCTACATATCTCCATGACGACTCCCAATTACGTATGGTTTACATCAGTGAAGAGTTTCACTTGTCCTTTCCAGGAAAAGATTAGCTTGCGTTCGTTAGACGCTTAAAACAGCGGTTCTCTATTGGTAACCAACAGTTGATTTTTGGTAGGGCAATGCCCCTCTTCTTTCCCCTTCCCTCCCCCATGCCCGGGTTTCGAATTTCAGCGGCATTCCTGTCTTGTTGTTCCCCCGAGAAGCCTCTGCGGAGGACAGAATCTGTGACGAAGATACATGCATCAGTCAGTTATATCAAACTGATGCGATACTTACAAAACAATTGAGAGAATCCTGACAGGCTAACATACTGCAGCAGTTTGTTGGTTTATCAGTGCTGAATCCTTTTGTTAAACGTCAGATCACCTTATTAAAATCTGTTCTTCTGTACAAAGGTGTAAACATCGATTCAGGTGCACAAACAAATGTGAAGGTGAACCTGTTAATGCTCACAGTGCAAAAATTTCCGAGCATTTCAACCAAGTAGTCAGCAACATTCTTCTAGTTTATTTATGATTGTTATGTTCAGAAAACGTATATATGAGCCCGGCTAGCCCACTTACTCGGGTCCACTTGTTTCATTAATGCTGTCATGGGTACAAAAGATACTCCAAATACATTTTTAATGTGAAATTGGTTGAGTATGGCCGTAATCATAACCTAATTTCATTAAAATTATCTTTTACGCTCGACAAATAATTTTCGTGACATGAGATAGCCCGGTTATGTATGAACTGGGTTGTCATGGCTCACATAAACAGGCACTAAGACTTGTGTAGAAAGACTAAGACTTAACAGAAAGACTTGTGTAGGTCTTATAGGATGCTACTTAAATGAGGCCATCGTGTTATTTTTGCTCAGCTAGATTGTTTTCCCAGCAATTTTATCTGGTTTAACATAATATAAACACTACACTGCTGAAGGTTATCTCGCTCCGCGTTTCTCTAGTAACCTATTTTCAAATTTACGAGAAATATTTTCGTTATAAAAAAAATATTTTCAACCTTAAGAGAAACGTTTGTGTGGAAATCTTGGAGCGCATTTTGGAATTTATAAAAATTGCAATAAATTTTTTTAAAATACTGCAGCCTGCTCTGTTCAGTTTAAACGTGAAAAAAAAAATGTTGGGCATCAGGTTGAATTGGGACTAAAAAGAGCCTTTATTAATTTTATAAGCGTATTAGAAATTGACGAAAGTCGTTGAGTTGCTGTAACAACACTGAGAAGATTTAAACGATGTTGAAATATACTATCTGGTATTTGAATATTATGATAAAATTGAAAAAGTTCAGTTCGCCTATTTTGCCTGCCACATGGGCAACACATATGCAGGTAGGCTCGCCATCGTAGTCTCGGTAGCTTACCACATGCACATTGTGTGTAACATTTATATCCAATTTGATAAAATTCGTAACATATCGTGGCTGTCGCATTGGCAGTACATATGTTCAACTTGCACCTCCAGTCGCAGTCCTTGCGTCAGTAACTCAATGGCTTGAGTGTCTCACTAGTCATCAGAAGGATGCAGGTTTGATCCCCGATCTAGGGCGAAGAAATCGTATTCCTGACGGTAAAAGCCGGAGCAAGGTCCCCATATCATCCAAAATGGTAAATAACTTTCAAGAGTTCACGGTGTTTCTCATCAGCGGAGTCGGTGGTAAACTAAACTGACAGATGCTGACGTTCTGAGATGCGACATTCCCTATAGACCGTGAAAACTCCGTCAGTTGCGTCTTCCTAGAATGGCAACGGCGTTTCAATGCTCGTAAATTCCCTTAGATATTAAATTTATGCATATTTTCCCCCCTATTTTAGATGAAAATTTCTATCGATAGGAAAGGCCACTCGTGAATCAAGAACACCTATTGTTTAAGCTCTCAATTTTGTAGTTGCATTCATACATACTATAATTTTGAGCAAACAAGGCGTTCTGAACTTCTACCTACGAGTTCCATTATCACCTTGATGAGTTAGTAACATACTAGCATACAGACCACATCAGACACTTGACGAACGTAGAGCTGTGACCTTCCGTCTACCATTCCATGACTGGAACATTCACAGTTGCGAATAGACAGTGGCCAAATGTTCAAGAACCTACTTACCTGTGTGCTCAATAGGTATAACTATAGACCTATACTTACTTGAAAGGAGAGGGTTTTGAATCTCGATGGTTTAAAATTACATATCTTTTCTTTTTCGTATATGCATTGTTAGCTCAAATGACGATGTTGAAACCTCGACTGAATCAAATCATTCTTAAGCGAAATTCATGCATCCTAAGGCCGATTTCTGTGTAATCTTAAAAAACAGCAATCAATATACATTCCCAAAAATTAATAAGATGTGCAAATCATTGCGTTTTAATAATAGCTGTTACACATACCATGATGAGTGCCTGTTAATCAGTCGGCACTAGCAAAATTGAGTTCCCCTATCAGCTGTTTCTTTTCATTTCTTCTCAGCAACACTGTTCCTGAACAATATTTATTTTCCTTTCCAGCGTTTAGCAGGAGGGAGCAGGCGATGCTCAAAAGCGCATGCGCACTTGTACTGTTTATTGTTACTGATAAGACTTTGGATCTTTTTGAATCGGTCATATAATTTTTTATGTAGTAATTGACTTAATGTTAGACAAGGCCTCCTCTCTTACGGAAATCTTTAGTTTATAAGAAATGTGCCAATGTCGATAACACGGTTGTCACTGTTACATGAAGGCAGTATTTTGCCCTTTACTAGGCACTGTAAGTGTTAACCCTTTAACGCCTAACATCCGATATATCAAACACCTAAGGAAAAAAGAAAAAATTAAAAAACAAAGCAAAGAGAACTAGAGAACAAAGAATAAAGGGGGGGAATTAGGCGTTAAAAGGTTGATTGCCATTTGAAAACTAATAATCTGGCTAATGTTAAACCATTGTACTCGTCAAGGGCAGCCATCCCAGAAAGTCTGCCATGCATGTAAAGACTTAGAGGAGACCACTAACTGTCGAGGAATAAAGTTAATTTAAATGAGTAAATTTTCATCTTATATAATATTATCTGTCTGTTGTATATGTATATAAATATATATATATATGTGTGTGTGTGTGTGTGTCTGTCTGTCTGTCTGTCTGTTTTTACAGGGGCTTAAGGAAGAATATAATATTTGACAGCAATTACTTATCTTATTTTGAATAAAAGTGTGTCTATCGGTCTAAATTTACGAACGTTTCCAGCAAAAGCCCTCCGTAGAAGAGAAACACGAAGAAAATTACATACATTATACTTGTGAGAAGCTAATTTTCTCTGAATGTGACGAGTACCTTTAAGTCATTAACATTGCAGGCGCCTTTCACTTTTGTTTTTGTTTTTATTATCTTTGCTAGAACTGCCCACTCTCACACAATAAACAATGCTTACATCAATAATATGAATTCAGCTGTACTTAACTTTAACCTCGAAATACGAATGTAGTTATCGAAAGGAAAAACAAATTATTTTTCACAATGGATAACTGCGCATGCATGTTATACTTCACCTCACATTTCTGGTCCTTTTTTTGGAGAAATATTTCGTATGAATTCTTTCGTTTAATATTTAATATCTAAGACTAAGTTTTTTGTTTAAAACAGTGATGAAGTGTTTTTGTTTTTGGTTTCTTTAATTCAAAATGACATGATTCGAAGATTTTGTTAATGATACAAAAATGCAGCTGCACGAAAATATTACTCAAGCATTAAAGTAAGACTAAACGCCGATCTCGAACACTTACTTAAAGTTGAAAGCAAAAGTTTAAAATGATTGTCCAAATTCTCCATGGAAATATAACGTTCGAAATAGAGTTGTTATACATAAAACGAGGATAGATTACTGAAACCGTGCGCTTCATTGCCATAGCTGCAACTAAAACACCTAGTACGTTATTATTCGTGCGGCTAGGTAGCGCTTATTTAAACATCCGAAGTGCTTTACATATCCTAAAATAGCAACTTTTTCCGACGTTCATCTCCTGTCTGTTCAAACGACCACGTAACGAATCTGCGACGGCTAAGAGTGAGAGTCATTCAACATTGGCAATTTTTTTTGGTAAAATTTTACAGCCTCGTTGAAAGTTCTCTCATCTATGCTGGAAATGTCAACAGCTGGTTAGTTCTGTATTAAATATTGCAGTTCCATTTGGTAAGATTAACCAACATTTAAATGTACGAAGAAAACGTTATATTTGAATGCACAAACCAATTTAGGTAGGAAAACGCAATCTAACATTGCACTCAATATGATGAGGAGTGCTGAATGACAGACTTGGACTGGCCATTGTGCCATCGTATCGTAGAATAAAGTAAATGGTTTGAACCTGGGAGAATCGTAACATGTTTGAGGAAGTTGATCGTCCAGGTTAGTGTAGTCTTGAGAAAGACTGTTGGTTGAAGTGACTGACGTTTCGACAGTCTTAGCGGCGGTCATGACTCTGAAGATGACCGCCGCTAAGGCTGTCGAAACGTCAGTCACTTCAACCAACAGTCTTTCTCAAGACTACACTAACCTGGACGATCTACTTCCTCAAACATGTTACGTATCGTAGAATGATAGTCAGCCATTGTTCTGTGGCGCGATGGCACAATGGCCAGTCCAAGCCTGCTGAATGGTAAAAAGAGAACACTTAAAAATAGAGAAATATGAGAAAACAACCTAGTGGAGCTATAGAGTAGTAAAATCCTCCTTCTAAACGTATTCTGACATTCATTCCTTGATTGCTTACCCTGACGCTGATACTAAACTGATCAGCTGCCTTAAAATGTTATACCCGTCTACGCTATTTCGTAATTGCTGGAACTTTGTACGGAATGTTGTGTATACCGTGTGTCCCGGCCTTTACTTTACTTATTTACTAAAATACTGTATTGGTCAATTCCCTATCCTCAAGGCATTGAAAGAACAAGGTCTACATTTTTCATCAAAAACTCAGGGAAATTTATATCTCTTACGTGTGGGGGTTAGGTACATCTATTGATTCTACACGGGTTTTTTTTATAAGAATAAACGATATAAGAACATAAGGCTTTGATAGCCCAAAAATTTAGAACAAGTTTATAACATTCTAGGCTTCAAACGGGTTTGTATCTAAGAATATATTTTGAAAAATCAAACATCTTTGATTCATATTTCTCTAATTATTTTCTTTTCCTTTTTCAAGTTAACATAAGATTATAATAGAACTGTGTTATAACGCGTACGAAAATCACTGCAATATATTATCAAGTAGGATATCCTGCTTTTTTACACTACTTGAGTAAAGCTACTGTGTTATTGTGAGAATAAACAATCAAGTTCTTTACACTTTCGCTAGAAAGAACCGTTATTTATGTGTTAATAATGTTGCGAAACCTTAAATCGTTCAAAGACACGAAGCACATGGTCACTCGTTTTGTTATTTCTAAGAACATCTTAAGAACATTTTTAGGCTTCAAAGTGGGAAAAACTAAGAACGTTCAAGGGTTTCCTTGCAGTGCAGTGTTCTTATATAAAAAAAAACGTGTAGACCAATTGAAGTATTTAAATACGCCAGCTGCATGAGGTCCATCTTCACGTGGCACTCAGAGATCTGAGTGAGATCGATGCAAGATATGATTGATCTTGGGGATTTTTTGGCGGTTCACCTCTAGGATAAACTTATCACAACTACTTCGATAAAGTTGTGACGGAACTGGGAGATTTGTGACATATACGTGTATTGAATGGAAATCTATTCATATATCACACTTGGTGATTCCACCCCGCTCTAAAAGATGGCGGATTCTTAAAGTGACATTCTTAGTGCAAAGAATATCGAAAAACGTACCGAGTGAGAAAGGTCATTTTGCTGCATCTGCTCGGACTGAGGATAGTACATTGCTACTCGTCAAAAAGGATCGTTTTCACATTGCAATTAGAGTATATGTTTTGTTATCTTAATATCAATTCCTCATGACTCACAGGGACAGTAAAGACGTATGCCTGGGTAAAGGATAAAGTTGTTACATCGAGAAATTAAATAAAAAAAAAATACTAAAATAACATATTAACCAAGCCTTGATTAAACCCCCACTCAGATTGGGGTAGATATATTCATAATAAAAAGCGGATATATTTCAATATAAAAATTTGAGCGCTAAGTGACGACGGTTTATGAAGAAACACGTTCATTTAATTGAAAGTCAATATATTTGAGCGTCAGTGTGATAAATTTATGCAGTCAAACTCCTATTAAGCAGCCCCCTATTAAGCGGCCTCTCTCTATTCAACGGCCACTTATCAAAGTCCCGAATATTCTCTCCTTAATTCTATTTCAGAATCATTCTCAGAGATATACACGAACAGGAACTTGTCATGATAATCTGACACTGCCGACGTCAACTGCAAAATGTTGACTCGAGCCGGACTTTTCAGCGAACATATTTCAGTTGACTTCGGCAGTGTCAGATTAATTATGAAAAGTTTCTGTTCTGTCGTTAATTTACTATAAAGTGATCCTCTAGTAAACGGCTACCTCTACTAAGCTGCCACGGCCACCTTTGCGATGTCCCATAGAGTTATTTTTATTGTGGCGGCCAGGAAATATCAAGTAAGACTCTTTTTGCTTTTAATGGCGACCTTTATTGCAACCTATGAAAATTAACCCTTTAACGCTTGAATTTTTTTTCTCTTTGTTCTCTCTTTGTTTTTGCTTTGCTCTCTCACTGGTTATTTTGTTCTTAGGTGTCCGATATATCGGGCACTGGGATAAACAATTTAGCAGTGCATATGGTGTTATTGTGTTACGCGTTCACCTAGAAACTTATTTATTTACGGCAATCATTTCAAAGCCATAATCCTTAGAAAATGAGACTACCCAGTGCAGCACATTAGCGGAGTTCATAGCCTTCAATCTTCACCTTTGTTTTCAGCCATTCGATGGAATATTGATCGCCCATATTGATAAAGTTGTATTTTATTTGGGATTTTCAAGCCGTATCGTCCCTTTCTCTTGACGTGTGTCTGCTTTACCAGAACCATTAGTTTCGCGGCCTGTCCGATCACTTGACATTCGTCCGCATGTAGGCTAGAATATTTGACGGGTTTTCTTTGGCTGACTTGCTTTCTGACCGGTCCATTTTATTTTATTTTTTTTCATAGCCATTGGTTTACTCAAATGACTATGCCACACATCCATATGATAACTGATCAGGACGTTTCTAATCCATATTGATTGTGCATGTCCAGTGAAAGTTTGCTTAGTATGCGTTTATTCTAAATTAAAGTTATTCCAAGCGGATTTTCGTTGAGAAAGCTTTTTTTGTTTTAAATTTATAAGACAATGTTTGTCCTGAACTTAATGCCAACTCTGAGTATTTTTGCCCGAATTCTTGGTGTTTTTCACACCCCAATAGTGCATATAGTAAAAATAGAAAGGAGATGGTACTAAACCATTAAAGTAAAGGGGTCGTGATTCTATACAAACAAGCCTTGCTACGTTACATTCCCGCAATTTGTGCGCAAATTTATTTTGAACGTTTTTCGGACAAAGAAAGAAATAGAAAGAAAGTATTAAGAAGATTTGGAAGGGAAAAAGGTACGGAAAAAAGTAGAAATTTATGATTGGAAGAAGGGAATTTAAATGGAAGAACGGAAATAAAAGGGATGATGGTAGGAGAAAGAAAAGAAAGGAAAACAAGAGGAATGGGAATTAAAGAAGGCAGGAGACAGTGGAAAGGAAGCGACTCAGAGAGAGCTCCTGACATTCTAAAGTAAAGATGTGGGTTTCAAAAGTAAGCGACCGTACATTCGTTTTGTCCGCATTGAGTTAATTTATTTTAACGCTAGTTTTTTTCTTCAACCCTATCAGCTGTTCATGTTTTAATTTAATTTCAGCGAAAATTTCTATTCATTTCCATTCCTTCCAAATTTAAATACCCAGTTGCAAACAGAAGCCAAATCACAAAAACAATCTATAAAATCAAATAAATTGTAACAACGTTTGGAACAACATCCCCACAAAGCGTGAAATAGACACGAATTTTCATGGGGAGCTCTTTCTTTCGCTAAACCGATAAATAAATAAATAGATAAGTAAGTAAGTAAATTAATAAATTAATTGATTAAATTAATAAAGACATAAAAAAATTAAAAACATACCTAAGGATTTTAGGAATTACGTTTCAGGACAAAGGCAAGCCTTGTTATTGGGATATTATAGCATTTCGAGCAGTTGATTAGAAAACCAAACAGTAGAATGTATTCTAAGCGTCTTTACGAACGTTATTGCCTGTGTCAGTGGAACAGATTTGTTGTTTAATAGCTTCATCATGTCGACATTGACGGTATTGAATTTTGAGGACGTGCTTATTACAGTAAATATGTTGGTCAAATCAATAAATTCCTTAATTGTACATATAAATCATACTATGCAATATGTAAGCGTTTGACTGAACAAATAGTATTAATCTTACGGTTATATTAGTACTCATCCCAAAACACGAAATAAAGCCATCGTGATTATACAAAGTATTCCTCAAATTAATTACAGTTTCGACGTATCTTGCACCATCTTCCTTATTCATATATATGACTTGCCAAATTGTTTGGAAACCACGGATGTAGTATTATTTGCCTATGATATAAACTTGCCTTGAGAGGGCAAGTAAAACTTTGAAATCACGTAAAAACTAAATCTCGATCTACCTAAGGTCCGCAATTGATTACTAGCAAACAAAATAACATTTAACACGGATATCATCGAGCACAGGATTGTTGGCTCACAACGAAGATTGGAGATACTTACACATAAGGACCCTGATATAGCTACTTGGAATCAGATAATCAGACAGGTAAAAAAAATGGAACAAGTTGTTTGTATAATTATTAATGATTAGTTAAAGTTGGTTAAACAAAATGATGAAATAGGCAGTAAATTTTCTAAAAATATCACACGAATAAGAAATAAACAATTTATATCGCAAAAAACTACATATAATTCATTATAATTGCCTTATTTTAACTATTGTTCTACTTTATGACATGGTAGTAACAATGCCTATATGTAAAATACTATCCAAATTACAAAAACTTGCCTGTCGAATCAGTAGAGGGCCAAATTTTGATGTACGACCCACAGAAATCTTTAATTATTTAAAATAGGAACACATTAGCAAATCTCTCGATGATCATGAACCCGTAATGTATTAAAAGCCAGAGCCAGCCGACAATTTGAAAAAATACAAGATAAAACATATTCCGAAGAGGAACATCATGAAAACTCAGAATACGAGTCAAAATCAAAACAAAAGTTGAATCAGTAATATTTCGGTTTTATTTCAAAACCATCATCAGACCAATTAAAATTACATCGAGCAATTAATTAATTAATTAATCAAAAATTTGATTTGACCGCTTACGTGACACTTCTTCGATTAGCAACATTTCTTCTAATATTAGAAACCTCGTCTTCAACAACTTTAAAAATAAAATCATTCGTTCATGTAAATATTATTCACCTAGCGAACTGTTATTCTTAGAAGCTCTTTGCATTAAGTTTAATTCTCCTGAATTGAATGTTGGTCTTAAGGCCAGTAAAGAACTTGTACTATTTTCCTGATTCTCACCGCCTCTTCTCCACAGTCATTTACTATTTTCACCACCTTGACACCCATTTCCGTTCCACTCAATTGCTTTATCAATCTCGGTTTATAGTTATGTTAATTAGGTTTATTCAGAATGATGTCGTCCTCCTATTTATATATAAACTCTGCGTACCCGATGTAATTTTAATTTGTCTGATGATAGTTTTGAAATAAAACAGAAATATTATTGATTCAACTTTCGTCTTGATTTTGACTCATATTCTGCGTTTTTAAGATGTTCCTCTTCGGAATATGTTTTATCCCGTATTAATTTATAATTGTTAAAGGGTAATGCACCTAGCTATCTAACAAAACTTGTTAAAAATGTCAAAACTGTAATTAGCATTATTGCGTAGTAATGGCACTAAATTATCGTTGGTAAAATAGAAAAACAATTTTCTTTAAAGATGTTTTTCATATACAGCAGCAGTGTCTTGAAATAAAATTGAAGACAAGATTTTAAATGAGGTTTACAATTATGCCTTATTTGAGTTTAAGAAAGCTGTCAAAGATCTTATACTTGTTGAGGACATAATATAACAGTCGTTCTAGGTTGCAAAGTCCATTACAGACAATTTATATTTATATGTAGTTCTGCGGTATTAGTTAATGATATTTAAGCATTTTTAGACAATCACTTGTCTATAGTTTTAACACAGCCCTTGGAAAATCAGTTTCGAGAAAGGCTTCCGTTCCTCAATAATTTCAAATACTAATAAATAACTAATAGGAGCATTTAGAAAAAATTTATATTTACAACTGCAGTGGAACCTCTAATAGCGGACACCTCCACACAATGGACAACAGACACTTTCCAGCTCCCAGTGTTATAAAATCACCATAAAAATCCTCTATACAGTGGACACCTCCATACAACAGACTACGAACTGTGGGAGATTGGAGCTCCTTAGCTATAATGATTAATGATGAATATAGTTAATGGAAAGAGGAGACAGGGTTTCCCTTTTCTATTAACTATGTGATGAACAAGCGTAAAAGCTTTAAAACAGGTTGTAGGTTTTAAAACAGGCTGTAGTTTTTAACTGTAAGCAAGTCAAGCGTGTCTATGGGCTGTTAAAATAACGTTGTAAAACGACCTGTTCCTTGTGAATTATTGCGGAAACTAGGTTCTGAGAAAGATTATCTTCGATAGGACAACGGACACTTGGAAATAGACAACGATGGAAATAGGCATAATAGAGCATATGTATACTCTTTTTTGTCGTTTTACCTCTAAAAATAGAAAACCCTCTAAACAGCGGACACTTGTATTGATCCCGTAAAGTACCCGCTAATTAGAGGTTCCACTGTAATATAATTAAATAAATAATTACCAAGCTCATCAATAAATCATTATCATGAGGAAAACAAGAAAAAAATTAGTACAGAGAAGTAGTTTGGAAATGCGACCTTAATTGGCGAAAAAGTTTGACAATTTTACACTTTGTCTTTTACTTACATACAGATTCTTTTGTGAAGCAAATACACTCTCTAAAGTCGTGTTTAATCACGTTTCGACGCACGTCAAAGATGGTCAAAAATACACAGCTATGTTCTCATTTCTCAAACTACTTCTCCGTGTTTGGAAATCACATCAGACACTCCTTCGCCTATACGATGTATTACATGAATTTTTTTTAATTACAAACAGTGTAATAGCAGAATTGATTGTGCGAAAACTCAAAACAAGCATAAAGGAACGGAGCTGACAATGACATTCAAACTGGATTTGAGTGTGGAAATTAAGAGGTTTTCTCTTTCAGAAAAGTTCACAAGGAGAAGAAAAGGCGGAAAATATTTTAAAGTCATCAACAGGTGCCGTATGGCCTGTTACGGAAAGTTGTGTTAAAGGTGCTAGATAAAGAAGACGTTACATGTTTTATAACAAATGATCTGACTGGCACTCATATGACCAAATAGCGGGGTGCTATTTGGTCATATGAGTGCCTACATTTGATGCGTTAAAGCGGCGACACGTGAAAGAATAAAAACATGAGATCTCAGATCGTTTGGGACTCTCTCCATAAAGGTAAATAAGTAAGAAAAACGTTTCGTCAACGTTTCAAAAATCTTTGCATCAAACCAAATAAATGTTATTCCTAGACAAATTCCTATGTATGTCAGCCATCAGAAGCATTCCGCCCTCTTCTGCAAAATCCTAACACAATTACCACAACTTCCCTAGCTAGACGATTTAAAATTCAAGACATATCGAGACCTCATTTAGTATAGATGTCGTACAACCAAACCTTTATACATTTGTGGCTATATCTCGCCTTCTGAATTATGGACTGTTATAGTTAGATGATCGTATTCCTAAAATTAGTTCGAAGTTCATTTCGTAAAAGAACCCGCAGATGAACTCTGTTGACTAAGATACAGTAATGAGAATCAAAGGAACAATAATAGCCACGAACAACGAGGAACCTAAAGCAAAAAGCAAACAAAATAAGCCAAAGTTATCCTGGTCGTATCAGCAGGTGACGATGGTAAATTTACATAGTTCGGGAGACGTACATGCTAACAAACAAGTAAACAAATAAATAAATAAAAAATATCGAGTTAACACAAAAATATCTTACAAACAAACAAACAAACAGTCAAAGAAAAAGACCAACTATAAATAGACAAACAAGACAAAAATTCGAAAACAAAGAATTAAAGGATAAGCCAAACTGATCTTTGTTGCATCAGCAGGTGAAAATACCAAATTTATTAAATTCGAAAAGTTTAGTCTTACCTTTCACGTTTTCTTTGCCACCTTAAATAAATGGAAAAATAAAGGTGAGTTGTTTGATATGAAATATTGGATTGCACACGCACAAAATTATCACTTGACAAGATAAATTAACCAATAAACTACATTCATAAAACAAAAAAAACAAAAAAAAAAACCAACACCGAAGCAACATTTTAGCCAAAAGGAGTCACATTAATTTCCTAAAGGGCTGTTTACACGTGTGATTTTGTGCCCTGCGATTGACATCTTGGAGTATGTGTTTAACTGACGAGACCATCGAGGATAAACTGGAGCCAATCATAAGCGGATGTTTTCCTACGTAGACTGCCAAGAGTTTATTATATACACCAGGATGAAAATCGCAACGTACAAAATCGCCCGTGTATACGGGCTTTAAGACATCTAAGCAGTTGTACAGACAAAACGGTATCCTCATTAGCCTGTGTCATAAAAGAGAGCAAGACCTCAAGTATGCAGTTTAATCCCATAATCTAAGCTTCTAAATTAAATGGAGCTTGAAAGGGAGAGAATTTGACAATTAAAGATCGGGAGTAAATAAAGGTTAGTTTTGCCAATAGACTCGGCATCACAAAAATCCCAATATTGCTCACTAAATAGTATACAAGATTTACATTTGAACAAAGTATTTTGTATAAGATAGTTTCCAACAATTTTAACTTTTACAATAAGATTTTCATTTAAGTTCATTTCTGTCGATAAAATAAGATCATGGTAAGAATAATTCCATTATCCTCGGTTTTCTCCGGTGAATTTTCTGAATATAATATCCCGACGGATACTTCACTTCAGAACAACATTGCAAAACATTAGAGTAGGTTGTCGAATCAGATTTTTGTAATTAAGTTAGCAGATGCAAAAAAATTGTTTGCAATAAAACATTTTAAAAATCAGATAATATTGTTACACTCACATTATTTGCTTTATTTACCACGTTTTAAAGAAATTCGCCGAAGTAAACATCCAAAAATTTAATATTTGTATCGACGGGAATGGTGCTATAGTGTACAAAGCTGCATAGTTTTTAAAAAATGTAGTGTGTTAGTTGGATGAGTATAGAATTACCCTAATAACTCTTTCTCTACTGACATGAAGGGTTGTCCCCGTTATCTGCAGGGACGCACATCAAATACCTTCCCAGTTATTACAATGATAGAATCACAACTTTATAAGATCACTACTTAGGGCACAGTTGTCGCATTGAATTCAGACGAATTTAATTCATATTAGTTTCGTCAATTAGTCGACGTAAACGTGTGTTCGTTTCATACGAAGAGTTTAATTTAGACGAATTTAATCATTTTCCAAACCTTCATAACGACTATCAATGCTCATGACAAAGAACAAAACATTTGATCATGGACTTAAAAAGAACGTATACTATCATAATTTATGCATTTAATTCGATGCGACGATGCTACATAGTCTGAAACCAATACGCGTTTCAGACATTGTATCCTTCCGATCATGACGGATAAAACGTCTCTGATGCATTTAATTCTTCAGACAAATTTAATTCGTTTCATAAGTCGCATAACCGTCGCATTAAATCGACTGAATCAAATTCGTCTGAATTAAATGCGACGATTGTGCGACGTGTAAAACGACTTTATCTCACTTACATTGTACCACACTTAAGGACGAATTCCCAATTAAAAATTACCCTACGAGACTTCTTCTAAACGACATATTTTGAACGTAACCATGCCCGTGACTACAATACTCGTTCACAAAAACCTATGGAAGTTGCTGGTGAACCATAAAACCATAGTGAAGACACTACGAAAAGGAGGGCTTGAACATGATCTTTGATTCCTTGGTTGAAGGAAGTGTGGTGTAAAAGATATATTTGTTAAATAAGAATTCATTGCTTAAAAAATCATGAAAATGACCTGAAACATCACAGCAGCTTTAGATCATTTTACTGGACATCAACTTTTACAAGCAGAAAAAACCATAATACTTGCATCATCTTTGTTCGTGGGATATCTGTAATATACTGAACAGATTGAATCCGGGAAGGTAGCATTTTAACTCGTTTGTCCATTTTAACTCGTTTGTAATTAAATAGTTGCGTAAATTACAATTCATCTGGACGAACGAGTTAAAAGGTACAATTGACATCCGTGAGACTCGCCAGCAACTAGTACCTCTAGGTGTGACGTGTAGAATTGATTGACTGATTGATTAATTGATGATTGATTGATTAATTGGTACAAACATCCTTACCAGTAACCTAAAATATAGTTAACTCAGGATGATCTCTTTCTTTCACTTTACCTCGAAACTTGCCAGTTTTCAGATTTGTGGGTTTAGTCATTGTTTGATTGGTTTCATAGCAACCGGACTGCATGTTAACAATCTAGAGTAGAGAGTGACTTTGCTTCCGAAAGCTTTTTCAAATATATTTAGTCAAAAAGGACTAATCACAACATTTTTGCAAAGATTTCACATTGCCTTATCATCTTACCTTTCGTGGTTGTTGAAATGCTGGTCGGAAACTCTGTGCTGAAGGTCGTGTTCATATCTGGATCTAAAGACAAGAGAAATGCGAAAATGAGAAGAAAAATGAATTAGAAATTAAATCAGTCTGTGTTGCAAACTGAGGTTAAGTAGCTAGCGCAAGAAATTCAAAATTGCAGTCACCCAGTACTTTGAGGGAATTTGCAAGACCTAAGGTGCTGACATAAATTTCACTACAATCTCCACAGATTTTAAGTGGCACAAGTCGCGGGTAAATTGGCGCAGGTCGACGGTCTTTGCCATCCTGTTGTGTTCGGGTTCCCAAATGTACCCTGAGAATCCTCACTAAATGATGAGATGTTTTATAAATTCCCAGTAGTGACTATGGTCAACTGAACTTGCAAGCCTAATGTGGTGGTTAGTGCGACCAATTGCAATCGATAGCGAGAGGGATTCGAATCTGTAGTGAAATCAAATGTTCTATTTATTTATTTTATTTTATTTTATTTGCACTCAATGTGTTTTTTTACTTTGCAATGTTCGTGTTCTTCGAGCTTTCGTATAGTCAAAATATTAAAATTAGAGTTATAAAGCGTCTAGTGGGTCAAATTAGGGGATAAGCAAGGCGGAAAATCTGTCCTATTGAGACGGTTAGGTTAGGATTTCGGTTTAGGTTAGGGGACCCAGATAATCTGTCGTTGAGTTTAAAGTCAAGGAAAGTAAACAGGAGAAAGATTTTGAGTTGTTTCTTGTCGATGCGACTTGATAGAGTCGGGGTGCGAAGGATACAATTCGGAAAGGCGAGAACATTAGGATGGCAAAGACCGTTTGGGATATCAAAGACCATTTACGAAAGAGACAACTGCGTCGCCGCTAGTTTGTCGCGGATAATTCTTCACACTTTCGAAGTTCGCTGATTGTTTGGCGATTTCGTAATAGCAGCCATAAGTGGATGATTGAAAGAGAAAGCGAATTCGAGATTTAATCAGCAAAATGAAAGAATCGAATGCAAAGATGAGAAAACGTACTCACGTACGTATTGAAAGTGAAAATCGAATTTACAGAGAAGCGTAACTTTCAAACTCTAAACTACACGTTCAGCAGACGAACTGAACTTCATCATGAAGAGCCTCGCCTAACGTTGTATCCAGGTGAGCCTTACCATTACGTGGATGCTGGGAGTACGTTGGGTGTGTGTTGTAGTGGAATTTTTTTAATCAAGTCTTAGTAAAATTTGGAAATGAAAACATCATCTCAGAAATCACATTAAATCAAACCTAGGAAGACAAAGAAGCAACACTAAAGTCATCACACTAAGCGAACAGGTTAACGTTATTTCATTTAAAATTTGTGAGCACGTTTTAACTGCAACGATTTGTCTTTGCCTTTTTTATTGTGATAATGTTGATCAATGGGCTTTCACGTTCTGAATATAGTGTCTTTTGATTTGTCTATAATTTGCAGGATACAATATTCCGCCAAAACTCGAAAAAGAATAGAAGATTCCGGACGATTTTTAAAATAATCCGTGCCAATTTACCCGCGACCCTCGCCATTTAAATGCGACCAGCGGTCGGGGCAAAATAGACTATCCCTATCCGACTATAATGGCAACAATCCATGATTTGTTTTAGCTATGAAATTCCGATTTGTTATCTACAACATGGTCACGACTATAGTTTACTTAAGTTCTCAAGAATGTTTAATATTTGGGGAAAAGCAGCTGTCGAAGACTATAGGGAAAATTAAGCTTGGAATTCGACAAATAGTTTTTGAGTTTGTAGTATGTTACACAAAGGCCATAAGTTTATAATTTAACTGTGGTCGATAATAAAATTAGCAATCAAATAATGTAACTGACATAATCTAGCCTCTTAAACTCATTCACCAAAAAGTTGCTTTTCACTAAAGCTCTAATTCTACAGGCTACGAGAACGGAAAAGTCTCACTGATTTTGTCAGAGAAGACTGAGTAATACCCAAATATTCGTCACAATTTTCAAATTGTATACGAAAATTACAAATGGGTAAATTCATAATATTTGGAAGGGCTATCAATCAAGTTGTCCGATATAAAAAAAATTTGCATGCTGTTCCACACATATATGAAAAAAGTATTTTACATGCGAAAATGTTTCAACTCCATTTGTGGAATGAAAATTTCAAGTGTGAAACTAATGTTTACAAGCGAATCATCCACCTCATATGTAAATACATGTTTTGTAAACTAATATTTCACTAGCGAAAGTTTGAATTATGTCAGTTCTTTCATATTACAGGTATGTGAGTCACGTATTTCAAATGTGAATGCGTTTCATTTTCAAATGTTAAGTGAAACTTCCTTTGTGAAAATGTTCAAATTTCATAAGCTTTTCTCATGTGAAATGACGCGTGAAACTTTCGTAATTACAATATTTTTCAATTTTGTAAAGATTTCAATTTGCATTCTCATGTTATACCTTTCGTAGGTGTTGTAATGTTGGTCTGAAACATAGTTCTGATGGTCGTGTTTATATCTGGATGTAAAGACAAGAGAGATGTGAAAATCAGAAGAAAAATTAATCAGAAATTAAATCAGTTTGCGTTGTAAACTAAAGCAACGTAGTTGAAATGTTGATATCACGTTGCATGATAATTCATGTCATACCTTTTGTAAGTGTCGTAATGTTGGTCTGAAACATAGTTCTGATGGTCGTGTTAATATCTGGACGTAAAGACAAGAGAGATGTGAAAATCAGAGGAAAAATTAATCAGAAATTAAATCAGTTTGGGTTGTAAACTAAAGCAACGTAGTTGAAATGTTGATATCACGTTGCATGATAATTCATGTCATACCTTTTGTAAGTGTCGTAATGTTGGTCTGAAACATAGTTCTGATGGTCGTGTTAATATCTGGACGTAAAGACAAGAGAGATGTGAAAATCAGAGGAAAAATTAATCAGAAATTAAATCAGTTTGGGTTGTAAACTAAAGCAACGTAGTTGAAATGTTGATATCACGTTGCATGATAATTCATGTCATACCTTTTGTAAGGGGCGTAATGTTGGTCTGAAACATGGTTCTGATGGTCGTGTTAATATCTGGATGTAAAGACAAGAGAGATGTGAAAATCAGAAGAAAAATTAATCAGAAATTAAATTCGTTTGGGTTGCAAACTGAAGCAACGTTGTTGACGCTAGAAATTCAAGATTGCAAAGCAACCTTGAACTTCGAGGGAATTGGCAAGACTGATCGAAGGTTATTCCATAAATTTAACAATAAAATTAACCGAGTCTAAACAAATTAGGAAGACGAGAGTGTTTAAATAGAACCTTCAGTCTTATCGCTTAAGGAAACCGATGACCTTTTGACGACCACTACGGCAATGACGTCAATAAACGCTCAATTCAACAGGATTTTTTATCCATAACAAGTTTTAAGAAAATTCAAAGAAAATTCTAAGGCAACATGAAGTCCATACTTCATTACGATGACAACAATCCATGATTTGTTTCAGCTATGGAATTGGCGTTCGTTATGTACAACACGGTCACCACTATAGTTCACTCAAGCTCTCAAGAATGTTGAACATTTGGGAAAAAACAGCTGTCATAGACTATTGGAAGAATAAAGCTTGGAATTCCATATTTTAGTTTTTGAGTTGGTAGTATGTCACACTAATAACACAAAGGCTATTAGTTTATAGTTTAACCGGGATCAAAATTTTGGTTTGCCCAGTAATACGATTAGTAACTGCCTAATATATCTGACATAATCTAACCTATGTTGATATATTTATATACCAAAGAACTAGACTTTCGTTGCTGTCATGAAAGATCACCATAAAGCCTGTTTTCCAATAGGCTGCTCCTCTGATTATAGTTCAAGACTGTGGGAAGGAAGGTCGGATAATTTTTTCATCCGACTTAAAAATTGTCATACCTCCACAATCACATCCATTGCCGCTGTCCAAACTTCCTCCCTCTCCAGAACAAGTTTGTTTGCAGTCAGGACATCTAAAACCGTAGTTACAATGACAATGGCCGAGATTGTTGCAAATCTGGACGAAAGAAATGAAAAAATTACTAACGTTCCAGATAGGCGCTTGATAGTTAATAATTACCAG
Organism: Heliopora coerulea; assembly: GCA_030142905.1. Lineage (NCBI taxonomy): Eukaryota > Metazoa > Cnidaria > Anthozoa > Scleralcyonacea > Helioporidae > Heliopora > Heliopora coerulea. The sequence goes on along the minus strand of JASJOG010000100.1, from coordinate 376,801 downwards.
TGAGTCAAAATCCTCATTTAACGAATTTACAAAATTCTGTTATTAGACTTAAATGGAATAATAATTTTCTTTCATACAATATCCAAACGATGTTTATTTATAAATTAATTGCATAAAAACAGCGAATGCATGAATTGCACAGTTCATTCTATTTGAAGTCTATTCAAAAACGACAAAAGCTTGGAAAGGTAAATAATAGAACTGAAAAATAAAGTTCAGGCTTTACATATAAAATTATGCACTGTGGTATTTATGCATATTAGTGTTGCACCAATGTGGGAATTTGCAACGATTGCGATGACCACTATTTGAATGTCGATAATTCCCGACTCAGATAACCAATGGCGATATCTGATTTTTAAAATTTTTTAACTCTTACAAGGTAGCTAGAAACATTTCTGTAGTTCAGGAGTTTCCAGTTTCTTATTATGCACTTTTTCTGAAAAGCTGGGCACCGACTTTTAGTATTTGCTGATCGATTGGTTCCAAATTCACTCTTGTTACGTACTTGCACTATTTAGTTCTTTATCTGCACTATAACTACTAACGCATTATAAACAGACACAAAATGCAAAAGCATAACAAACTCAAGAACACAAGCACATGCTAGAAACTCAACGACTCGAATACAATGCAACACAAACTCAACCACACTAACAACAATACAAACACAATGCTACATGAACACAGCAACACAAATAATATGCTACACAAACACAACAATTCAAGCACAATACTACATAAACACAAGAAAACAAACACAATGCAACTCAAGTCCAAGAATGCAAATACAAAAACTTATTTCTGAAGACCAACCTTTAATGCCAATGTACTATGTAGTCTACCAGTTCTTACCCCGTTTCCCGAACAATTGTTTGGACAATTCCGTGAAGCAGAGACAGGGATTGCTTCAGATACAGGAAGGCACTTGCTGTTTTTGCACATCTGAAAAAATGATAAAAAAATAATGAATGGGCTCTGAAGATGACCGCCGCTGAGGCTGTCGAAACGTCAGACACCAACAGTCTTTGTCGAGACTAAAACCATTTGCTTTAAAACGATACAACTTAACGCAAACAAAACAGAGCAAATAGAAACAGACTCAAACACCAATACAAACAAAACCATCATACAACAGACTATACGTGATCATCAAGTTGTCTGCCGAAATACGAAGGCAAAGTTACTTTTGAACATCCCTTGTGAAAACTTCACAAGTTTTTCCGAATACGAAAATTGTATTTCATTTGGGGAATTGTTTCAATTTCACACATGAAATAAAATTTTCATGTGTGAAATTAGTTTTCTTATGTATGTCTCCCATTTGTATTCAAAACTGTTTCAATTCCACGAAATGTGAAATAAAACTTTTATGTGCGAAATTAATTTTTTTTTAATGAATCTCCCATCTCAGATTTGAAATGCATGCATCGTGTACCAACATTTCAATTGTGAAATTTCGAATCATTTCCGTTTACAAATGTGAAACAAAAATTTCCTTTGAGGAAATGTTCCAATTCCATATGTTTACCACGTTTTGTGGATGCATGTGCACGCTATCGCCGGGACGCACATAGGAATTTCGAAGGGCAGAGGCAAGATGGTAGTATCAAGGCACTGTTGTCGCAATTTTGGTTATTTCGGGAGAAGTTGATCTTTGTGGCTTTCGGAAATGAAGGCAAAAAGCTGTCAAAACAGGGCAAACGTAGCATCTTCCAGAAAAAGGCAAGGGTCGCGACCACCCAACCCCCTCCCTCTCTAGTTGCGCCTCTGTATCGGAAAATACTAACTGTCAAATGAAATGTGAAGGCTAGATGGCCGTCCATGGTGGGCAGTTTAGTACGTTTGTTCCAGTCCCCTAGGCTGTCTTGAACAACTGTTTGAGTCTCCCTAAAGAGTTTTCTTTGAAAATACGCACAAAATATCTCTTCAAAAGACAGAAATGAGTTTAAGAATTTCTAAATCAAACTGAATAACAGGTTATATTTTTCGCAATAATAAATTATCAAACTAACGAGAAACCTGACAAAACGGTCTCGAAACATTACTTAGGAGTGCTGGGGGCACAGTGGTAGCGCACGTGTTTCTCACCACTGTGACTAGGGTTCGATTCTATCTCCGTGCAGTTACCTGATTAAAGTTGCCTTTGTTACATGTGAGAAGAGTGTTGTCCATTTTGACTCTACCAAGAATCGCAGGTTTTCTCCGGGTACCCCGGTTTCCTCCTGTAGTAACACTGGACCTTCGAGGGGTGGCCCTTACTGAACCTCTAGGGAGAACAGCCCGGGAAGCTGATAGGGTTATCCAGTATAAATAAAGGCACTTTGAAGAAATATAAGATAAAACAGACTCCGAATATCAAAGTTATCTTGAAAACTCAAGATTTGAGTAAAATCAAGACAATTATGGTATTTGCGTGATATTTCGTCTATATTTCAAAGACATCGTCAGACAGACTGATACATAAACATTGCCAGGTGCATTTCTTGCAGACTTACACACACAATATGACCGACTTAACAACGTTTTCCTCTCACAAAGCTTATCCTCTTCTCTGAGAAACCTAATTTTTTTAATAACTACAAAATCCTCTTTTCCAGCAACTCAACGACTACAAACAAACTTCTCCTAATCGAAGCACTCTGCATCAAATTCAATAAACCAGAATTAAATTCTGGACTCAAGGCTTCCAAAGAACTCTCTCTTTTTGCTTAGATCTTTCAGCACACACACACTGATAACTTTCTCACTCTGTCAAATAAATAAATAATTAATTAGCGTCTTTTTGCTGTAAATATATCCAGCTCTTCTTAACGATGACGTCACCAGTACCCACACCTGTATAAATAGACCTTGGCAATGTTTATGTATCAGTCTGTCTGACGATGCCTTTGAAATAAAGACGAAATATCACGCAAATACCATGATTGTCTTGATTTTACTCAAATCTTGAGTTTTCAAGATGACTTTGATATTCGGAGTCTGTTTTATCTTATACAAAGGCACTTTACCTTTACCTTTAGGAAACTACTAAGAGCACGTCCTCTTTCCACCATTAGTTTATAATCTTTAGACATTTTAGCACACCTGTCAGGCCACACAGCAATTTTAAGTAATTTTAAATACTTAACTATGTACAATTCATCCAGTAATCTTTCGTCTGAACACTTTTTCCATGGTTGTGAATGTTTTAAACACCGAAACAAGCAAAAATTGATGATTAAAGTCGTGTAAAGGACCAAAACTGACGTAACGACGTAAAAAGTTTCCTTTATTTGGTGGCCATCTTGGCTTCACTTTTTCCAAGGGCAATGACTGGGACTTAGCATTCAGTTACCATGAATAAAGTTTCCTAATCCGTAAAGGCCTCCTTGTCCGCCATTTTTGGCTTCACTTTTTGATTCAATTAACGGAATTCATTTCCATGATGCTCGCGTCACATACGACGAACACTTACCATATTTGGCCCACACTTGGTACCATCCTGGGCATACCGCAGATCTAGGCCATCTCCTGTGGTGAGACCTGGTATTCTAAACAAATCAACACAGAAAGTCGGTTCGCATATTGACACCTTGGGAGGGATTTTCTCAAAGGCGTTTAGGGCAGCTGTCAAGGACAGATTCATCTTAGTTTGGTTCGGTGGGCCTATAGATCAGTCCTTATTATGAGGTATAACCAAATTTGGTTTCGCCGCCGAGCGGTCATAAAGTGGTTGTGGAACTGGACTACTTTGAAGCCTGATCTGCGGATTCCCGGATCCGAAAGTCAACCTAATTAAGCATACTGACTGGTTACGGAGCGCTGTAATCTGCACCGCGCAGGCTACACTCACTAGCAAGAAACTCCAACATCTTCACAAATAGCAAAGCCAGGAACAAAAACAGAGGAAAATAAATGTTATTTACCAGACATCGTCGGTTTATTTTTACCTTACGAACCTCAGCCAAACGGACTCAGTCCTTACAGTCAAGACTTCGGGCAAACCTTTCCCAATACAGAATCCCTGTCTTGGAAAACTGTATTATTTCTTACTTGTTTTAATTGATAGTTCTTTCAATTACTGTTGTGTATTCATAACCGCTAAGTTACTGAATGTTCTGGGGTAACTTACAAGCAATATTGCCCGTCAGGCAGACGAAGAGAGACGTATCTTCTGTCTTGGCCTTTTATTGGAAACATTCTCTTTTCAGACAGACAGTGAATTCGACCACATAAAACATCTCTAACGAGAAACAAGAAAAGTGATAAAAAAATAACGTGACATAAATCAACAATAATCAAAAGCTAAGCAATTAAAGTAAAACATTACCATGGATCTTATGAATGATGGCGCTTTATTTTATATCTTTTTGAATGCATATCAACAGCTCCACCCGAGCCTTGATTGAGAGTAAAAGTTTTCTTGGATTTCTGGGTCAGGACTGGAATAATGTCAGGTGCGAATAATACGCCCATAAAACAATATTAAAACAAAGTTAAGTGCTGTTTACACGGGCGATTTTTGCTGCGATTTTTAGCGTCCTGACAAATGCAATCAAGTGGATTGACTTGCGGATCATCTGTGCAAAGCTATACGGTACAATACTTTGGTGGGTTATTTACTCAATCGCATGCTTCAGGATGAGAAAAATCACAAGAAGAATCGCCCGTGTAAACAGCTCTTTAAGAACGTATTGTGAAATATTCAACAGTGGTTCACTGAAGTGGAGGTGAATAGTAGTGGATATTTAATTGGATATATTGTAAATATAATAATAGCGGGTATATTGTAAGAAAGTACTATATTCACCTACATTAAGGTGAATAATTGTTTTTGTATAAACCTGGCATAATTTTTCACAAACGTTTTTCTTTAAATTTTTAAAACAGTTTTATGAAACGTCAGTTGTCACACGCTGTTCATTTTGTAAGCAAAACATATACCTTATACACATCCTGAGCGCATTTATCGTTAAAAAGTATCAGAAATACTTATGTCTGAATACTGTATTGCAAAATTTTGTCGCTTTTTTGTTTTGTGGGAGGTGAATAGTGCAGGGTTTTTCGAGATAGACGAACCAATCAGAATAAGGAAAAACACTTGTCACTTGCGAGGTATATGGTGAATTCTGTTAAACTACATATTATAGTTTACAGGTTTTAAGAACAAGGTCCCTGTAGAGTTTCAAATAGAAATGAAATCCGAGATAAAAATCCAATTCTGTTGTCTTCTTTTTAACTTTTGTTCTATTTCTATTTATCTCTTTAAACTTTAGCGTGATACAACGTTTCCGGCCACTGAGAAAAACACGAGATATTTTTACATGTAAAGATACGATGTTTTTACATGCAAAGATACTGGTTGAAAGATGATATAAAAAGCCGCGTAAGATATTTTATTACATCAATCAGATCCAATGTTTTATCATTCGTATCTCGGTGGCGGTTTGTTGATATCAGTTTGTTTGTGAGACGTTCATTTTCTGTAAACAAAACAAGCTTTTTTGAGAGCAAAACCAGACAGAAACTTTCCATAGGACTGAACCTCAACTTATACTCTACGTTAGTATTTATGAAACAAACAAAATAATACATGGCGTTTGGAGATATGGAATTCGTACAAGAAGTATGGTGAGGACATCCTTAAGTAAATTCATTCCGTTATTGGTTGAATGAATAATTTTGTCATTGAAGGAATAATTTTAATTCACGATTTTATTGTAAATAAAACTCCAACTCTAAACCATACGGTAACCCTAAGCCTTGGCCATGCCGAGCAAAGAATGAGCAGCATAAATTCTAAAGGATATACACAAGCACACGTCAAACTTGTATAACTTACCGTAAATGGCAAGGATGACTACCATGTGTATCATTGTAACAGTTGAAGTTTACGCTACCCCTAACATTTTGTCTAAAACAAACGTCATCCCCTTTCATAACATCTGGAAAAAAAGGAGAAGAAACAACTGTATGAAACCCTTATTAATTGAAGACATTCTACAAAAAAGGTTTTTTTGAACATTTTTTCCCATTTGTCATTTCTACAAAATAGGAACGAAAGAAAAATGATCCTGAGAACAGATCTCTTTTAATACATTGATTAAGAAAATCCAAAACCAGTGAATGTTAGGAAAATGTGCATCGGACGGGAAAAGTGTCGCCCAATTTTAACGTACTCACACTTGATGCTCCATATACATACACTCCATGTGCACCATACAACTCCTGAGTGCCCATCAAACACACTAGTCTTGCCATAAACACACTGCTGTTCTACCATACAAAACTAGTTTAGGTATTAAATTTTAAAATGTTAGTATAGTTTGTAACATATCTTTTTCATTTTTTTTCTACAGGGCCCATATTGATAGCAGCGTTACAATTGAAATGGTCACTTTGTATAGATAATTGCAAAGGTCTTGTCTTCTCTTAAACCCAATATCAACATATACACACCCTACCTCCACCATTCCAATCCCACCATCAGACACATCAGTCTTATAAAGCACGCATTCAAATGTCACCACACACACTCAGTCTCAACAAACCTACACCCTATAGCTCCACTACAGGCAATTCAACCTCACCATACACTCCAATTCCCACCAAACACACCTGGTCTCTCCATACATACATCTTTTCCCATTATGTACAGGTGCCATTCTCACTCAACACGCAACCAAGTCCCACCATAAACACATCCTATCCCCGTGGTACATACATCTATAACCATCATACAGACACATCCGCCACCATGCACTCATTGTAGTCTAGAAAAGACCTGACCTACAGTTCTAGGTTTCTCAGCAACATTCCTAGCCATAACCAACCTTTTTTAGCCATATATTAACCCTATTAGCCCATGATTTTTATTCCATGTTATAATCTATTCTTCTAATAATCTGTAGGTTGAAAGGTCGTTTATGAAAAGTAAAATTATTTATACATTATTTGCAAGCTCTTTACTTGCATTTCCACCAAACGTATTTAAAACGTAAGCAAGGCAAAAACAGAGTATACATCCAATGGTAAATTGCAAGCGATTCTTTTTCCATTGTTTACATAATAAACTAAATAGTTTGAGATGAAAAACCACGCAGAAAAAATGCAAGGAATTAATCAGTTGTTCACCCTATCACTGAGTCTTGTGAGAGACAATCGAGCCATTAGTCTAACTGGAATTTCATTGTACTTTAGAAAAATCTATTCGCCAAAGCCACAATGACTTTTTAATCGCCTGTTCCCTTATTAAATCGCCATTGGCAAATTGTTAAACTTGTAGAACGGGCCTTGCTGAACATGCATCCCATGTACCTAAACATGTACTCCAGCCCTACCATGCGACACCCAGTGCTACCAAACACAATCCATCTCCAACAAGCACCTCAGTTCGAGTCCAATGGCTTACCGTTTCCAAACAGATATTGACATTGCAGAGTAAGTTCTCGGCACACTCCACCGTAGCAATATCCCTACAATAAGTTAAAAGACCAAAGCGAGAAAGAAAAATTAAAACACGATAAAGAATTAACTACGCCACAGCAGTACTAACACAGCTCCAACTTTTCTCGCCTCAACAGTTTTGCGTGTACTCAAGCATTTCGAAAATTGAACAGGTCCAGTTTATAACATTGTTCTAATACGACCTCTTGAACTATTAATTATATAATTATGTTAATTTTTTTTTGAAAAACTGTCAAAGTTTTTGTAATGAAGGGTCAGTAATCAATTTCCTATGCTGACAACCTTGTGTGTATCAATGGCCGTTCATGCACGAAATACATCCTTTTCATATAGTTAACTCAAGTAAACCTGGGCAACAGCTTCCATTCTGGATTAATTAGACTGAAAAAGCTAATTGGATCTTCCCTGTTTAATTTCTCTCTCTTTCTCTTTTCCTTCCTGCTACGCCCAAACTATTCATTCCTGTTTTCTTCATTTTCTTTCCTTATTCCTCACTCTCTGCCTCCCTACCTTCGCTTCCTTCCATTCACCTATTTATCACCAATTCCTCATTGTCCTTCCTCCATGCCTTCCTTCCTTCCTCCTTTTCGTTCCTCTTCTCGTCGCTTTCTTTCTCCTTCCCTATCTCTTCTTCAAATACAAAAATTTCCCATGTCATTTCACATGTAAAAAACATATGGAATTGAAACATTTTCACATATGAAACTTTTGTTTCACATATGCAATGGGAAAGTTTTCAAATATGAAATTTAAATTACCTAATTCACATGTGAAATTATTTGGTTCAAAATTTCACATGTGAAATCTTGCTGCGCGAAACATGTATTTCACTTATGAAACGGAACATTCACATATGAAAATTAATTTCACATATGGAACTTTCATTTTATATTATGGAATTAAAACAATGAAATATTATTGTCATGCGTGAAATTACATATGAAAATTTTTGTCGGGGTTCCTTCCATTCATCCATTTATCATCGATTTCTCACTCTCTTCCTCCCTCCCACTCCCACCCATATCCGCTCGCACGCCTATTTCCAGGCTTGAAAAGTAAACAACATTTACATTGTGCTTCGCTCTTACCTTGTTCTCCAAACAGGGAATGCCATTATGAACGTAAGTATCCTCTGGACACTACAAAAGAAGACCGTGTTAAAACCCCCTCTTAGGCTACATATTAAAGAAAAATAATAAAATAACAAGCATCGTATGCAAACTATGATTGATCACAAGACTTGTGTTTGAATAACAGTATACAAACACCGATAATCACTAGGTATTTCTTAACTCCTTACTGATTCCTTATCACCAGTGCAGTATTCTGGAAGATCGCAATCGTCGTGTTTTTCTCTACATAAGTGTCCTTTCGCCCGGATCTGTGAAAATAGTATGAAAAGTTAGCTATTCATTTACTTTTATTTCGTTCTTTCGTTCGTTCATTCGCTTGTTCGTCATTCTCTTAGTTCGTTCGCTCGCTCTCTCACTTGGTCGCTCGCTACCTCGTTCGTTCGTTTGCTTGCTTCGCTCGTTCGTTCGTTCATTTGTTTGTTCATTAGTTCCTTTGCTCATTCGTTCACCTATTAGTTCGTTCACTCGCTCGCTCGTTCATTCGTTTGCTCGCTCGCTCATTCACTCCTTTGCTCACATATGTTCGTTCGTTTCTTCACTCGTTCGTTCATTCGTTTGCAGGTAAGTCGGTTCGTTTGCTCGTTCGCTCGTTTGTTCGTAATACAATTGTATCAATCATGCGTAAACATTGTTTAAATAAGAAGCTGTGAATAAACTTAGTAAATTAACCTGACAATCGACACAACATTCTCCGTGGCTGCAAGCAGCATGAGGATGCAACATACATGTTGTAGCATTGCAGCATGTGTTATTGTAATAGTCGCATTCCTTGGAAGAGATAAAAAAAATGTAAAAAAGTAAGTTTATTTAAAGCGATGGTTAAATCTATAGTGCTTTAGAAGAACGTGAACATTAATTAGCACAGTTTATGCAGAGCGCAAAATTCGTTGATGGCAAATTGACGAGGAATGGAAGATGTAAGCGTGTCTCACCTCTTGCGTTCCACAATCACACTGCTCTCCTTCTTCCGCGAATCCATTTCCACATATTGCAGGGCCAAATAGCTAAAACATTGATCGATGAAGCGAATATCAGGTTTAAGAGAATTATTTTACGACTTCGTCACGTTCGTCTTCATTAACTGAATATTTTCATCAAAGTATGTTTGATCAGACTTTGGTCAGGTTTTCTTCGTTTGTAAGAGTGAAGAAAGAATTTCGGTGATCTGCAACGTGGTAAAGCTAGGTTTTCAGTAAAATGGTAGCTTGAATGGAGATATCCTTACAACACATAAACCGATCGTGGCAGCGTGGATAAGCTCGTACTTATAGTTCCAGTTTCTGTTCATAATACTTAATGCCGAAACGAGAGTAAACATTTATTTACGCTTGTACCTATTTTTTTTAAAAACGCCGAAGTCTTGTAACTTTCTACAAGAGCACTTTTTTGACCCGTTAAAGGTTTTTAGTTTTTGTTTTTTGGGTTTTTTTTTATAAAAACAATGCTTTACACCTTGCTTTTAGTAAAGAAACATTTGAAAATCAATAGCAATGGGTGCCAGTGTAGGTAGTCGAGGATAACAAGATGCAATAACTTTGGGTGAAGCAACTACCTGAAATATACGAAAAGAAACTTCGACGTTTCGAGCGAAGGCCCTTCGTCACTAACTTCCCTACGAAGGGCCTTCGCTCAAAACGTCGAAGTTTCTTTTCGTATATTTTAGGTAGTTGCTTCACCCAAAGTTATTGCAATTTGAAAATCAAAACTTTTAAAAGAATTAGATTATATGCACTTAATTTCAGCTGATTAAAATCTTGAGCTCACAATCTATCTGTTAATTTGAACATTGAATGATAGATGAATGTTTGTCCAACTCATTAACCTCGATAAAACGATTTCTGAGCCCCAGTCTGGGATCGAACCCGCACCCTTCTGATGACAAGTGACACGCTCTAACCATTGAGAGATGCCGGGACCCAGACGGCGAGGTCAGGCGTAAATTCGGCCTGAGCGGCGGTGAGCCTCAGTGGCGGCCAGAGCGGCGGCCTAAGCGTACGTTAGTAATGACATTCAATTCCATATATGTTGGAAATGAGGGAGCTCGAAGATACCTCGGACGACAGATGAACCCTCGTCAAGCTCTAACTCCAGAAAAACAATTTCTGAGTCCTAGATGGGGATCAAATCCGTAACCTTCTGATGACCGGTGAGACCCTCTAACCATTGAGCTACCAACATAAATACAATATTGATAAATATCTTATTTCTTTCCTCAGACAAACATTCCCAGCACATCAACTTTACTGAAAAATAATAATTTCCCTGATCGACCCATATCTTGCATTGATGGATATCTTTCAGGGGCGTGCTGGCCAGGGACGAGACAACGAGAACTCGTAGTAGGCCCCTGGGATTCATAGGCCCGTTAAAAAGTTAAAAATTGAAAAAAATTAAAATACATAACGATCTATAAAAGCAACCTCTAGAAGCGTTATGTACTAGCTAATTCATGATGTACTAGAGCTACTATATTCAAAAGCAAATTTTTTCAAGAGCAATTTTATTTGCTTTTCAAGTATGTTGAACATTTGCGTACCGGTACCGAATCGCGTTCGGTTTGCCGTGGAAGGTTACTTGAAGTACTCGCTTTTCTGCAACCTTTGCATTGACCAAAAACGTGCGCAGGCGCACCAAATACCACAAACGAGTTATTTGATATTTCCGTGTATTGTATTCTTTTTGATCTGTTGAACGAAGTAAGTAGTAACGAACCCCTGATATATGCTATATTATGAACTATGAAGTCAGGAGCTCAAAAAAGGAAGGAAAGGGAGAAAACTCTACTGGCTTTAGATGAAAAGAAGTCAAAGAAAATAACTTCATTCACGAATACGATTGCTTCTACTTCCGCATCAGTAAAACTACCGACAGGCACAACTCCGGCAGTGGCTACGTCGACTAATGTCCAACCTTCTACAACTTCAGTTAGTTCAGTACCACCAACTATTACAAACTCAGGAACAGTCACAGTCTCTTCTTGTATTGCACAACAGACACAGACTTCTACTTTAACTTCGAGTAGTAACAGCGTATAACGCACATAGGCATACACTATAGAGGGGACAAGCGATTGTCACAGCCTGTAGGTTATCATACACCCCTACTGCCTTCCATGGGCATGGTGCCAGTCATTAGTCATTATAGTGCACATTGAAGATTATATTTTGGAAAACTGGAATAGCCATTCCGTATGATTCAAACTTGTAATAAAAATCTCAATGTTAGGTGAAGTGTTTATTTCTCGCCACGTCAAATTTGGTCAAATATTGCTTCTCCCCAAGACACATCTTGCATTCGTGAATCTGCCCCTGGGCCCCCTCACATGTTCCTTATTCGTTGTTTTTTTTGAAGACCCAGCACGCCCCTGGTATCTTTTTTCATTCCTTTACAAACGCTTGTTATACTCTTGAGGTCAACATTCACAATTTATTAATACAACCACAAATACTTCATTTCGCTCTTAAGGCAAACACCACCAACGAATACACTGTACTAGCAATTACTTTCTTTCACTCTTCATTCAAATATGTCTCTCGCAGACTCTACTGACGAATTGTTTTCTTTTGATTTAAGACAAACATCCCTGGCAAATACTTTCTTTCGCTCTTCAGATAACTATCACCTACATATCTACATTGCATTGAGAAATACCTTTGCTGGTTCATCAAACAAGCATGTTCCATAGCCATCTTTTAATGTGTTCCTTAGTGCATCCAGACTGCAGGTTGAAAATCGAGTTGGAGGTCGATCTAACCTGCAAAATACAAACAGGAAAAACGAAGATCTCATGTTAGACATTCACCTTTACATAGGTGTAAGTTTTGATGACCCTTGCTAAACTCTCCTGGAATCCCTGAGATACCAATCTTTACATCCAATGTTTGAGTCCCCGCTTGTGTATTGAGTTATGTCCGTAAATGTTACTGTGTATGTCCTTGTGTTTCCACTATAGTTTGGCTTCCAGGCTTACGATAGTGCGAGTGCTTTGACCTTAGTTGCAATGTTCATTCCTCCCGATACCTGAGTACGTTCCAGTTCTCGAGCTTCAGCTTGACACCGATGTTTGAGCTACGGTGGAGTGTCCGCGTTTCGCACTAATTTCTGCGTCAGTCCCTCATACTTCCACTCGAACCTGTGTCGGTGGTCGTGTCCACGCTCGTGTATTCACGCCCGTGTCAATCGTACTCGTGTCCGCCACCGTATATGCGCCCGTTCCCGTTTTTCCCCACGCATGAACGTGACTCTCATGATAAAACTCGTTCCTCAAAGCACTATGTGTAATCCTTAGCTTATGACTTACTTTAATGTTTGTGTATACGTTTGTGCCAAAAGGTAATTGTCATGAGAATGTGGAGCTTACACAACAACATCAATAGTTTGTTTTTTACTCTTTACCGGTGGCGTAAGACTTCCATTATTTAACTTGGGTTAGTACCAGACGATTTTACTCGTCAAAGGACGAGCTTTCGCCTTGACAGAGTTAATGCTTAGTCCCATTTCGACTAGTTGGCGTTTATGTTCAATTGAAAACGTCTCGCCTAAAAAGTCTCGCCTAAATGAACGACTGCCTTACTTATTGTTTGACTTACCTCAACCTTGTGCTCATGACACACGAAACAGCAGGACAATCACAACCTACCAACGCAACAATAATTTTGTTTTGGTTTAAGAAATTATCGGATAAATGATTCAGCCCTGATCTTAGGATGATTCGCTAAAATATAGGACGACGCGACAGCGAAAGTAAACCACAACCATTGGTAGCGTCGATTTTCGTTTAAGCAATTAATCTACGGTACATAGCTGACTACCGCATTCCCTATGGCAAGCTTTCGAGATTTTGATGCATCCAAACGCCAAGTCGAATTTCCCTACCTAGTGTTGGTCCTGGGCGCACCTAAAGACCACCCACATAGCTTACAGCCAAAAAGCAAATCTTGACGTCCCACCTTCAAGTAAGAGGAAAGGCATACAGCAAGAGTTCACTGAGGAAGTTTAAAAACTGAGAAACAGTCACCAAAGGTTCTTCTACTTTGATTGAAATATAACAAACGATTACAAATTTATAAATTACGGCTAAGTCTTATGCAATTGACACTGTAAGAAAATTAACTTAATCTATAGCTAACAATTTTCGTTTGACTGATAAGCTAATTAGCACTTCCTTCATACCACTTATTCTATGTCGGGATAAACCGCGTAGGTATTTTTCACTGCCGTTTCAAAATAAAACTACCATTTTTTCCGGGGCCTAAATCCGATTTCGATTACCGTCTCAACAGCAGAAACGTTTGTAAATGATTGTTCACAACCAAAACAAGCCACAACACAGTAAAATTTCGACCCCTTCCGAGCAGGGTCTATGAAAATGCTCCCTCTAAAAGTATGGGAACATTCCAATGATTCGGCTACTTAAGGAATTAATTAATTCTCAACGCAATTTTCTTTTGCAAGACCAACTAAATTCGATAAACTCTATACAAGAAACGTTTTTCATGTACAACGGTGATGTTTCTTTCCATTCGTATTCACGGTGCGATCACCAAGCCGTCTGAAATGAACAAGCTGTTGCAATGCGAATTATATTGTTTACTTTAGAACAGAGTAACGAGCAATTTCCAAAAAATTTAAAAGCCTGGTCAATGCTAGAAACAGTCATCTGTTAACATTCCCATTTCATGCTTACTTTAGTTTCCTAGTTATATTAACCTGAGAAATGAAGCCCAAGATGAGGGTCGAAAGCCCGGCAACCTTCGGGTGACCGGCGATACACCCTGACAGACTCAGGTAGTGTGCTAAAGTGCAAGTTCGATCTGTGTTGCCTGTGCAGCAGTCACGATACGATAATAATGTTAAATGAGATAAGAAAAAGTCATCTGTTAACATTCCCATCTCATGCTTACTTTAGTTTCCTAGTTATATTAACCTGACAAGTGAGCCCCAGATGAGGATCGAAAACCAACCTTCGGGTGACCGGTGAGACACTCTGACTGACTTAGGTGGTGCTCTAAGGTGCAAGTTCAATATATGTGTGGCCTATGCTAGTTGCGAGTACGCTAATATGTTAATAACGAGCATGTCACCGGACATCAGAAGGTTGTCGGGTTGGATCCCCATCTGGGGCTCAGAGATCGTTTTTCTGAGGTATGAACGTGACGACCGTCCATGTATTATCCATGATATCCCCGAGCTCCCATAAGCGTAACATTTGTCAGATGAATTGTATTGTTTTACCATGAAATAGTTGACTGCATGAGCGGGACATCCATTACTTCCACACCAGACCACAAAGCCTGGCAATTGTTATTACAGTTAGTAACGTAGGAACGAATTTGATTCTGGGATGAGGTCTGAAGTCAACATATACATATACACCAAAGAAAAAATAATAGATTTTTAAAGCCTCTTAGAATGCTGTCAAAGTCATCTATGCACCCAAATTACTGTTATTTGTTCACGATTGATAAGTCCCCTTTGCAATTAAAAATATTTTATGCATTTACAAAAAAATTGTTTTTTGAGACGCTGTGCTCATAAGAACTGAAACGTGATGTCTGACCGATACAGTTCTTGTATCCTCTGAGATGGCCGCGTTGTATTTCCATTGCATGCATTGATTAAACGTTTTTCGATTTCCAACAGCAGCTGCAAACTTTCTTGGTCAAAACTGCGCTCCTCTTTAGCAGTCCAGCTACACTTACTACCCGTTCGTTAGCGAAATCTTCAAAATTTCGTATACAGACGTAGGTCGAGTGTCATTCCATAAACATGGCTGAACTTTGCTTGAGCTGCTTTTGAACCAGTGAAGATAAGAAGCTACTTTCGTAACCCATAACCCACTTTTTTGGGGGGGGCTCATTCCCTCCCATTTAAATGCATGAAGGGGCTGAAGCCCCCGCAGCTTCCTACTTCCTACACTTATGATCATAGTTATGAGTCTTAGCAGGTGATACAAACACACAGATACACAAGAACACGGGAAGTCTACTTACTGTTAACGTCATGAATCATTCCTAAGTTATGCCCAAGTTCATGGGCCATGATTGATGCAGAAACAGCAGCTGACATACTGTGATCCTATACAAGAGAAAACCCTACCTTGAGTGGGTATACCAGCTTGTTGAAAAGGCGAAAATGTATAAATAATACAGCAGCTTTCTATCACATTCTTCTTACTTTCTCTTAACCCCTGATCCGTGACACCATCACTTTTAGTATTCCGTGGAGTTAGGCCGGCTACCAATAGGTATTAACTTAAAAATAATAAGGCAATGCTTGCCTAAAGCATTTTTCAAAATTGTATTTGTTTGTGTTTGAAACTATCTGCTTGCTGCTGAAGAGAACTTTATTGGCTGTTACTATTACCAATACTAGAGATGGACAATTATACGCACATGAAGAATCATTTTCAAAACTCTTAATGGACGACAGGTGAATTTGAAGAGAATTACATGGGTGGTTCAAGAGTTTAATAAGAAAGATCAATCTTTATTCATTTTCCTTGATGACCTGATTGTTCATCACTTAAATGGTTTTATCTACCAGATCCATAAATGCCTACAAAGCTGGGTGACTTCTCTGCCCTTCTCCGGATTTCTATATAAAAGCTTATTTCACTATTTCTCTGCTGGATCGATCTTCCATATTTTTCCCTGTCTCACACTTAACGATTTTATTCATTAACGGGGAAACATCCTACCGGAAAAGAGTAAATCCTAGACAAATACCCTTAGTATATAATTCAATTGATCACACGATTTTGGTAAACAAAATCCGTCAGCTTTCAATTCCGTTGCACGTCATCAACTGGCTTATTGACTTTTTGACTGGCCGGGAACAGTGTGTCAAACTTGCTAGAGACTGCTACTCCGAATGGGGAAATGTACCGTGTGGTGTGCCTCAAGGAACAAAATTAGGCCCTTGGCTATTTGTCCTCATGGTAAACAACCTTAGGCTTACGGATTTTGTTCACTGGAAATATATTGATGAGACGACAGCCTCTGAAGTCGTACCAGTGAAACGCAACACCTCAATTCAATCGGAAGTGGACGAACTAAAGGCATGGGCTGCACGAAACAATTTCCAACTTCAAGCTCCTAAGTGCAAGGAATTGTTCATTTAGTTCAAGAAAACAAATTCACCTTTTCTAAGCATTCCTTTGAACTTTGGTAGTCTGAGTCTGGTTCGTCACGCTAAAATACTTGGTCTTACAGTTAGTGACGATTTAAAATGGTTAAAACATGTGACAGAAATAATAAAGAAAGCAAATAAACGAGTCTTCTTCATTGTCCAGTTGAAACGAGCCAAATTACCAGCCAAGGAAATAATCAACTTCTAGTGTACTTGCGTCAGACCGGTGTTAGAATACGGTTGTGAGGCTTTTCATTTTGCTTTGCCCGAATATCTCAGCGTGGCATTAGAATGAGTTCAAAGGAGAATAACTTCAATTATGCTCCCACGTCTCCCCTACAGTGAACGTTTGGAAAAGGGGAATTTGGTTATGTTTAAGTGTACGTCGCAAAAATGTATATCAAAAATTGTTTGACCAAATAAGGAGTGATCCAAACTATAAACTATCTCCCCTATTGCCTGAGCCTGGTCTTTCTAACTATGATCTTAGGAACACGCGTCCTTTTAAACGCCCAAAAGTAAGGACTAATAGATTTTTGTGAACTTTTATTCCTGCATGTGTTAAAGGATTTTCTTAAAGTTTTAACAGTCATATTCAAATTCTATCTTTACTATTGCCTAATGTAATATAGTAATATTTTAATCACTTCATGTATTTTAATCTTTAATATGTAAACTGTATACGTACGCAATTCAGTTTCTTTGTAAACTGCGATATGTTCTTAATAATAATAATAGAGCCAAAGCCAAGCAAAGAGTATAATTACACAGGTGATTATCGAAAATCCAGCATGCTGGCCAGGAAATTATGCCATAAATCTCGATGTTCACTTATAGGTGAATATAACAGTGAAGGCTCAGAAGCAAGATGGCGGCTACCTTTGTAAATATTACCAAGGAAATTTTAAAAGTGCTAGTTCGATCACTACTTTCTTTCAAATAATCACCTGTGCAATTATACCAAAAAAATTATTCACCTCAGGCTCAGTCAATATTCAATTTGCCTTTGGAGAATAATTGTTAATTAATAATGGTTTAAAATGTTGGTAGGTCCAATCCGTAGCTGATGGAGGAAGGGGGACATGGCTCCTCCAGAAATTTGTGAGAAAATATTTTGACAAATGACAGAATAAATTGAGGAGACTATAAACATACATGAGTTTGATAATGCCTGAAAATAGACTCCACCTGATATTCCCACCTTGTTAAGCATTTGCCTTACTTACAATGCCCCCACATTGAGCCATGTTACCATATTGACAATTAATCGTTGTTCCCACGATTCTTAACATGCATAAACTGTAGCTGAAATGACTGAATTCTAGGTAGAAAGGCACTATGCTAGTGAAGTTTAAAACAAACCGTGCCAGAAAAAGTTCTCACGACAGTTCTCGCCAGGAAAAGTGGCAACCTTCAACCAAGGTTTTGTAAGTTTGAGTCGCCTCTTCGGTAATTTTATTTGCCACAAACTGGTAAACCAACAAAAGCTGGTGAAAAGACGTTGCTTATAGATCATGTAAACAGACAAACAATATGTGTGCCACACATGCCCTAAAATATTAAAACTTCTGATGGTCTATCATTTG
Organism: Heliopora coerulea; assembly: GCA_030142905.1. Taxonomy (NCBI): domain Eukaryota; kingdom Metazoa; phylum Cnidaria; class Anthozoa; order Scleralcyonacea; family Helioporidae; genus Heliopora; species Heliopora coerulea. Next base: position 358,503 of record JASJOG010000100.1, on the reverse strand, counting down.
CAATAAAGTTCAGGCATCCATAGTGCAGGAACTACAACAAAATAAACGCTCTCCCACTAATTTGCGGCCTTTAAAATGTGCTTTTGTAAATAAGAATGCTCTTCCAATTGGCGCCTATTTTATCTACCCTTGTTTGGTCTTTAACCATGAAAACAGAATAACACTGATGGCGCGTTCAATGGAACGCGATAGAAGGCCAAATGCAACGACCGTATTGGTCGAACTTTGCCCTCAGGGTGCATTTTGGGATATTTGATGTGGAGACTGAAAGAAATTGTAATCCCAGCAACTAACCTGTACGACTGCAGCAGATCTTGCACCACATATTGATCTGATAGGAGCGAACCCTACTGAAGTTCCCAGGAAATCTATTCCCCTGGTGAAAGAGGAACAAGAGAAATTTGTTTGACTTGAGTTTAGGAAACAATGAGTTTTACGCATACGGTGCAACATAGCACACAATGTTGTGGCAATTACTAAGTAACAGAAGAATATAAGGTTTTATGGCAGCGGGGTACGTTACGGTTGGAGTTAGATCAAGTATTAACACTCAAACGTCCGTATAAGATTCCGAAAATACAAAAAAATTCTTAAGATGCCTTCACACGACAAACAAAAGTACCCCAACACGGGTTGGTAAACCAAAGTTTTCGTGCGTGAACATCATTCAAATAGTTTGTCCACATGTTTGCAAAGTGTTGTTGCGACGCTTACAAACGCAAACTTCGGTTGATCAACGGGTGTTTGCAAACTTTTGTTTGTCGGGTGAAAATGACTTTAAAGATTCATAGTTTCTTGTTCAAGCTGTGTTCACCTGTATTAATTCAGGACTAGGCTGGTCACCTTTTTAAGTAAAATATATGAGAATCAAGTATCTGTTTTTTTCAAAAACAGCTGGCGAGTCTGTTAAATGAAACTTTGTTTTCTTTGTACAATTATTACGGAAAATGACTGATTTTTTTCCTATTATTTTTTCCATATTGTTACGCGACATAATTTGGCGCAGCTTACCGGAGCCAAATGTTCGTCTTTTTTATTCCTTCTCCACAAAATGCAGTGTCATAATCGTTGCTCGATTCGCATACACACAAATTACGGATCTCCCCGTAACTCTTTCTAACGCGGCAACTTCACCAAACTCGACAATTCTTCCTGTTTATCGTATCAGACTATTATCACACTTCTGGCACGTGAACCTGAGATGGTCTAATAACGATCTTCAATCATTATCTTCGCTTTTTTGAAGGTTTTAGACTTCTTGCAGGAGGATTTAGCACAGACGTTCCGTACAGCAAAAACCATTATCACTCGTTAGCTAATAATAATATATAATTAGGTGGGTTCCATAACGGGAAAGAACAATGACTAGCATAGTGCGGGAGTATTTTTCCCACTTTTTCAAAACTATGTTCACCACACAAATACATACGTTAGAAGTTGAACATTGTCCCATTGCTTTTCTTTGTTATTGTCCAGATTCTCGTTCTTGTACTTCAGAAAGTTGTCCAAGGTTACAGTTATATTCCTGTCAACAGAAATAAGGTTTCTATCTTTCCAGGTTTCCACCATCACCAAAGCGATCCTAACATGATGAGGTCGATAAATCTACAAAAAAGAATGCCGTTCATGTTTTAAAAAAGATTTCAATGTTCCTTATCCGCCGACGTTTGACTGCAAGTGATATTGCGCGTCAGTCCTTTCATAGTGATTCCTGCGACGTCAATCTTGCGAACGGAAACACCGCAAGATTTTCGAGCACGCTACGTCCCCTCCCCCCACCAAGAAAGAGATGACACTGGCCGTTATTATACTACAGACGTTTAATTCGTCTGGACTACTTAAGGCGAAGGTTTGTAGTTTTTCTGATTTAGACGAACTAAATAATTCAGGTAGTCTAGACGTTTAGTTCGTTTTTGACCGTCTTCATACCAGACGAATACGAGATGAATTAAATCAGAAAAACTAAAAACCTTCGCCTTAAGCCGTCCAGACGAATTAAACGTCTGTAGTATAAAAACGGCCCCTCTTGCAATCATTTTAAGGTTGTTCCTTAAGAGATTATGTCCGGGAGTAAAATTATACGTCTAGAAAACGACATGGGGACTGCGCGAATGTAGACTGAGCAGCGGTCCACACACCTGGAACGCGCGAGCCCACGCGAGTGACGTTCGCTTGTAAAAATTTTATGACGTCTGCACAAACTTCTGTTTGTGCTCTGTTTGTGTTCGAAGTTCCTTTGATGGAGTGTTTCGAAATTTCTGCATGAGATATCTACTTCATGCTGTCAGTCACACTCTTACCAAAAATTCCATTACAAAAATAATTTTTTAAGGTTCAAGAAATACTAAATGTGGTTATTGAAAAAAAAACACAACTCAACAACCATTCACTTATTTTTCAAAAAATTGTTTCTACAAACAATTACAACGAACGTGCTAGCTTCAAGAAAATTTCACTGAAGGCTTAGAAGAAAGTATTCAAATTTTATCTTTTTTGAGAGTTCCATGAACATATCGAGTAAGAACAAGTAATTAGAGTCCCAAGAAAACATATTTATCCCATGACGTCAAAACCCCTAAGGAGCAACTTACGGCTTGTACACTACACAATAACTATTCCTATGAATTTCTGGGTATATGCTTGGTTGCTGCCAACGTTCTCACGTACATAGTACTGTAACTCTCAAATTGTCTCCTCCCTTAAGAATATCTCGGTGGTCATGGGTTGGTTACTCAAACGCGTTCCAACTTGTACCAGGGGTGGCGCCAAGAATTCCCCGATTCTGAGGCTACCGCCCCCGACAGGGGTGTGCTAAACGAGATGGGGCAGGACCACGCCCCTTTTTAACTTCTTTATTTGAAGGTCGAAAACATCGTATTATTTTTTGCAATAATAGCCACAATAGCTGACTGGAAACAGCTTACCTTTAGATTTGACATAAAGAGAAGAGTCTATTATCTTCCTTGGGTAAGTCAATAACAAGTACTTATAGTCTGTACAATACATAATGGTGTTATCATCAGTGATAATTCCCCGACGAGTTGCTAATTTTTCCCGATAGGTGAGCTGCGGTTCCCCAACCGGAGGACTGTAGTCTATTCTGCCCCCTCTGGCACCACCCTGGACTTGTACGATTCCTATCTCACGCTAAGGAGATTTGAACTTCACGGTCGTCTGTTGATCATTTATTCTACTCTGTTATAAAATTGGTATCATGCTTACTGAATCCATATGATTTACAATCTGCTTAGCTCGGAGTTCAGTCTTGTTTCTATGTCTTCTATACTACAAAAGAAATTTTAAGAACTTTACTAGTTACAAGTAAGTTAATCCTTTCGTTTCTGTTTGACTAGATACACAGGTAAGTAAAGTTTTATAAGTAGTGAATTTCATTCAAGATTTTGTAATCATAATAGTTTTAATTAAGGTTTGAAGTACAGCTCATAAAAACTTTGTTGCAGTGTTAAAAAATTATGTTGATAAAACTTACTATATTTCATTTGGATAAAATTTAAGCTTGCTACCTGCAATTTCTATTTTACTGGCTGTACAGTCAACCCTCACCTTGCGGACACCCTGATATTGCACCCACGCCGTTATTACGGACACCTCGCAATTACGGACAGAAGCCAGCCCCCTGGCAAAAACTATATAGTTTTTAATGTATCATGAGACAGCTCTTGATGTTACGGACTCCTGTTATTACAGCGTTACCGAAGCATATTCCGTTCCAACAGAACAATTTTATTGTATTTCTCTCAGTGGAGTGACTAGGAATTTACTTGTGAGGGCCTTGATGGACCCTCAGCAAATTTGGGCCAGTTTCTAGTTCAGATTTCAGAGATTGCCTACCAAACACTTAAGTATATCATCTTGTACAGCTGCAACTGTGGAAGTGTCCGACTTTATAGAGGTTTATGATTACCTAACTCTACAAGATGGGGTGGCCCACTACATGAACTGCATTTTGTTGAAAGCGATGTACAGTACTTATATGTTCGCGGGCGAGACAATCGTAGACGTATTTGTGCAGACCAGAAGTAACGTCAAACATACGTCAGCAGCGAAGTACTCGTCACAGAAGCCTCGTGGCCGTCGATTACTCAGTTGTAAGTAAACAGGGTGATTTTTGGTTTATCAAAAAAAAAGATTTAATATGCCCCAGCTTGCACGAGGATGTACCAATCAAGGAGACAAAAGTATTAATCGCGACTCTCGTGGCAAGCAGTGCCCCCATATAAGTTTATTAGCTCTTTTATCCGAACAAGCAATTTCTGTTTTTGAGCTGAATTCAACAATAATCGGCAGCATATTGTCACTGGGGACTCGCATGTATATTGGTAGTCCAGCTTGCTGAAGCGGAATCTTTATCATTCAACTGTCTACCGACTGTTGTTCTCTGCACACCGTCCTGCCGGCTAAATCGTATAGTCTCAAACTTGTACTTGTCCTTAGCTTAGAGAAATCGCTTCAAAACTCCCTTCCATTTGTTCACCTACTTTAGTTTCTCCACGCTAACAACTTTCGTATAAGACGAAGCACTTTCCTAGCAACAATATCTTCTAGTAGAATTATATCCGAAATTTCAATTGTCGTATCAGCCTAGTAAGTGTTGCCTGTTGACTACCGTATATCTTCGCTTTTATCGTCCTGTCTCTACAGAATCGTCTTCTATTAAACATTGTTGAGTAGTGTCATTGTTGATCATTTCGTCGAGTCTACCTGTTATCAATTCGCCAATGATATACAAACCCAGAAGGAATTATTGCATTAAAGACGTTATTGTAGTTTGCGGACATACGTGCACATGTTTCCTTGCCAAATCATGACTCTTAAATCACACCTTGTTTTTGCGGACTCTGGACTTGCTACTCTGGACACCAAACTACGATTCCGAGGGTATCTGCTGACGGTAATTAGTTTTGACTTCGTTTATGGACAGTTTAACATGAGATGTTTGTCAGTGGCAAATGCAGCATTGGAACATTGGCATATTTTTACGATTAGCACAATTACGATCCACTATCTTTGATTTTCTTCAGTCAATATTTTCTTATCACAACAGATATTTTTTACCGGTATCACTGCAGAATGACATAGCCTAATATTATAAGCTGAGGTTGTCCAGACGTATTTTTCGCTTCAAGGTTTCTGGATTTACAAAAATAAAATCTTCTCATGAAAAACTTTGAAGATTAAATGTGCCGCTTAAATTATGCTGTTTGCTTCATTTACCAAGTTTAATAAGAATTCGTCAATGGAAACATTAAAAAATTTAATATTTGTGTAGATGCGCGGTGGATGATCTTGTCGTGACAAAATAACAAGTCGACAAAGTTATCTTAGAGTGTCATCCTAAAAGACCGAATTATCAGGACAGATATGCATGAAATGCCCCACTCTGCTTCCTATAATATCCAAACTTCACTAGGGCCAATATTAATTTTAAAGGTCGCGGAAACAGAGGCTGGAGGCACAAATAAATAATCAACAAGAACTCCAACGCAATGTCGGTATTTCTATTGTTTGTCTCCTCATATTTTCGGCAGCTGCTGCCATTTTCCTGGTAAGCATCCTGAAAACGTTTCAACTTGTAATTTAAACGCTACTGCCTTTTTACCAAAACGAATAACTCATTGTTACCATATTTATAAAACGGGATAGGATGTAGGTTTACCGTAACCGAGAGGTGATTTCATTCTAATCCTAACCCTAATCCTAATCCTAACCCTAATCCTTACCCTAATCCTAGTCTGAGTTTCCCCTCGATAGATGATTTTTCTCCATTTAAGCTCATTTTGTCAATTGATGCTATTCATCTTTTTGAGGTTGAGACTGAGTCGAATATTCAACAGCATTCATCATTCATAAAATGTTTCTGCACCGCTCTTAAAATGTTTATTTTGTCAAGATATACAGGCGTGAACCAGTACCTGTACCACATCGTTGATTATAAACAATTCCAAATATTTTGTTTCACTTTGAACATTTCGTCGCACCTGAAAAAAGCCAATCAGACGTTATTGGATCACAACAACAATGGTTGCTGCAGCACTTTAAAAAAACACTATCAATAAGAACAGCATCAACAATAACAACAACAACACAATCAATAACAATCACAACTCAGTTAACAACAACAAAAGCAACAACAACTACACTATTAAAAGTATAACAGCATCAATACAAAAAAACATTAACAAGTACAAAAACATCAATGAAAGTAGCAACGACGGAGTAACAGCTGCAACAACCACCAAAACAACACGATAAACAGTCAATAACAAGAACAACTTCATCAGCAATACCACCCCTGATAACAATAGAGACCTTAAGCAACCGACATTCTTGAGTTACGGACGTCAGCCGGAATATTTGATGAACAGGTGTTTTCAATATTTGGGCCATACACTTATTGAAAAGAGTATTTTTATGGGAGCAAAATGAAATATGATGAATAACTAAAAAATCCCGGGAGAGATAATAACATGTCTAATCAGTGAGTCAGCAGTGAACTTAACTGACAGATGTTGACATTGTAGGAGTTGATGTCGTCTGTAGAATGTGGAAACGCTATTAGTGATATCTGTGGTACAGAATGAAAATGGCGTTTTAGAAGTATGACGACACTCTTGGGATTTGTAATTATTCATTTTCTTTGTTTCGAATGAAAAATTCTGTTGAAAGAAAAAGCCGTTCGTGATGCAAGAACGCCTGTTCCTCAAGCTCTCTAATATCAACAAAACACAATCAACCAAATTACAATTGTGATAATGAATACCTACCCTCCTCTCAACTTTTGAAGCTTGTTTTTGGTGATTGAACTCAGAAGAAATTTTGTGAGACTGTCCTACAGAGTAAAAAATGTTTAAATTTAATTTAAACAAGAGCCAGTTAACAATTTGAAAAAACAAAATAAAACAACATCCAAAGAGGAACATCTTGAAAACTAAAGATACAAGTTAAAATCAAAACGATGCAGTAATATTTCCATTATTGCAAAACTATACTGAAGTTCCTATGCTGTTGTTACCATTGTGACAATGCAAACTGGCACAATTTGATAAATACAAGTATCTCATCTGATACTTGTTCTGGAATTGGATACACTAGTCTTTTCCAAATAAGTGGAGTAATGGACTATGGTCAAGGTCAGAGCAACTCCAAGGGGCCCCTGACCTCTAAGGGGCTCCAAACGAATCTGTAAAGACAATTGAGATTAAAGTCTTGAAATATGCCTATACAAAGGGGGGTGAAAGGACCCCCCAATCGAAAATCTCCTAAGCACCCCCAGTAGTTCCGTTACGCAGCTGCTCCAAACTTAAATTTATTCTAGTGATAGAAATGTCTTTAAATAAAGAGGGTAATAATTGCACTCTATAAAACTAGAAATTCTAGGAAACCACCTTCCAGGTTGATTGACATATTTTAACTGCCCTGACAGCTCTGATTTCAATCAAAGAAATCGCTGACATCAAAAACGTGGCCTTATTTTGAGCTAAAAATTTTTTAACTTTGCCACCCTCCCAAATATTTAAAACTCTCTTATGCCAGTTAAACAGGAACATTGTTAATTATTAATCATCCCAGAGAAAGTTTCTGAATACTAACCACAAGTATAAGCCTGTTCTTCAATCAAATCATTATTATTGTAAACCAAATGTCCTTCTAGCAACTAAGCACAAAATCAAAAGAAAATCATGATGTTTGTTTTATATATACTTGAAATACTAATAAAAGAATAAATAAGAATGTAGAGAGCTTTTTAGCCAAAATGGATATACTTCAAGCCTGGGCTTATCTAAAATTGGGAAAGATACAATATCAGATCAAACATGAGATTCAATAATAATGCAAAGTAGTATTGATTTTAGAACAACCCACCCTTCCTTCTTTAGACTTCAAAGGTTGGATGTAAAAAGATCCCTCATCAGTGGCTATAATCCCTCTAACAAAGAAACCATGAAAAATAACGAATTCCAGTGAATTAATACTAACCATAGCAGTCTAGCAGACTTATTTACTGTACTGTTGCTTAGCAGAAGAATTTGAGTGCCGTCACTTAAAAACCAAGACAAAAAGTTTGCTAAACCAGAATAACCTTTACTGACTAAAACACAGAATTGAGCGATGCCGCACATATGTACTTGCTAAAGGCCTAACCTTACGTGTTATACAGTGTCGTAGCCAGGATGTAATTTTCCTGAGGGCACAGCAAGAGCACAGGTTTCAAATTGTTTAATACTTGTAATGCTGAGTGGGCTATATGTCACATCTCCCCTATAAATTTGCTTCCTCCTGACAATTCTGGCGGGACGTTTTATCATTGGTTCCATTGGCGGACGATATGGTACGGCATATCAATCGATGTAACTCAATTTCAGGAAAAAAATCCAATTACAGGTTAATTTATGTACTGTTTTGAGATCTTTCTTGTTTCTTTTGGCTACAGTATTTGAGAAAGGTTACTGATCACCAGCACTTATATCCCGTTTGCACTATTTCATGAGGGCACACGGCACGTTTCATAAGGGCCTGGGCCCGACAGTTTCCTATGTAGCTACGCCACAGCCCACAGGCGTCATGACGATACTGTGGAAGACAAGGATAAATTATGTGCTCTGTTACGAGTTACATACCGACATTAACCAAACCAGGTTTTATAGATAACATTTCAGCTATCTCGACAGTAATCCTGGATGTAATTATCTATGATTTTTCTCAAAATTCATCGTTTGATTCAAGCTTATATTATGCAGCCTTGTTAGAATGAAACTCATGCGTCCATTCTAAGTGACTTGCGAAAAAAGACGGATGAACCAAAAAAGGAGAGATTAAAGTATATTAATAATTCAGCCATCAATTTTTGTAGAAATATTTCAACTAGACAAATATCTTTAAAAACGTCATCATTGAATTACTTGAATCCGAAAAAGTTCTCCCTCCTCTCATAAACAAAAAAACGAACAAACAATGTTATTATCGAAAGTAGTGTTTAAATATTAAATTAAAACAGAATTCATATACTTACTCAATTCCATCACAAGTGCTCAACGACACAATTGTATTATTATCCCCTCTGACTTTTCCATAATAAAAACAATGGTCTAGTTCCTAAAGAAACAAAAGGCATGTATGTTCATTTTACTCTCAGATCGATTCCTACTGAAACAGTGAAGAAAATTGCTTCAGTACCTGTCCTGGAACTTCTGTGCCATTATGAAGCACATGTCTTTCACTATATTGTGGGGAAAACAGACCCCTATGAAAATAATAGAGACCATGTTAAGTATATTTTCGTACACGGCTCATAAACATGTATGTATAACTGACATAAGAACTTTTGCGATTTATCGAAGAGTGGTCGATACTAAACGAGGTAGAGCTTAAATGTAGTAGAATGTCACTTAAACGTTTCTGGTTGCTATCCCGTCCCCGAGTTTCACGTAGATATGTATGCATATATTTGTATACATATTTAAAAGACAACAAACATCCTATGCACACTCTGATTGGATGACCCTTATTTTTTTTCACAAAGCACAGTACATAGCTGACATCAGTTTCATTTTATATTAGAGCACAGAAACATATAGCCAAGGAATTCCAAAATTCATTCAGTTATTTTGCGAAGGTGTTCTTGTATTTAATGGACATTCGTCCATTTTGGTTGTATATGCATTTTATGACGCACCTCTTCATTTTATGGAGCTGACTTTATGAAGTTCATTTCATTAAGGTCATCTTATGTAGGATGTGTTATAATGGTAGTTTCATGGGGGTCATTTTATGAAGGTCATTTTATTAAGCCTTGTTTATGAAGGTCTTCATATGGAGCTAATATTTATGATGCTATTTTTGTAAAGTTTATTTTGTGAAGGTCTTATCTCATAAATAGGTCTTGTTATGAAGGTCTTACGTCAGATCTCAATAAACATTTTTCCTATTATGCCTCTTCTACGAATCTTTCGCTGGGCTTTGATATTCTTACTTAGGTCTTGTTATATTGAGCTTTTTTTTCTAGCTCCTCTCATTTCACATAATGTCTCATTTTAAGTTCATCCGAAAATAAATCATGGCTACTTTACTTCAAAATGATCAATGCACTAAGAAACATGGCGGAAACTAATCACTTGAACTCGTTACTATGAATACACACGTTCGAACTTGTTGGATGTATTAAGGGAGATTGAATTCGCGAAGAAAATTGTCAAATCAAGGTTTTAATAAACATTTCTTTACAGCTAGCCATACGCTGTAGCTCAGCCGAAATGTGAGACCAATAACGAATATTGCTCCTGTTTGAGATCGAACTACACTAACCTACAATTCCACAACGGACAAGTAGGCTGTTTTGCAACTAGCTTTCTCTCAGTTACAAATATCTTTTTTGATTTACAACTAGCCATTCAGCCGCAACTATCGCACTATTTTACCCCTGTGTCAAATCACCTCTTACGATTAACGAATGGGAACCTTATTGATCATATTGTTGGATAGGTCAATAACGTGGATCAATATCTACACGAATGAAGAGCTACCACTCTCAGGTTGATCAGCCATTCTGATCGTACCAAGGAACTGAGTGTCTGTGTGACTTGTGCCAACAAATAACGCCAACGAATCAAAACGTGATTGATTTCCGCACGCTGGACTGAACATGACAACCAACCATCGTTCGATCCCTGTCTGGGGCTCGGAAATCGTTTTTCTGAGGTTTGAGCTTGACAGACGTTAATCTATCATCCAATAACTTCATTTTGTTGTATGCATAAATTTTGTTTTCTACTTCATCACAAGTGGCTATGTAATATACTGGTCATGTTACCATAGGGATGAGGAAAACAGTTGTTGAGATTTCATAACTTCCTGAGAAAGAAGTTCCCACACAGGCTCTTCAGTAGTCTTTACAAGAGGCCACATTATTGAATCTACTAAAAATATTAAAGGGTTGCGTCAGGGGAGGAAAGGAGGCCACAGCCCCTTGGTCGGATTACCTTAGCCCCCCTGCAGTGGAAAAATTCACAGTTTGTCGGGAAACTGTTGCTGATAACACATTTACACTGTGTACGAACTATGAGTACTAGTTACTGATTTAGACAAGAAAGCTAATAGATTCTTCTCTACATGTCATATGCCTAAAAATAAATGCTGTTCCTAGTCAGTTATTGCAATTATTTCTTGTTAAAAATAACATGACAATTTCGACCTTCATATTTCGAAACTGGTCCCACTTTGGCCCCCCGTCGGGACCTTAACCCTTGCGTCGGGGAATTTCCTGGCCCCATCCCTGGAAATTTTAATTAGTTTCTGGTCCACTCCAGTAAAATATCCTTTTATTGTTTATATGATGTGGATTGAGAAGTCATTAAGATGTAGGATTGACTTGACTTCTGAAGAAAATGGAAGTCGACGTGATATCTCCATGATATCTTAGACATGATATCTTAGTAAGGGACTTAGGGGCCGATTACACGAAACCGGTGAGAATTCAGACCGCCACCAAAGTAAAAATTTTCAAAAAAAGTGTTTACATGACACCGGAATGAAACTAAAGCTATGTTCCTGTAAATATTCAGGACCGCACTCCGAGTTTTCGTTTCCAGTTTTCGTTATTCTTTGCCACATCATAAGTTGACATGGAGAGATATCGCGATTTCACGAAGAAAATTATTTCGTACTTGAGTTCGAATTGGCTACGCAGCCTAAAGCCTGGTTCACACTAGCGATATAAGCATAAGGACAAGATCAATACGAAAACAAAGCGTGATATCTCCTCTGGGACTTGAGAAGATAAAACAACAAGAATTCTTCTTTGTTTCGTCTTTTGTTAGGCTCTTGGCTTATGCTTGGACTAAGACTTTATGCTTATGTTTACGACGATCCTTGTGTCGCAGGCTTGACTTTATCCCTTTGTCTTGCCTTTTGTTTTGCTCTTATGCTAATGCTTACCACCACGTATGAACCAGGCATAAGTTCGAACCGGTCTGAACTCATCCGTGTCGGTCCAGCACTCAAAATAAGTGAGACAGGTCCAATTTTATATTTCAAAACGCCGAAGAACAAGGATTTGTATGCAGGGGCAACGATCTCAAGTCGTGTTGACCTGACTTCGTACCGGTCCCATGTAATCAGCCCCTGAATCGACGAGAAATACAAATTAGTTTTTGATTCATTCAAGTTAAATGTCCCTTTATTGTTAACATGAAACTGATTGAAAAGTCAGTCGGATCGGGATCCAGGATTGACATTACTTCTGAACGAGTTTTTCGATAGGATTAAAGATCGATACCCAACTATAATATCAGCAAGGAACTTAGCTCAATATCTTGAGAACCAGAAGGGTCTCTTCCGCTCTCAAATGGATTAAAATCTTAAACTTAAATACTGCACGAAAATCCTTGTTGTCAGAAATGCGAAGGCTTATTAACTTTTCATTGGAAAGATTCAAAATATGCCATTTCAAAGAAAACAATGTTCTTCAAGCAGATCTCTTTAGCAAGTTCCTGTAGCAATGATAATTGGGAAAGTTTAAGATATTCCTAAACGACAACAAATACCCAAAGGAAGCTCGAAATATCATAATAAACAGACTATACAAAGTGTGATTGTATGAAGTGTGAAAAACGTACAGTAAATGTTAGAAACTACAAAACAGCGTGGTTGATCGAAGTGTATGAAGTCTTGAAAAGCTGCTAAACCGAGAACAGAAAGTCCAACAGTTCGAGCGTAGGCGCTTATTTTTTGTCTGACTTACTTGTTTAATACTATATCCAGTATGAATCGGTTTTTCACGCCGTCTAAGACAAGAGTTGTCTCCTCAACATGACCGTTCTATTAAATCCAACAACAGCTATAATTATTTATAGTCAGTGATTGAGACACAAATTGGACTGACGAAATTTGGGGTTCAACCAATATAACTCCTACATAATTTCTTAAACTTTCTTACAAACGTGCACGAATTTCACTATGATATCCAAAAAATAAAAAGCAAAATGATAATTAAGACACATTCAAAAAATATTATTTATTATTACTTATATTATAATTATATAAAATGTTTAGAATATAATATTTTATAGATGGAACTCGCAATCTGAAGTCATACATACAAGCAGTCTTGTCGAAGCATCGCGCTTCTTTCTGCCTTCAATTCGGTATGGTTTGATTATTTCGTATGACTTCAGCTTCTTGAGCAGCTCATGGTGTTCGGTTAAGATATTGTTGGGTATGTTGGCATCTAAAGAAAGGTTTATTTCATGATAATTGAAAAGCAACTCTGACAGACTGTGAGCTACTTGGAGTTTTATCAGGGTAAAGACGTGCTACTGCCGAATACGGCGACGAGGATAGTCAAACCCTAACCCAAAATCCAGTCTCGAAAATCTAAACCAGATAATGCCTAACCCTTCATTCTTCTCTCTCCGCCTGAGAGAGATTACTTTCCATTTCATCAATGCTAATGCTGGGCTATCATTAATCAACATACCGTAAAAGATCAAAGTCACGGTCAACCTTCTAGGATCGTCAGTCTCATACCTTAAGTCTGGTCTTTTACCAGTCCAATGTCCGTGAAATAGATAGGTCATGCCTCTCCGGGCGACTTCTCCCAGCCAAGGGTGGAAAGCAAATTTGTCAAATAAGTTTATTTTGTTTTGATCTTGATATTCTCACCGTTTGCTTCCCTTTAGTTGCTGTATAGGGCCAACATTCAAATGTCACAGCAATGGCATACGCAAGACAGACCATTTAAATTCAGATTAAAAAAGAGCAATCGATATCAAAGCTCCTCAGAAGCTTTGAGTCGACAACAGAATTAAAAAACATAAAAATTACGAAAATTTTAACCATGATTCCTAAAGATACGATGATATTGAAATATCACTTACCAGTCATTTGAATGAATAAAATTATAAACATAAACATCCACAACCCCAGATTTAGACATAAAAACTCCATTAATTAATTTCTAGTTCGTTTAGAACTTTATGATTGATGTTGGTTAGACGTAAGGGTAAGGTTTAGAAACTAGTAAATGTCAAACCGACGTCCAACAGTCCAAATGTAAAGCCTAAAATCGGAATGGTGGCGGTTTTAACTTTTAAAACTGCGGCTGGTGTGCACTTAGTTGATGTCGTGACGTCATACTATGAGTATGATATCGTAATTTTTATTTCCTTTTATTATTATAGTAATAACGTGCATGAACGTGCAGTTGCAAGTTAACACAATACAGGAAAAACGTAACACAAATTTGCATAAAATATCAATTGCATAACTCTTAGGTTTGCGGCTGATGCAATCAAGAAGTCGTCGTCACTAATTTACAGTGTATTGGCCACTCGCATTAGTAAATCCGCATAAAAATCCAAGCCGAACCAACGTTATATCAGAGAGTATTTGACTATTTTCAAAATGGCTAATGCCTGGTAGAATTTACAAACTCTAGAGACGCAATGAGAGACGGAGATTGTAAGATTTCAGCAATAGTTCGTTTTGTAAATATTTAACCAAACGATTTTAACAGTTTGTTGAGTGAATATTTAATTGAATGATTTCGATATATTGTTTCGTCGATATTCAGCTGAGCGATCTTGATCGTCACTTGTCATAACATTTGGTTGAATAATTAATTTTGTCCAGTTACCTAGTCCATCTTTAAAAGCCAAGGCCTTGGGTGTCTATGCTGTTGAATTCTCGTCTGTCCCTTTCATACAGGGGACTCCAAGTAAATCGATAAATCTAATTCACCTTTTGCTGTTCGTTCCCAGAAAATATACTATTATAACGCCAACTTCGAACTCATTACCGCTAAAACACATTCATTGTAAAAAACCAACAATCAATTACAAGTCTTTAATCCCAAAAATTTTTTTTCATAGACATTGTTATAAACAGCTATATTTCGTCGAGTTATTCACAAATTTATTCGTAGCTATTTACAGGGTTTTCGACCTTCAAAACAACGAGTCTCATAACAATATGAAAAAAATTGACACCAAAAAAGGTGCGGCTTGTCCGGTCAATTTGCCAAAAATCAATAATAATGTTAATTATTCACAATCTTTTCAACACTGCCCGGGGTTGATCATTATACATGATCAACTAACAAATCAATACATGTTCGACTGTCTCCTAATGTTTTCTCCAATACCTGCAGCCTTCCACCCTGGTCGTATATTTTTTTCCGGAGATTCACCGTCCTTAACGTTCTCCATTGGGGCATTCGTAACCTCATCTGTGGAATTTTTCAGTACATCAGACGAGTGGACTTCAAGTGGTACTAAATGTTGAATAACTCTTCTTATGATGATTGGTTTCCGTTCACCCCTTTCGCCAACTCTGACTTTTGCAGCACGAACCCGTCCATCTTTTCCTGCCAATAACTCCTTAACTCTACCCAATTTCCAGAAAATTCTCTTCGTCGTATCAGATTTTACAATAACTATGTCTCCTACTGATATGCTCGCCTTGTTTGACCTCTTTCCTGCAGACTTTGCATTTTCCCGCAAACTGATGAGATATTCTCTTTGCCACTGACTGGTGAATTATTGAAATAGCTTTCTTTGATGCTTGGCTCTTTTCGTAAGAGCATCGTTGGTACTTGCGATCTCAAAGTGTTCGCTGCTAGGCATTGAAGTTATTGTTCTGCCATGAACAAGATGTGAAGGTGTGAGCGGATACGACACGGACTCTTCGTCATCATACACGTGTAAGTGATTGGCCGAGCGTTCAGAATTCCTTCTATCTCGACGATGACAGTGTTTAGCTTTTGAAAGGTCAGCGTAGATCGACCAATGGATTTCTTAAGGCATCGCTTGATTCCCCTAATTAACCTCTCCCAGAAACCGCCCCACCAAGGGGCTTTTTCCACGATGAAAGACCACGTGATGCGATTATTGGCCAAATGGCACAAAACTTCTTCGGAACGGGCAACTGTTTGTACTTCTTTAGATGCAGATCGAAATGTCTTAGCATTGTCCGATATGAGCGTACATGGAAGTCCTCTTCGACTAGTAAATCTGCGAAACGTCATCAAAAACGATTGGACACTTAATCCCTTTGTAAGTTCCGAGTGCACTGCCCGGGTTGATGCACATGTAAACAAACATACATATGCCTTGGCACCTTCTTCGTCACGTGTTTCTTTGCTAGGTCGAACATACAAAGGGCCAGCAAAATCTAATCCGGTGTAAGTGAATGGTGGTTCGGTTGACATTCTTTCGCTGGGCAAACCAGGTGTTTGTGGAGGGTTGTAAGATGGTCCATCATGCTTTCGACAAACAACGTACTTTCTCAGATTCCGCTTTACTGCTTCTCGCCCTCTCAATACCCAGAATCGTTCGCGTAGTGTCACCAATGTTTCTCGAATTCCTGAATGTTTAATCTTCACGTGTATATCTCTAATAACAAGGTCGGAGAAGTGGTGTTTTGACGGCAGTAAAATCGGTTTTTTGCTAGATTCTGGAATTGCTGCGTTGTTGATCCTACCTTGACATCTCAGTACGTGTTGATCGTCGATGACTAAGCCAAACTGGACCATGTAAATTGGTGGACTAGAATTGGGATTGCTGTTAAGATACTCCAATTCGCTTTCAAACGATGACGATTGAACTGTTCTTATCCACAGGGATTCTGCTTGATTGATCTCCGATGCCGTCAGCGCTACTGTTGGGGGTGAATGCGACTGATTTTCCGAACGTTTTGCTTTCTTGAGACTTCGAATCAATCGCAGTACGTAGGCTGTAATCCGTAGTAATCGTGCCAGACTGCTGAAGGAACTGCATTCGATAATCTCATCGAGATTAACCACTGGTGCTCTCTGTTGAAGACTCGAAAAGGAATAAGTAATAGCTGTAGTGCTGCTCCCATCGGTTCATATCCGTAATCGATTAATCGCTGTCAACAATCGATTAATATCGATTAATCGTATTGAATAAATTAAATCATGACACGTCCGCAGTGGTTTGTCCCTTCAAAGAAAGGGGTGTGTTTTAATGTTCTTAAAGTTCCGAAATTTTCCAGTAGAAAAACTGAAAAAAAAAACATATATAATATAATTATATAAACACAGAGGAATAGGCTAAATAAAGAAATATGCACTTTGACTGTCTACATGTTGTTTTTGTTTAAAAATAACAGTGCATCAATAACGGCTGGCTTAAGTGCTGCACGCTTCTTCTTTGACCACAATTGACTGCAATGAGAGCGCGAAAATGCTACCTCTTCGCATTTTTTTTTAATTCCAGAAAGAAAGTTCAGGTGAATATCATGCTGTGCGTGGTTGTTGTCGATGATCCGATTATTTTTAAGAATAATCGATTGCCAAAAAATAATCGATTAGTCGATTAATCGATTAATCGGGAGCAGCATTAAATAGCTGGAGGATTCTTTACGATTTCTTCCATCGCAGACTTAGGGATATCTTTGGTTACCGGATCCACAGGCCAATCTTCTTCAGTTTGAGTGAGAAATTCAGGACCGTTGCACCATACTTTAGATTCCGCGAGTTTCTTTCCGCTCGTGCCACGACTAGGCAAATCCGCTGGATTTTGCGAACCTGGACAAAACCTCCATTGATCTTTGTTCGATAATTGATGTATTTCTTGGACTCGATGTTCGACGTATTGCCTTCAAGGTTTGTTGTTTCTGATCCAGTATAAGGTAGTGATGGAATCAACCCAGTATACTGTTTGGAGATCTTGAGGCAGAGATAATGATTTTCGGATGGATGCTACAAGTCGCGCTAGGATAAGAGCCCCCAGAAGTTCTAGGCGTGGAATACTTTGCTTCTTTGCGGGTGCGACTTTGGTTTTCGATACTACTAGGTTAACTTCTACATGACCATTATCATAGGTAGACCTCATATAAACAGCGGCGGCAAAGGCTTGTTGGGACGCATCGCTAAACCCATGGAGTTGAATGTTGTTAGGTCTTCACGCTCTCGCACTGAAATAACATCTGGGTAATCTGACATCTGCTAAATGCTGTAAATCAGTCACAAAGGAGTTGCACTTTAAAAGAGCCTTTCCTCGTAATTCTTCGTCCCAGTCAATCCTTTCACAACAAATAACTTGAAACAAGACCTTCAGCTGAATAGTGAACGGACTAAGGAATCCTAACGGGTCGAATAGTTTGGCTGTTAGTATAAGTAATGATCGCTTCGTGGCAGGCAACAACTTTGCATAAGTAATTAACTCCCTGAAATTGAAAAACAGTTCATCTAAATCAGTGTTCCAATTGACTCCCAACACCTTGATCGAATTATCTTTGGATGGACTGTTGGAACTAATCGTAGATTTGATGTAGGATTCATTATCTATAGCAATCTTTCTCTCGGGTGGAGTCGATGATTCTTCATTGCGCTCTGACTGGTTGATTTTCATCATAAGGGAGGCAGAATTCGAGTGCCATTTTCGTAGGTTAAATCCACCATTCTTCATCACTTCTTTAGACGTTCGGTAAATATCGTAAGCTTGATCATCGCTGCTTGCTCCGGAAAGGAAGTCGTCCACGTACAGGGACTTTCTTAGCAATTCAACAAGTTCAGAATACTGATCTTGGTGCGAATTCAAGTGATGGTGGATAGCTGCTCCAAGGATGGCTGGTGATGGGCGCAGACCAAATACCAGGCGGCGAAATCTTAAGTGAATGATCTTTGAATTCAACTTGTCTGGCTCTTGCAACCAAAGAAAACGAAGCATATCGCGGTCGTTTGGGTCTATCCCCACCATGAGGAACGCCTTCTCGATGTCAGCAGACAAAGCGACTGAATTCCATCGAAACCTTACTAGAACATCGAACAAATGCGGTATAAAGTTTGGCCCTGTTTCTAACAGGTCATTCAGCGATCGAGCCTCACCGTCCGACTTTGCTGATCCGTCATAGACCACGCGAAGTTTTGTGGTGTCTTTATCCTTTCGAATAACCGCGTGATGAGGTAAGTAATGGACTGGTTTCGCTGTGACCATTGTTAGGTCTTCAACACTTCCTATCTCTTCTGGAGGAACTTCCTCTACCACTCCCTTCTCCAGTTGCTCCAGTATGGTGTTGTTATACTCTTTGAGCAGCTCAGGTTGTTTCTTCAACTTGTATTGCAGGGATTTCAGCCGATTATAGCAATGATTGTAATCTGTGGCGACGTTTATCGGGTCTTCCTTCCATGGTAGAGTTACCTCGTAGCGATTGTCCTTGTATCTGATATTCTTCAAAAATTGCTCGTGAAGTTGATCATTGTGGGGATCTTCTCGCTCTCCAATTCCGATTGATTCTGTTTCCCAGAATCTTTTGAGGGTCGATTTCAATTCGTCGTTTTGCGTGAAGCGATCGCATTTCTCGATGTCTCCTGATATGCTGAGGTTTGATATATACGTATCAGCTGTAGTCGTCGTGACGTCATCCATTCTAGGATTTGAATTTTGCGGTAGTGCTGTGATAGAAATATGAATGACGTCATTTTAACCGGAAAAATGCCTAGTGAAAACACGAGGCGTAGCCGAGTGTTTTCTGGTATTTTTCCGGTTAAAATGGCGTTATTCGTGTTCTTATCACATTGCAGAGACACGACAGCTATTTTCTATTTGTTTTATAAAATAACTAATAAAATAACTTATAAAATAACTTCGAGTTTTCGAGACGTCATCCGTGTCTCTGTACTCTAATACAAAATGAAAATGACGTCTGCCATATCTCTGTTCTCTGAGAGAAAATGAGGCTCGTCCAATCAGAGCGTGCATGGGACGCGTGTTATTTTATAACACATCTTATCACAATTTAAAACAGAATCATAATTATTTCTAGTTCATAAATGCTAGCATGGTAAAGTGTAGCTAAAAACACCGCTCGTATGGTAAACTAGAGATGGAAGAATATCGCTTAGACATGGCTTTGTACCTTCTAAGTCAAAACAAATGTATTCCTACTACTACTTTTTAGCCGGTGTTTACAGTAGTGAAGCTAATTATGAAAGATAAGAAGTCGGTCTTTTTTTCTCTCATTCTAAGTGATTAGGCTCTTCAGATTTGAAGGCTACTTGAATTTTTGCCCTCGCCTCACCCAGCTATGGATTATTAGGTATACCTGTCCAAACGTCTCTCGCACTTAATTCTTCTTGTTCAAATTCTGCGAGCGAATTGTTTATTAAACTGTGGGATTATCCTTCGATCTACCAAGCGAAGGATCATGCAGAATAAACGCGTATTGGATGCGTCAATAACCAGGACTTTCGTTAGTGATGTAAACTTCTCTCGAACTCTCTTCAACTAGAAGCAAATTGGAACCAGGCGGACAGGGTGGGTCTTACAACGCTCCTTTCTTTCCAAATCCAGTCAATCTTTTTTTAACAGGGCCGGTGTTACAGTCCATTTATAGCTGAAGTCTTTACCAGAGGGTGATGGTTAACTCTTCTCAACGAGTGCCCAAAATGTGACGTTACTAAAGATTATTAACACTGTAGATTTCTGACCACAACTTCCACAAATATATCACGTCCTTTCTTGTTGGTGTCCTAGCCACGTTATATTGTAGACCAGTGGGGAGAAATTCCTTTCATTACACTTGTTCGAAATCTTGTCGCATGTAATAAGTTAAGATCCACTTTGGATGACAAAATGCAATGTAGACTCTATTTCTTTATTTTCACATAATCATTGACAAATTGATTGGAGCAGTGGCAATGGGTGTTCCAAGCGGGAAGGGAACTCTTGTGATAAAAATTGTCTTTATTAAATTTGCGTTTCTGTGGGTCTATTTAAAGTTATCTGCTGGGTTATGATTTTTATCGCAAGAATTGGATCACTTTAAAAACCGTCTAATTTAAAGACGAGCATGACGAATTTGGTTCCTTGCTTCTGCTGTCAATGTTGTTTCCATATGGAAGAATATGGTGAGTGGTTCGAGAGCTTGGAGCACAACATCGATAAGGGCGGCGGGGTGGATAGTAACTTGCTTATTTGTTTTAAAGTAAATGGTTTGAACCCGAGAGAGTCGGTACATGTTGATGGTAAATCGTCTAGATTAGTGTAGTCTTGAGAAAGACTGATGGTGACAGACGTTTCGACGAACTCAGCGGGGGTCATCTTCAGAGTCGAAAGAGAGGAGCAGTTAGGAACAGTCAGCCTATTTATGTAACTGCTTCATTACGTCATGCGCGTGGGTGGTTGTGGGAGGTTTGTACTTTGTTGGTGTGTAACACAGTATTGGGTGTTGGCCTTTATGTAGATGTAGTCTGTGTAGGTCTTTAGCATTTTTAGAGCAAATCTATTGTTTTGCCGTTTGTGTTAAGTTTTGAATAGGTCTTTTGTAAGGTGCTGGTGACTGTTGTGATCGGTTTAGTGGTTCTTGTTCCAAGTTTGTAAATCAACTTTGCAATGAAAGCCGTTTTTGTAGCTTGTGCGGTACGTTATGCATGTTGTTAAGTCCCAGTCAATGTTGTATTTGGTTTGTCGGTGGTGTTCGGCAACGTGGTTTGGTCGGTCACTGTCGTTATAGTCGTTCGCTCGTGTTCAGTAAGTCTAGCGTTCATGTTTCTACCAGTTTCATCAGTGTATGTGGCCTGACAGTCGGCACATTTGATCTTGTAGATCGCGCCTTGACTGTTCCAAAATCGGAATGGGGGTTGAGGCAGAAATATAGCCAATAATTGTTGAAGGCTTGGGGTTGGATTGACAGCAATCTTCTTTTTCCCATTTGCACCCTTTTTTGCTTTCGGAAAGCTATCCGAAGACGTGTGCCATGCCGATATGGATAGATAGAGATAGGTACATATGTACATTTTTACATATATAAATATATTTTTACACACACATATAAACGTGATCATGTTGTCATGCGATCTTTCCGTAACGCATGAATCTGTATTTTTTCAGTTATATCCATCATTTCAGCTGTACATAAGTGTCTTGCAAAACGATACAAAATCTCATCAGCAATCAGTCTTCTGCAGATATGTCTAGTTTTTTGGCTAACTACATTTAAGTGTTCAAATGTCTACAGGAATTTGATGAAGAGAGGAATCGGGCGACGAAGCGACAAGGTAGGTGCTGATTAAGTTTGGATCATGTTTAGTGGGATCTTCCGGGAGTCTTCTTGAGTTGGTGACATTCTTCATCCGGTGATCACTGTGCAATTCACAAGTTGATATTTTTCTGCCACTTAATGTTATATCATTTAATGACTGAAAAAGACATCAGCAAATTTTTCCTTAGCAATAGCATTAATAATCTTTCAGCAACAGACAGACAGACTGTCAAGCGGGCAGCCAGGTAGACTGGTAGACAGATATACAGATGAATTCACCAAACCACCGACAGACAGACAGACTCATACTGATTAATTCGCTTACGTTTTTATGAGCTCTTAGTCGATCAAACCGCGATTGGTTGAAAGTATAATTACAAATACATCAGCGTTGAAGCATCAAGCTCAAGCATCGAACAAAATAATTCTTCAGGCCAGTCATTCAGTTTTAATTCTCAGCTTAGCTAGAGTTAATTGGAAAGAGAATTCGATTGAAATAGGGGGAGTTCTGGCTAGCAAAGTTGGCAGCAACAGTGAGGGTCACAGGAAGTCGTTTTCTAGTTCAAGACAGTAAGGGGTTCGAACTAAAGGAGTCCAAAATAGCGTGTCTCTATTTTATTCTGAAGAAGTGTCACTGCCTTCAACTGTTTAAAATCGTTTTAAAGAGAATGCAAGAAGTCGTACTCTAAAAGTCAACGCAATTTTGCCGATTGTGTCAAACAGTTTGCAGTTGCCATTTACGTCCCCAAGGTGAGGTTGACATTGCATTGAATTGGGTTGTGAGCAGTGTTACGCCGACAGCTCAATACCTCCGCATTTTCAATTAGAAATTCCTTCCTAAGTTCTGCCTACGTCAGCCTATAGTTCAAGATCCTTCTTTCCTAGACGATGAAAAACTCCTTTCGATCAAAGTAATTGGCGTTTTACAGTGTCCGAAATTCACCTTGAGAAAATTAGAAAACACACAAACAAACGTTCTTTGGACATTATTCGCCTTTCGCTTTTCTTCCACGTTGGTGTTGATCAATCTTTGATTCACAGAAACACGACGGAAAAAGAAAGTTTATCTTAGCCATGTAAAATTGGCAATATCTATTTTTTTCTTCTTTGAAGACCAATTCAACATTTGGTGAATTGATGGGCAATTCTTAACTAAACTCTCAATACGATTGGTTCTCTCAAACAAATATATCGTTGGCGGGATAGCCAAAACAATTTCTGGAGGCAAGTTTTCGTCTTACCTCGACCTTACCCCTAAAACCGCCTGCTAAGTAGGTAGATAAAACAACAAACAGGTAGACTGACAGACCAGAGAAAGAGTGAATACATTCATACACACAAACACACAATATAGAATGGGAGAAAACGTTTGACCGTTCAGCGGCCGATTATATTTGAGGTCTTTTTGGTCAGTGGTGACTGTATTGAAGCCCGAGAAACGGCTTCCAAATGAAAAGCAACCAGACTATTGCGCGACTACACAGCAAAAAGGTACGCATTTACAACCTATGAGTCCGCAAGCCGGTGCAACGGATTGGGTGGAACTATGCAGACAGTATGGTCCGTTGAACGCACTGCCCGTTTGAGGGAAATATATGAGAGGAACAGAGACGAGGGATCATTTTGCTCACTTGTTCGGTAGTTTTTCAACATGGTTAAAACTAACAAACTTAAGACTTGAACTTGTCAACTTGATTTGTCAATTTCTCAGAGTTAAAATCCAGAAAAACGAACTTCGGATCACATACGAATCAATCGGCCGCCGAAGGGTCAGACTTTACTAAAGGATTATAATTTCTTCAAAATGAATTGATTTTCAGAGGATCGCTAGAATAAGATTGTGTTTAGGACATTTTGAACTTGGATATGAGGGAGAGTGAAAAAGAGAGGGAGTGAGATAAATGGAGGATATGATAGGGGCAAGGGAACAGTGAGAAAGACAGGAAGAGGGAAATAGAGCATCATGGGGAAAAAAGGAAAGGGCGCTAAAGTGGAGCAAAAGTAGAATGAAAGGAAAATGAGAGATACAAGGAAAGATGGAGAACGAGAGGGAAACGGAGATGGACGGAAAGAGAGGAAGGAAAGAGAGGGCATGAGAAGGAAAGGGAAAGAATTAACTTCGCAGGGATTTTGGAATACTTTATCAGGTTTGCAAGAAAAAATATAAAGTCTAAAGATGTTTAAAACTCCACATCTTTTGTTTGAAGCATACCGCAGAAAATGAACACTCTCAGATGGTCTACACTGCGCGAGAGATCCGTCCAAATGCACCTCCATAGAGAGATCTAATAAAATTTTTCGTTTGAAAAAATTTCGTCGAGAAAATTTACATTCGAAGCTGGGTTGTTTACGAGGTCGAAGTCATCGGTCCATCACCTCCGATTGGCTTATTTTAGCACGCATCGAGTACTGAGTTGCTTTAACTGTTTCCCAGCGGGAGCCCTCCCTTTGACGAGTAAAATAGTCTGACGTTAGCCGGAGTAAGAAGATAGAAGTCATATGCCGCTGGGAAACAGTTACGCAACTTTAAAATCCAAATCAGCCTCAATCTCGTCAGCACTGAATAGCATTAAGAGAATTTCGTTACACACTGCTTCAAATGTTGGACCAAGCGTTATCACTCACCCGGCTTTTTGTGGCAATCTTTTCACTTTTACTCCGTGAGCTCAACCCCAGGCATCTTCTAAGACGAACATCGCCACTGTGACGTCCGAATCGTATTATTTGGTCTGCAGAAACCAATGGTCTTCCCAACATGTTGGTATCGAACCTGATATGCTTCGAAGATGATTCAGTTTGCTGTGCTTTCTGAGCAGGAAGAGGGGCACTGTTTGTTCTATTTAATTCCCTGGACGCTTCTAAAGTTTCTTCGACGCTCCTAAATTTAAAATAAACTATAAAGTTGTCTGAAGTTCTGTAACAAGTCATGTAAATACGTTGAGAAACCGGTTAATTCCAAATTCACGGTCACACTACATTCATGGCTCAAACTTTGGCATATGTCGCACAGTTGACAATAAATTCGGCCATTTGTTTAACTAAGGTAACTATAAAAATTGATTTAAGGAGGATCTAGACAGTTTTAGGAACATCCATAAGACATTTTTGACCTATTTTTAATCTATTAGGTGTTGCCATGGCACAGTGACGACTGCTTCTAATATGCTTATAATAAGATGCATAGGAGCCCATGTAAAGCCCAATATTACCCAGTGACTCAACTTTTATATTTCAATATATCAACTCAGTTGGATCTGAAACTGATATAAAAGTTTAGTGAAATTTAGTAATTAGTTTGTTTTTTTATTTGAATTCCAATAATTATTTTAAAGATTTCCACACCACAGTCTTGCTTTAACATTGAACAACAAAAAGATTTCATTGATTAATATATGCCACGAAAATTTAAGAAACGCTGTTTATGCCCAATTAAAGCAGAAAAAACTACAAGAAAAATAACTCCATTCACTAGAGAAAACATGAATGCTGGCCAGGACTGAAAACTGTTGGGAGCCACCTTAATAACTTACCAAATTATTTGGTAAGGTAAGTAAGGTAAGGTAAGTAAGACAACTTATACCTACGTTTAGTAGGATTCGACATAATAGTTCACATTCGAAACTCGATATTTTTCGATTTCTGGGCAATGTCACCTAACGAAGCTGTCCTTTCGTAACCCACCACTGCATGCCATATTTATTTTCAAGCGTTTTCATAACAAAGAGTTTTCTACTGACGGTTGTAATGTTTTTTACTTGCAAAATTCCACAGGTGAGAGTGTGTCGCGAATTTCGTTCTAAATCAATTTACAACTCCAGTACAGTCCGTCCTGTTTTCTTTCAGGTACTATGTCAAACCAAGTACGACTTTTATAAAAGTACCATTTCCTGAAATGGTACTGGCTTATCAAATATTGATGTTAGATTATACGGAAAACGGTTTTAATAAAATTTGAGTCTTGATGTACATACAGAAGTTTAAAATTCTCGCAGAATATCGAATATTAACTTAGCTCTATAAACTCACTCATAAGATTCCGCCAGATGTTTTTTAAAATTTTAAACATGAAAGTGAAGATCAAAACTTGAAGTCAACGAAAAGTCTTCGGTCTTTAGCAGTGGCAAAGAAGGCGCTCGAAGCTGCTGAGCCGCTTGACACTTCAAAAAAAACAAGAGTGGTATTTCTTCCCAAATGCCAAAAACCTGCTTATGCCTATGCAAGCGGATTTAAGATAAATACGCAGGAGTTTATAGTAAGCCAGAGGTTACAAAAATTATAACGAGACCGTAAATTACATTACGAACGTATTGTCACGACTATGAGTTACCTCTGCAGTAGACCTAATCCATTTAGAGAGAAGTTTTGTGGAATACGATGCTCTAGTTGCGACAGAAATCCTTTTTGTTTTTTGATCATTGTCGATAATGAGTGTTTTTTGGATGCCTGGCTCCTTTCACGAGAATTTTGGTGACTATGGGAGACAGCAGGAGTAGCTGTATTACATTCGAGAGAAAACTGCCTTTCTGCTAAATTGGAATAGACGGTCTGTCCATCAACCGGGCACGTATTGTGGTCGTTGGATAACCAGGAGTCTATGCAAACACGATGAAACTTTAAAGGAAAACAAAACGCAAATGAAATGTTACCACGAGATTGTAATATAAACAGCACGACAAATGGTATCAAGACGATCAGTTCGAAAGTTTAACATGCAATAACCGTACCATCGGGGGTAGTAGTGGCACAGTGGTAGTGCACGTGTCTCTCATCACTGTGACTAGGGTTCAATTCCGGTTCCGTGCATTTATTTGATAAAAGTTAGCTTGGTCACATGTGAGAAGAGTGTGGTCCAGTTTGACTCTGCCAAGTATCGCAGGTTTTCTCCGGGTACTCCGGTTTCCTCCCGTAGTAACACTGGAACCATGAGGTGTGGGCCTTACTGGACCTCTAGGGAGAACAGCTCAGGTAGCTGATAGGGTTACCTAGTATGTAGCACTTTACCTATACCTTACCACTCCTATCAGTAGTGATAGACTACATCATTCCACAGAACATGATAGCGACCAACTTATTTCCACTTACGGTTCCAGATTTACACACCAATCAAGAAACCTTATCTATGTACATGTGCGAAATTTCTCTCATTTGGAAACCTTACAAATTGACGACACTGACGTCACAAAAGGTTCTTACAGGGTCCGTGAGTTGATTTTTGGTAATTACTTTATTCGAAAATGTAATGTCGTTAAAAAAATTATGAAATTACAGCCATTTCCTTTTTTAGAGGTCTGACGACGACGTTTCCATATCATGTCAACAAAAATATGACTTCACCAATACAGTACATATCTCATAAATAGGGTCATGGTTAGTAATTCAACTTTTGAAGCTCTGTAAGCTGGTATGAACATTTCAACCTTCCTTAGCAACGGGTATACAATATGTATGTCTGAATCACCACCTGAAGAAAGTTGGGGGTTCAAACAAATGTATTGTGTACTCGTGGTTATAGCGAAGATTGAAATTGGCCCACATATGTGTGCATGCATGTATGTACGTATGTACGTACGTATGTACGTATGTATATATGTATGTATGTATGTATGTATGTATGTATGTATGTAAGTAGGTACGTACGTACGTAAGTACGTATATATGTACGTTTAAAACAACTACAAGGGACGACAGGAACATTTCGTGCCCGGTTGCATCGAGAGCTCACGATAACTTTGCGCCATCCGTTCGTAGCGAATATCAATTTCAAGGGCGCCTTAGACTTAGTTCAAAAAAAAGTATTAAAACTGGCGAGAGTTTTCCAACGTCTGTTTCTGTAAAAATCAGCTGTCATTCATTGTCATGTTTGTCGTTCAAGAAATTTTCAAAAGATGGCAATAACTTGTTGCGGTAGTACAGACACTAACATTTCCAATTTTTCCGCTCATACTATTAAGCATAAATATTTCATACATTTCGACTTTCTAACAAAATTCCAAATGAAAACGAAAACGGTTCAGTACAGCACACAGTCTTCGCCAAGAGTTGATAATGACTTCTGAAGCTTATATACAGTTTGCTTACCTCGTGTTTACAAGGTAGTCTCCGAATGAGCTGTGAGAGTCTGTACCCAGTGAAACATACACCACACTTTGCATTGCTGTTTATCAACCTGCGGTTATCACTGGTCACCTTTTCAACTGGAAAAGAGCTGAGAACGTGTCCTGGAACACTTGACTGATTGCTGGATGAACTACCGAAACAGGAAGAGGACATCATTAGTAACTAATAATTATCATGACTGTTTAACCAGTAAAAAAGTTTTTGAGCATTTCATAGTTTGTCATGTCCCTTAAATAATCCCTTTTATGTAGTAAAGCAAGACTATTCTTCACCTTGAACCTAAAAATCGCAATGTCTCCTAAGCTTCGATTATACAGCATGCTATAGTTCATGCAGCAAGACGAAGTCACTCATTATAAGGAAGAGAGTTGGCGTTAAACACTTCTCTCGATGTTCATTCCTGTGTTCCTTTCAATGTCGTTTTATCTGGCACCTCATAAATGGTCCAGACAACATGGTAATAAGTACTTTAAGGCTTTCTGCGGCCCTAATGTTTTGGTTTCCAATTTTGCGGTCCCTAATTTGTTTTCCTCGCAAACGCCCTCCTAGTAATGTGCGCCGTTTTAGGAAAAATTCTATACTCCAAACAATTTTTCACAAGACCAACGTACACATCTCCTGCAATAATAGTATATGTCTAATGAAATCATTTTCATAAAATATAAAAATTTAAAATTTTATAATTTACACAACTATCATGGGGAAAATCCAACTTGACTACTCTCGTGACAAACCGCGGCCAGAATCGGGATGCTTCACCGATATTCAATTTTTACCTGTCTAACTGAAGTAACAAATTGTAATCCTCTTCCGTAATTTCTCGGGACTGAAGGTCGTTAGCAATTGCGGGAGGAATCGCTTGGAACTTTGACGCTGGGCGCCAACGTTGATTTGGTTTCTGTTACAAATAATAAATAGCATTACAATAGTATAGACAGAAGTAATAAAAATAAGTAAGAATAGCAACAGGAACGGCAATACTAATAAGTACAGCAATAGCAATGGCAAAAAAGCAGCAGTAGCAAGAGCAATTAGTAATAGCACTTAGTAATAGGAATAACATTGTCAATAACATTAAAAGTAACATTATGAACAACAAATAAGTTTAACGCTTTGTGATCAAAAATGATGATAAATTACTGCAAGAGCTTTCGGTTCCCAGACGGGAGTCTTCGTACACATACCTATACCTATACCTATACATATACACATACACATACACCCACATATACATATACATGTACATACACATATACATATACATATACATATACATATACATATACATATACATATACATATACATATACATATACATATACGAATACGTATTCGTACGTTTGTATACACGTTTTCTTCGTTATTTTTGTGGTACGCCAAGATTCTAAAGTTTTCACTTGCGTCAGTTTTCTTAGTCGATAATGCGTCTGTTGCCACAGTTAAATGTGTGGTCGCTAGTCCAAGCAAGTTAGCGATTGTGAATCCTGCTGTGTGTGGTTAAAACATTCTTAGTGTGTTCTTATTTTCGTGTTTAGAAACACCTTCCAGTTTTTCGAACGTACAGTGGCTCCTTGGGCAGTCTTAAATATCTATTTTATATACTACATTAATTTTTCCATTCAAGAGTGGTCTGCCTTTCAGTGAAGAGAATTCTCGTTGCAGCGTCAGTACGATTTGTTGGTGAGTTTAAGATCATGCTTATTAAAACCTTTTAAATGGTTCAGTTACACCGTTCACGTAAGCAAAACCGCGTAGCCATGAGGCGCGTTGGGTGGATCTGCTGACGAACAAAAATAAAAAATAATAATAATAATAAAAAAAAATAAAAAAAAAAATTGCCGTCTGGTTCTTTCATGATTGATGTCGTTTCTAACCAACAGACGCTTTTTTTCCTTACTTCCGAAATAAACTTCACATTAAAACCGAACGCAGCACCCAAGCCCTAAACCCTAATGGTTACCGGGTGAAAGTTTATGTTGGAATGGCCGGCTCCCCTCACATCTGCTGAATACAACTACCAGAATGCCTTTCGAAATCTTGTTTGTAATGTTAATTGGAGCTCTTTGGGAATTCAGCTGACGTATTTGTATTCAGGTAACGTAATTGTATTCACTTGACGTAATAAGGGGAACCGGCCATTAACCCTTTCATGCATGATTTTTAATTCTTTTGTTCTTTGTCCTCTTGCTATCTTCTTACATTAATTAGTACGAAAACGGTATGCATGAAAGAGTTAAGGAAAAAGAGCCCACGTCGTTTAAAAACTACTGGATAGAAAAAAGTTAATTGAAGAACTTTGGCTCATAAAATGAAAGGACGTTGATTCACATCGAACCAGCTAGCCTAAAGTCAGGCTAGTGTTTTTTTTGGTGCTGCATTTACACGTAAATGTACACAGCTGCTATGGAGTCTACGCTTCATTGGTATTTTGACCAGCATTCAGGACTCACCAAAATACAGCCTGAGTTAGACGGGTGGGCCACTGAAATCACTCGTAGCTGCGGGCAAAATTAAGCTGCAGAAAGAACCAGGACTCACCTGTCTGGAAACAAATGAATGCTGCGAATGTGAATCAGATGCGAAACATTCTTTACAAAGATGAAAATCAGAGCAAACAGTGCATCTAAATAATGAAAATAAAATTAATGATAAACAAACTTAGGGGCTGTTTTCATGAGGTTGGCTTGAAATCCCAAGTCCATCGAGAAACTCGATGCGCTCACGAAATAATGTCGATTTCTATTGTTTTTCAAAAGTCAAATCAATCCTGCATCTTGATCCGATTTATCAATCTGGCTTTGTTTAGGTCAGTCCACTTCATGTGAGCAATAAAGGGACATGAGACAGGAATGGGTCGAAAACTATTACTATTTCAAGTTGATTAAGATGATACGGCCTCATGTAAACCGCCTCTTACTCTTAAGTAGTTCCAGAAAGTTAAGAAATTAATATACATCAAACTAAAACAAAGCCAATTGTTAATGTACCTGTAACATTTCCCTGAAATCGGACTCGCCCCACATTGAGCACAAACAGCTCCCAAATGGATGTCAGGTCTTTGCCTCTTTCTGTAAGACTTTAAGTATTCTGCTTTTATCACCTGCAAGTTAATTTGGAATTATTTTCAGCGGCACATTTATCATGTACTTGAAACTCTGTCTCATCATTTGCAAACTTGGTCAACTTATATGAAGGCGCCTTTACACAACAATTAACAAACGTTTGCAAACACGAGTGGGGGAACCCAAAATGTTTGCAATCATTTGCTTTCCCATGTCGAACCTCCACCAACATAAAGACATCAGTTTAAAAGCAATAGTTTGCCAGCGTTTGTTTTCACAACCAGTGTCCTCCCATTTAGGCATTTCCCGATTGTGCTCGGCAACTTCTGAGCAACTTTTGGCGATTTGAGCAACTTTTGGCGATTTGAACAACTTTTGGCGATTTGAGCAACTTTTTCTTCTTCCAGCAACCTCAAGCAACTTTTTGATTTTAGCAGCAACTTTTTAGCAAAATGTAGGTTAAATGCATAAATGGAGAAATTTGAGGGTAAAAAAGCAACTTTTCATGATTTTGGGAACACAATGAGTAAACGCCTACTCACATTCTTTAATTGTTCTATCAAAGAAATGCCCGAAACAAGGATTAATGCGAATCTCTTCGATTAACTGAAAAGTTATTAAACGTTAATTGGTCTGAATCCAACGCCATTTTTTGCAGTTGACAGTAAAGTCCCGTGAAGTGCAAGCAAACTTCGATTCATTCATAGGTTAGACTTGTTTAACAAATGTTCACATGTCAAATGCGAGTTTGCCAATACAAATGGGCGTAGGAAAGATGGCGACACTAGAGACCAGTTCTATTTCTCGCCAAGAGTTTGTGAATATGAAGAGAGAATTTCATGATTAACGTACATTGAGAAAATCAACTCAAGAGTGAGGTGATTTGAGTGGGATTTGAACTCCAATATCTTCGAGTTTCCGGACGGCTGCTCAACTAGCTGAACTATCGAGCCCACTGGGAATACTGTGCTAGTGAAATCCATTTTAAGGGCACGAGAGTTTCTCGCAACACCTTAACGCGTATCCGTGAGGATGTGCAGTGTTTTGATTCTAGTTCAGAATTATTCTCAAGGTAACAAGAAGAGAGAATTTAATAATAAACCTACACCACGAAAGTCAACTTAGAAAAGTGAATTGACCTGAGCGGGATTTGAAAAGATAGCTCATTTGGTGGAGCAGCGGTTTGGAAATCTGAAGATGAGAGTTCGAATTCTACTGAAGTCTAGTTCTCTTTTTGATTTGATTTTCGCAGGGTAGGTTAATTCTGAAATTTTCTCTATATGTTACCTGATGATGATCCTAAAATAGCTTGCGAACATGATACCTGTTGTTGTGTAGTTCACGCAAGCAAACTTGGGTTTCTCAACCTGTCTGCATTCTAAACTTTCGTTTGTCGTGTGAAGGCGCTCTAACAAAAACTTACAGACTGGAACCTGGGGAAACCCTGAAATGTGATTCCTGAAATTCCCCGACTTCGTCAAAAGAAATTGAACGTCACTTATTTGAAAAATTTTGCAGATAAAAAACCACTTCTTTCAATTTATAATTCCCTTGTGTCTCCATACTTTCAATATTGTTGTGAAGTATGGGACGTATTTAATGAAACACGTTCAAACCGACTTCAGAAACTTCAAAACAGAGCAGCAAGAATAATCACAAATACCAGTAACGATGCTGATCACTCCATTGTATTGAGCGAGCTAGGCTGGGAACCACTTAAAACTATTAGGAAAAGAGCTAAGGCTATAATGATGTACAAAATCTTAAATGGCATGGCTCCCACTTCGCTCGTGAACCTCTTCAAATTTAGAAGTGAAGTAACAAAGTATGACCTTCGGGAAAATTCAAGTACAGTTTGCCTGCCAAAACCACGCACTAATAGTATGAAGAAAAGTTTTATCTATGATGGAGGAATAATTTGGAACTCCATTCCCAAAGAAATTAGAGAGAGTAGATCTCTCACTTCAATTCAAACGAAAATCGCGACGTGCATTGACATATAAAATTATATATCTTGTATCTTTGTAATTAATTAGTTCAATTAATTTAATATTTAATATTTAGGCTAACTGATTTTGAACTTTGCTACTTTTTGTAACAGTCCTGTAAATAGTTTCTATCTAATTTTATGCTTGTATTTTTTTATTCTATACACGCCTCTCGTGGAAATCAACTTTCAGTTGACGAGGCAAGCGTGTCAAAATAAAGTCTATCATCATCATCATCATCATCATCTCCGGACCAGTCATTAGGTGATTTGTAATACAATCCCGTTTTCTGTTTATCCATCATGTAAGTGTTAAGCCTAGTTTCCATATAGTTGTAATTGTTGTAATTCCATCGGTGATAATCGGCGATGAGCCCTTACAACAATTACAACTATATGGAAACGCGTGTTGTAATTGTTGTAATCCAATCGGCGATGAATCGGCGACTGTTGTAGAAGTTGAATCGAGTTCAACTTCTACAACAATTACAACAGTCGCCGATGCGGTCAAATTTAATGGAAACGCTTTCTACAACAGTCGCCGACAGTCGCTGATGAAAAGACGGCACGTGACATGAGTAGCCAATCATAGCACATCTTCTATTGCCATAGTAAACTATCGCAATCACGAGACTCGCGTGGATTGATTCCATTTCCAAAGCGAAACCTTAAACTAGAATTTCGTGCAGAAGAAGGCTGACAAAAGACGATCTAAACGATTCGAGATAAAAATGGGCGACTCAAACTGTTTGATCAGTGACGAAGAGTTCATGGACATTGTTAGAAACTATCCTGCTGTATATAAGCGGTCTTCAGTTGATTTCCGCTACAATAACAAGAAGGCCAATTCTTGGCGAGCCATTGCTGAGTCTTCAAAAATGGATGTTTCGAAAGCCATGTCGAGATATAATAGTATCCGCAACCAGTTTATGCTTTCTCTTTGAATTACGGCGAATTCTTGCCAAGGCTAAAAGTAGCACGCGTTGGGCATGTAGAAGCACCCTTCTGTTTAGCCGTGCCATCCTTCTCGCAGTGCTTTTCCCTCACGATTGCTTAGAATCTTGAGTTTGTTATAGAAATGGACTTACTACAGAACTGCCTTTCCAGACGCCATGTAAACTGTACATCCGCATGCGCAGTTTCGACAGAAATCGGCGATTGTTCGACCGAGAAGTCCTGTGAACTAGCGGGAAATCGGCGACGAATTACAACAATTACAACGATATGGAAACTAAAATGTTGTAATTTCGTCGCCGATTATCGCCGATGGAATTACAACAATAACAACTATATGGAAACAAGGCTTTAGATAGTTAAACTGTTAAGTCCTTTGACGTCAACAGTATTTAGTTTGTTGCGTGAACAGGATGAACTATTGTCGATAAATGTAATTTGAGAACACCATGAGTGTGATGTGTGTGACAGCACATGATATAGGATATTATTGTGGGTATAATTGCGACTGGTGTGACAAAGAAAGCGAAGTCAGATACGAGAAAGGTTTTACACAAACTGTTGGAATTCGATAATAAAAGTTTGGAGCAAACTGTTTTATATAGTTCTGGTATCCTTACACTGGCAATAAAGAACCTGCATAGCACGAGGTAACATAAGCAAAATGAATTTTTTCAAAACTCCCCGAAAAATCTGCTGAAAACTGGGAAACCAATAACTTTAGCGAACCACAGTTTGTGTGCAACATGCCATGCGACCACATATCATAACTGAAGATACGCCTCTGGTAGGAAAAACAAACTTATTTAACTCTTCCAGCATACGTCTTGTTATGCAACAACAAATTACAACATTAGAACAAGCAAAGGAACAAAATAAAAGAAGAAATTAAGAACAAAGGACAAACGGGAAAAATTAAGCACGAAAAGGTTAATTCACTTACACATGCAAGTTAAAACAGACTCAAATTTTGAATTGGTTGTTGTAAATAATAACGTGGTTCACCCACCTCAAATGAGCCAAAATCCACCCTGCAAAAAGGGCATTTCACAATTGACTCGCCCGAGGACTTTTGATGTTCTGCCCAAATTTTCATGCATTTGATATGAATGCTGTTGCCACACCCGTACCTAACAAACAAAATTAACACAAAAATGTCGGCGACAGTATTCACGGAAAAGAATCCAGAAGCATACGATAATGATAACCACCGTTACAAATATCGGACAAGATATTGTATATGAATCAAGTATTCCATACGTGAAAATTTTCTAATTTCGAAATTAAAATTAAAATTTCATTACGAAATTACTTTTAGCATATGAATTTTGATTTCGTACATTAAAATCATGTTCCAAATAGCAAAGTTCCGCAAGTGAAATGTTGAATCGTGCCATTTGGAAATATTTCAGCCCCATGTCTAAAGGTGCAGAGCCGTAGCACTCGAGTCTGAACTTGAGCTAATAACTTGGGCTCCGCGATGGACTTGTCTCGTTGGAACATGGATTTGAACTAAGTTAGTCAATACACGACAAAGCAACTTGAGTCCAGGACCTATCTTGAAAACCTCTATACCTAAATTGACATGCACCTAATTTCCCAAGGCGTTAAATTTGCCCTGACATTTATTACTGACATTCAGGCTATGTCTACAGTCGACTAAATTTCACCGGATTCGTAGTTAATCCCGAGACTTTTTCTTCCGATTAGAAATAACCGTTTACACTCAAGTATCGAATCCAATATATACTATCAAGTCTTCGGATTGCACATGAATCCGCACAAATATGAATCCGGGAAAGAATCTGGTTACTTTGAATCTAAACAGGTGAGCATTTGGGGAAGTTTTTTCGTTTTTGAGTACAAACGGCTACGGTAAATGCATCTGGAAAAGAAGTATTATGGAAGGCATGGTGAAAAATAAATGATGGCTGAGATCTGGCAACATCGTGGCCTGGAATCCCGTGGAGTGGGCGAACGGTTGCGAATTTTCGCACTAATTCTCATCATGTGCGGATTCGTTGATGAATGTGCACAAGTACAAATCCGAAATCCTTTCTGCGCTGGAATCGGCAGTATTAAGGGCCGTTTACACGTGTGATTTTGCACGTTGCGATTGTCACCCTGGTGTATGTAATAAATTCGTGACAGTTTATGAAACAAGATATCCGCTTATGATTCGCTATAGTTTGTCCTCGACACTCTGGTCAGTTAAACACGTACTGTACTCCAAAATGTCAATCGCAAGGCACAAAATCACACGTGTAGACAGACCTTTGACGAATCCGAAATCTTTGGCGCTAGTGTAAATGTTCTCTCCTACTGTACATACATTTAGATGACAGGTAGAATCTTTGCACGTACTTGCAATATGTTGTGGGCTGGTTTTGATCAAGCAGATCTTCTTGACAGATTGGACAAACATCGTCTTCCGTGATTTCTTTTTTTGACAGTTTTTCTCGAGGGTCCATTTCCTCGCATTTTTTATTATGCCCATTTGCTTTGTTGATTTCTCTATCTGTAAGCAATCCTTGAACAACTTCACCAATCTCCCTTTCAACAAGTCCCAGTTGATATATTACTGTATCAATTCATAAACAAAAAGTTGAAAAAACGAATTAACAAGAAAATAGGAAAAGAAGTGGTTAATCAAGGATGAATGCAAATAAATGCAAGTGATTGAATATAGTGGTTTACGTAAAGACGATTGGTCGAAGAACTAAGTCTTAGTCAATTAACCAGGCTCTACTATAAAGCTTGGTCATATCGTTACAAAACGGCTCTGAACGAAAGCTTGGTTGAATGTATTATGAACTCTGCGTTGAGATGAGATGGTATTAAGGCCCAATCACACAACGTGATTCTCCTTGGTGATTGTTCATTCTGACCTATCCGATTAACTCAGCAGAGTTTCCCGGATGTATATTGCAACATTAGCAAGCGAATCGAAATCAGGAATTGTGTCCTTGGCCGTATTTATACCAGAGGATGGCTAAGGTCCTAATTACATGAGAAGAGCTGGCCCGAGTACCGAGATAACTCGCCAAACGGGCTAACCTGCCAAACAATGATAAACCCACTAAAGTATATAATATGATTACATGGCAATGAGCCAGTCCGTTTACTGGGCCAGCTCGGTTCAAGCCAACCAGGCCAGTTTACCTCATGTAGCAATCAAAATGGGTGAGCCTGACAACCAGGCCAGTTTAATGTCAGGGAGCATGCGCACATAGTAAAGTCAAACAACAATCCAGCTCGGCAAGCCTTTGTTGTTTTTGGCAATTTGCATCTTCCCACGCTTGTCAATCATCTTTTTAGCCCGGGCTGAAATTCTTTCGTGCGATTACATGGGACTTTTCAGCCCGGGCTCAAACTTTCTTCATGTAATCGCGAGCTCCGTTTTTGAAGTATTTTATCAGAAGGCAGGGCTGAAATTCTCCATGTAATCAGCTCCTTAGCCGTCCTCTAGTAATGTATAAATACGGCCCTTGAGAAAACATTGCGTACGGCAGTGCAAACAATCGTATGAAAGATGAACTCATGGATGAGGACTCTAATTCGAACTAAACATACACTGTCCGATCGTGAGGTTGTATATTATTGTTGGAAAGCTTTTGTCGTGTAATGTGTCAATAAGCCTGGTTAACACGGGCGACATAATCATAAGGACAAGATCAACACGAACACAAAGCATGATATTTCCTCTGGAACTTGCGAAGATTAACGAACAAGAACTTTTCTTTGTTTCATCTTGTTCGGCTTTTGGCTTATGCTTGGACTACGACCTTATGCTTATGCTTATGTCGCAGGCTTGAATTTATTCCTTTGTTTTGCCTTTTGTTTTGTTCTAATGTTTATGCTTATGTTCACGTGTGAACCAGGCTTTAGCAGTGCTGTTAGATAATTATAATTATGATTCGACCATGCAACAACTGGACATCAAAACTTCAATTGGGTTTGTAGTTGTTGTTTGTGGAAGTGGACTGGTGAAGACAATTCAAGGCATGAAGTACAATAAGTGGTCTGGTTTGAAAAGGAGACTACGATTTATGAGTCTATGACAAACTGGACACATTTCTTTTCTTTGGGTATTAACAACCAGTGGGAATTAGGACAGGCCACTGATGGCCACCAATGGTTCTTAAATCTCTGAAAGGCCTGGCTTCCAGCAACCAGAGCATTTCAAACCAGGCTGAGTGGTCATCGACACCAGGATTAAATTTATAGCCTGATTTAGATCCATTTAAAGTGTATGAACAAAGATCAATACTTCCAAACACAGATGTTACCTGAGTTTTCCTTTGGTACTCTAAATTTCTTGATGAGAACCCTGGTAAAAATTATGCAGTTAAATTGATATATAATCTAATATCTCCAAACAGACACTTTCTCACCAACACATTAACAGCATCACTACAACCTCAACTGTATGGTCAAGCTCATTTTTATGGTTGATCATAAACTGGCATATATCTTCCTGTTAGTGTAAAGAATTGATCCTAAGTCTAGATCATTTCTGTATCAATTTCATTTACTTATATGTTCATGTATTTGTAATAATTGTGTCTATAAACTTAATTTAATACTGTATATAACCAAATTGTGTTTATTAATTTAAAGTAGACTCAATGGCATGGTGGCTGTGCAGGCAAGGGGGCATAACCTCCAATGAGATTTAAGGAGGGGTGCAGAAGTCTTGTGTAGGAGGCTAAATTGAGAAAATCAAGCAAAAACAATAAATTGGTTGAGTTGTGTTGAGACAAAAAATACAGAAATTACTTAGCAAAGCATCTGTTTAGTCTTGGAGACAACAATTGAAATGCACCTCTTCTGCACCAAATTGACAAGCATGAAACAAAACTCTGGGTAATCTGCACAGAAATACATAATCTTTGATGAGCAATCTTTAGTCACTACTGTACTGGTAAATAATATTATAGTTGGGCATAATATACAAGCATTAATCCCAGTGTGGTAAGTCTGAGATTGCACCATGCAAGGCTGTTCCACTCACATGCACTAATTGACAAATTAATAAAAATATAATAATGGTTTTATTTCTTATTGAGAAATACCAGAAAAATAATAAAAAAAGTATCATAAATTCTTCTATTAATCTTTAAAAGTTGAATTCTGTAAAGTTTTGAAGTAGTATTTCAGACAAGTATATCATAATCTATTTTTTTTATTCTCTTATTGCAAATGATAAATTTAACACTAAAGCCAAATATTGTCGAACTTTCTGATCAAGTAAATTTTCAAGAAACCCTAAAGCACCTCTCAAATAAACTAATTGACTTCAATAAGATCTTCCAACCCAGACTGTCCAACCCAAGAACCATGCCAAATTGTGAATTTACTAGGGGGGTCTTGGGGCATGCTCCCCAGAAAATTTTGAAATCTTGACATTTTGAAACACCATTTCTAGCAATCTCAGACAATAATTTCTCTCAAAAATGCTTGTTAAATTGATTGTCATTTTGTGCTTGCTTTTTTTATAAAAAAAAATGCTACTATAATGAAAGACAAAGAATCATAATTCCTCAGACTGAGACATATTCACTGAGATGAAGTTTGAGAAATCGGATATTACTGACTTATTAAAAGACAACTGGTCTAATTGATGTCCTGTTCATTTCATCCATCTGTATACAACTAGTGCCATTTTTTCACCAGGTCTCTGAAGGATATCTGCACTATTAGAGTTTGATGAAAATATCTTCCTGGCCTTGTTGTTCTTTCAAACAGATGTCAAAATCAGGATTTTTTTCATCCTGATGGCATACCAGTCAGGAATCAGGATTTTCAAGCAAAATTGGGATAATCCCAATGAAATCAGGATGGTTGGACAGTCTGCCAACCTCAATCAAAATGTTGAGACTAAAATGAACATATTATAAAGGAATAGCAGGGACTACTAAACAAATACAACCATGGAAAACTAATAATAGATATCACAAGCATTGATTTAGAACTAAAATTAATGGTACTATAACCAGTAAGAATCCCATGGCAAATTATTCCCTTGTATTTGACATGTAGAGCCTGAGATTGCACCTGCAATGTTCATTTGAACATGCACAGTATATTTGGTTAGTATTATATTGAGTACAATCCCCCAGTATGGTAACAATCTCAGACCACTCCACACGTGGTATCTACCAGACTTCCTCCAAAATTTTCCAATGCTCATCAGTAATGACCAACAATCAATCACTGTTAGTACATTACGGGTGAATGACAATAAGGTGAGGGTAGGGGGATACTTCACTTCTCTCTCAAACACCACTGCCTTAACTGCAGTTACAACTTACATATAAAAATGAACTTAAAACTTTAAAGAGTTTGCATCATAGCATCATAACTTAAAATATACATACTTGCCTGAATAGCCCATATCAACCATGCTCTCTTAAAGCTCATATTTAATACAAATGTCATCTACAACTATTTCATGAACCCAAAGATAGTGAAATATGGTCCTAATTATTCACAGACTGCCTGGGGGTGCAAAATAACTGCTCAGGAAAATAAATTAATACTTATCACTTCAATAAAGATATAATATGTACACTTTACCGTGCCCACAAGTTAGGATTGACGGCCTGCAGAGGGACACGTTCGAGGCTATCGATTATTATCGGTAGGGTTAGCGTTTAGTTAAGGTTGGTGTTTGCTATTTAAGAGTAAGCATTGGGGTTAGAGCTAGGTTTGAGGGTTAACGCAGTAGGATTAGGCATCGCAGGCTTGAGGGGTAAACTGTGAGATGCAGATACCCACTTTATTTTGACACCAACAGTTATTAAACTGTATTTAGATGCCCGGGATTCTGGAAAATCTGTACCGAATCGGATGACCATTTATACATCATAATCTATAGGAACAAGAAAAGGAAGTGACGATCGGCTTGATTGCGAAGGATGATGTCATCGCGTATTTTCAAGACGAAAGCTGTTTTGGGTTTAATAATAAACTTGTGATACCTTTTTTACACCGCAAACTGATTTTTACAGGTAAAACGTCACAAAAAAGTCAGTGCATTTTAAAGCATTAGCTCATACCATCAACCCGAGTTGACACGCATCGTTCTCAAGTCGTGTGCCGTGTAGGCTGCGTACCTTAATACATATCGACTTATAACACAATTCCAAAAGACTTACCACAAGATATGGATGCAGAGTTCCCTTTCCTTCACAAACAACGGACAAGTACACGAATGAGGATCACCTAGGAACACCTGGAAGGAAATCGATTCCATACAAAATAACATTTTAAACAATCATTGAAACAATCGTAGTCGAGCAAGTGCACAGATTCCCTCATTTGTTGGCTACTCAGCTTGACTACGGATTCACAGTGCACTTTGCCGGTACACCGTTGCATAGGTTCTCTCTACGAGTGCTCCACTATTTTAAAAACGTTGACACATACTTTACCTTAAACTTGCGATCGTCATCATCAACGGTGAGCAAGAATCCCGTGGGTCCAGTTGCACGAAGCAAGTAAATTCGAGCCCGAGAAGCCCGCTCGATGCGAGAGGATACTTTATCAGGGCAAATTCGGCGCCAAGGAACTGAGCGGGACATTAATATTTCAATTCACATGTATTTCCTTACAAATTTAGATTTCTTTGACCGGTATAAAACTCGTGCTGTGGCTTGTCGATTAGGCTTCAAAATGGCGCAGCTTCATGTTGCATAGCAACAATTAAGGGAATGATAATAAAGTCGGCACTTAAAAGAGGAATGGTTTATTTCAGGCAGTTCTTCAGTTAAGATAGTTTTCAAGTCCTTTCCGATTCCGAGACGTCTCACTTGATGTGTAAAATCGTCTATTGTTAACCAGTGTGAATTTATCCAGCGCGAATTTTGACACAAAAAGGTCAATTTGTGACAGTTCTCCCGGCAGGATAGTTTTTTGATTCTTTGTATTTCCTGTTCCATGACCTCTCATCCAGGAACGCAGGAGCGACAGGGGCACATAGGGTGATGCGCCCAACAAAATTACGTGAAATCCGGTACACAAATTAACCAAAATCATTAAAAAATCGGGTTCTGTTTCCCCAAAGATATGCAAGCTGAAAAGCAAGAAACGGAATCTAGATTGAACCAAAATACATGCTGACTTGTGCATTAGCGGTAATTATTGTAGGTATTCATGGCCCCTTCCGGTCAGATACGTCTAATCTTGACGAGTAGTCAGAGCAAAAATAAGGACCTTAAGATTTACGTCAACTTCAACGATGCGTCCTTCGATCCTCTCCCCACTACCCAGGATTACCTCCGGCTCCTCTGCTATAACCCTGACCCTGACCTGTCCCGTCTTGACCAAAGTAAAATGAGGAAGTGCACATTTGAGCACAAATGAGTTGATTGAACAGCGATATAAGTAAAAAAATAGACAAAGTGAAAACAGAATGTCAATGTGGTCTTGCTTCTAGAGATAACACGATAAAATCCACTAGGGGCTTAGCTATGTCATTTCTAAAGCCAGGATGAGGTAAATGGGGTGTTAGTAAATTTGTGGGCCAACATCTAGTCAGATGAAGGAATGCATCTCAAACGCTTAAATGTTACCTTGTACATCGGCCAGCAATCATGTAAATGTATAATTTGATAAAGGTGAGGATTCTTTTAATTTACAAGCTGGAGTGTGGGCCCTTGGTGTAACCTGCGCCGCGTCCCGACTTTTCACCCGGATTTTCAACCGGGCGAAAACATGGTTGAAAAGTCGGGCTGAGACGCAGGCAATTTTTGGAGAAGTCCAGGATTTTCTTTCGTGGGGGGAACCCTTCACCATCCCGGGGTAGCCATACCACAACAAAGTTATCACGAAACAAAACAAAACAAAAATTACTTCGCCGTTTGTTGATCCTCAGAGTTTACTACATTTCAGCCAACTACTGTCAGTAATGTTTACCATCTCCTTTGTGGACTTTCTGCAAACAAAGCAACTGGATGCGATAAGATTTCTTGCAGAATTATAAAACTAGCTGCACCAGTCATATCTGAAACATTGACCTATATTTTCAATCAGTGTATTACCTTATCAAATTTCCCAAATGAGTGGAAAATGGCTAGGGTAATACCTCTATAAAAATGGACACCGAAATGTACCAGGAAACTACGGACCAATTTCAGTACTTCCTGTTATCAGCAAAGTTATGGAGCGCATACTTTATGATCAACTGTATGATTATCTAACAAAATTTGAAATTTTGAGTGATTGTCAATTTGGCTTTAGAAAATCACATTCAACAACTGCTGCATTAATTGACTGTACAAATGAATGGTACATAAGCATGGACAGAAAACTGTTAAACCTTGCAGTGCAAATTGACCTTAAAAAAGCATTTGATACGGTCAACCATAAGATTTTATTAAGAAAATTGGAACTATATGGAATTAAAGGACAAGCTCACAACTTAATCAAATCCTATCTCACAAATCGAAGTCAAAGATGCCAAATCAAAAATTTTATCTCATCCAAACGATTGCTTACTTGTGGAGTTCCTCAAGGTTCTATCTTAGGTCCATTATTCTTCTTAAGATATATAAATGACTTACCTTCTTGTTTACAGAAATGTAAACCAAGAATGTTTGCGGATGATACTAACCTAACTGCTTCAAGTAATAATATAATAGAACTTGAAGCTACAGTAAACTCTGACTTAAAAAATCTTGCAGAGTGGTTGATTGCAAATAAGCTTAGCTTAAATGTAGCTAAAACAGAATTTATTATCATTGGCTCAAAACCAATGATAAAAAAGATTTCACATTTAAACTTAGATATTCAAATTGACAACAAACCTATAAATCAAATAAATGAATACAAAAGTCTGGGTGTTATAATTGACCAACACTTATCTTGGAAGAGTAATACAGATAATATTT
The DNA here is from genome assembly GCA_030142905.1 of Heliopora coerulea. Classification (NCBI taxonomy): domain Eukaryota; kingdom Metazoa; phylum Cnidaria; class Anthozoa; order Scleralcyonacea; family Helioporidae; genus Heliopora; species Heliopora coerulea. The sequence continues at coordinate 314,470 of JASJOG010000100.1, read as the reverse complement.
GTAAAAAAATAACAGCTGGTATTTCTGCTATTCGAAGAATTAAGGAATTTACCAGTAAGCAAACACTTCTCTCTGTTTATAATGCTATTGTTTACCCATATTTTAAATATTGTTGTGAAGTATGGGATGCCTTTGGAGAAACACAGTCCAAAAGACTACAAAAACTTCAAAACAGAGCTGCAAGAATCATCTCAAACATGGACAATGATATCGATCATTCTATTGCTCTAAGTAAATTGGGATGGGAACCACTAACAATACTTAGAAAAAAGGCTAAAGCAAAGCTAATGTTTAAACTATTGAACAACATAGGGCCAAATTCACTTACCAAAATGTTTACTTATAAAAAAGAAACCACCAATTACAACTTACGAGGTATTTCAAATTGTCTCAATCTACCAAAGCCAAATACTAATTTCATGAAGAAAAGCTTTCTGTATAATGGGGCATATCTTTGGAATTCAATCCCATCAGAAATTAGAGATAGCAAAACTCTCTCTTGCTTTCAGGATAAATTGCTACTTGCATTGAGCTAAACATTAAGTAGTTAAATCGAACATGTAAATATAGATTATTAGTATTTTATTTCATGTTTTAGTAATTCTGTAAATAGTTAAATGTTTACCCTTACCTCCTTACATCTTGTTATTAGGTCTTAGTGTAGTTATATTCTATTGTAATTTCTGTAACTTCTGTAATTTTTTTTTTTTTTTTTTTTTTTTTTTTCCCTCCAATTCACACACGCCTCTCGTGGAAATCAACTTCGGTTGACGAGGCCAGCGTGTTAAAATAAAGGTATTCATTCATTCATTCATTCATTCATTCATTCATTCATTCATTCATTCATTCATTCATTCATTCATTCATTCATTCATTCATTCATTCATTCATTCATTCATTCATTCATTCATTCATTCATTCATTCATTCATTCATTCATTCATTCATCCATCCTCATCAGATAAACATTACAAGTTTGCCAAAGGTGAACTTGTCATACATTATTTACTGAAAACTTTCATAAGTAACGCTAACACAAACGCAAAATTTACCAACGAACCGAGGTACAACAAATGGAAGCACAAGCATCGAAAAGAACATTTCTTTTGCCTTTTGTGTAAATCTTACGTGTAGGCTGGAATATTTTTTGTTTCGTTCGTGTTTCAGCAGAGGTGCCGGAGATTCCCCGCCGGTGGGGCTAACGAAGCCGACTGGTTTTAAAACTATATCTCTTAATGTTCATGTTGCCTTATTGGGAATTCTTTTCTACGTGTACCAACTAATCCTCGCAGCTTCGTTTGAGAGCAACGATTCTTTCATTTTCTTACACAGCGACAAGGAGGGTCTAGTTGATACCCATAAACGAATATCAAATAAGGCAAGGCGCCATGTGTAAGACCTACTGGAGAGCCAGTTCGGGCACTCTGGTATTAGGTTGTTCCCTAAAGAACCATGATTTTTTTCCCCGACTAAACCCATTCGAGCTCAACAGGGCCGGCCTTAGGAACTGCAGGGCCCAATTGGGAACATTTTTGGTGGGGTCCCAGGTTCACAGCCAACGTCTGCACAATCATAGAGATGTAAATACAGTCTATTATAGACTTTATATCTCTGTGGTAGAATGGAAAGCAATCAAAATGTGCGCTTAAAAAGTGCATGTGAGTTAATGGATCAAATTGATCTAAGCTATATTTTAATATAAAATTGCATACATGTAAGCTTACAAGTAAACAAACAAAATGTGGAGGTCACCTTTGAAAAGTACAGTTACAAAGCTACTTGTTTTGGTCACTGTGAAATGGTTCATTAAAAATATTAATTTTATTTTTTGTTTAGAAAAAAAATTCAAAATGAAATTATGAAATTATATATATATATATTTCTTAAAAAGATTCGTCGCTACTCCGAGTTTCATGCACAAGATTGCCTTGTGCATTAAACTCCGAGTGGTGACGTACCTGTTTTAAGAAATCTTCATATATAGCTTTGCTCTACCATCCGGTATTGAGCACTATACTACCAAACGCCAATCTTTCCTACATTTGCTTCTTGGTATATGTATGTATGTATATATATATATATATATATATGTGTGTGTGTGTGTGTGTGTGTGAATGTGTGTGTGTATGTGTGTGTGTTTATATATATATATATATGTGTGTGTGTGTGTGTGTGTGTGTGTGTGAATGTGTGTGTGTATGTGTGTGTGTTTATATATATGTATATATATATATATATATATATATATATATATATACGTATACGTATATGTATATGTATATATAAATATATATAAAGTCCGATGTTTTGTCGTCGATCTGTACAAATTGATGCCTGTTTGACAGATAATTTATAAGCCACTCCAAGAACTTTCTTGAAAAACCCATGTGATGCATCTTCTTCACCACAGTACCGAAGCGCACAGTGTCGAAGGTTTTGGAGTAATCAGCAAGGACTAGTAGTGAAACTTCGCCCCTTTTCATAGAGCGTACTAGCTCATCCCGAATGCCAAGTAGAGCAGTAGTGGTAGTGACCCTTCCTGAATCCAGACATACGTGGACCAAGCAGTGCTACCTCTTCAATGAAGGAAATTAGCTGTTTCGATACCACCCTTTCGAACACTTTAGACATGATTGGAAGAATGGAGACCGGACGAAAATCGTCTAAGCTTTCCGGATGATCTTTCTTCGGTATTGGTGAGATTCGTGTCAATTTCTAGTCCTTTGGAAATGTTGAGGTATCGATACAAGTGTTTATGATGTGAGTGAGTGGCGAGGCAAGGAGGCTGGCAACAGGTCTGAGAAATTTCACAGGAATGTGATCCGCTCCTGTCGAACAATCAGACCCGAGTCCTTGAATTTCCTACATAGTTTCTTTTGGTGACACTCTGTTCAAGCAAAATGTGCCGAGCTCAGCTCAGGTGAAAGTTCGACCTACGTGCAGCCACGATAAGTTAATACACCATTTGCTGTTCATTATCTGAAGAAATACTATCATTAACGCCAACCTCAAACTCATTAACGCAAAAATACATTCATTTTATTCAATCGACATTCACTAGCGTAGATACGCAACCATTTGTATCGAAAGGCATTTCATGACGCCAACAGACGACCATTAACATCGTTCTGTGATACATTAAGGATAATAAAATTTCAATTAGGCCAAGATATTTCTCTTGAGTAATCAAAATTTTATCCCTAATGTATAGTAGAATGGTGTTAATGGTCGTCTGTTGGCACTATGGAATACCCTTTGATGCAAATGGTTGCGTATCTACGCTAGTAAATTTCGACCAAATAAAATGAATGTACTTTTGCGTTAATGAGTTTGAGGTTGGCGTTAATGATAGCATATTTTCTGGTAATGAACAGCAAAAGGTGTAATGATATTAATGCGACATATGTAGGATATGGGGAGCTTGGCAATATCTTGGATAGATGAACGTTCGTCAAGCTCTAACTTCAGAAAAACGATTTCTGACCCCCACCTGGGGGGTTATATAATATTTAACACAAGCAGTATTGCTAGGACTTAAGACACGAGACGAGGTTTCAGAGATGCAAAAGTTTTACGAAAAATGTAACCGCGTACTTATTTTATATTAACACACAGCATTGTTATGAATTTCGTGTTTTCTTCATGAATAGTCAATGAGTTTTATTACCGTATAATTACCAATTTGACAGATTTCAACAACAGCATTTTTTGGGTTGTCTGGGCGAGCGGGTGTATAAATTAGTTGCATGGGAAACTATATGTTGAACCAGACTTGCTTTAGGAATTACAGTCGGGAATCAAAAACTACCATTTATCGTAGTAACGTATTAAGTCGATTTTAGTTTTGGTGTATTTCGCTCTGTTTCTTTGGGTATTTAGGTTTTGACAGTTTTTGCGAAGAGCATTTTATCGTAAATGACAAGTTTCAGTGTTCAAATAAATGATTGTAGAAAGCATCAAGTCTAAATGAGTCGTACTTTCAACATAGCAACCCGGTAAAAAAGAATTAGTGTAGAACAGGTGTGGACTCTGTTCATGCGTTATTTTTTGCGCAAAAATTACCTCCTAAACAGTTTCAAGCTGAAGCCTTTTAAAGTCAGGACAAATTCTCTCCAGATATCTGATTATTTTCTTTCCTTTCCTTCCAAACTAAAGTCGGGATATTTCACTGCTTTAAACCGGTGTTGTACCATATGACTGGTTCGATTGCTGGTCAAACAAGAGTTACCAACCAATAATAGTATCTTGTACCACCCACATGAATGGTAAGTCGTAGATAATGTGAACAGAAAGCAAAAAGGATGAAATATACTTTACTTCAGTGATAAACACTCTAAAGTTTACCAGAGGGAAACTAGTCATCTGGTTACGCATCTACACGTTTACTCTTGAAAACACGGTATTTAAATTTCTTGGCTATAGTTATAAAATTGGATTTTTTTATGTCGATTTGACGATACACGACAACACTCGTTTAAAATGAGACCAGTTCAGCCTTGTTGGAAGCTCGAGTTAGGTCTCACAGCAATTTTTTTCTTAGAAGCCAAGTTTAGTGTGGCTTTTTCACGTGCTTTCGGGAACCTTCGTGGCGTTTGTTGGACATTCCAAGGAACCGAATTGCTTTCCCAAGTTTCAGTTTCCATTTTTCGTTTGGGTTTTCAGAAAGTGATCTGGAAAGAGATACAAATCTACAATTAAAAATTCAAGGTCTATGAAAGCCCTAAAAGGAACTACAAATATATCCTACCTCGGTAGACGTCCAACATTGCTTCGCAAGTGAATTTGAACTGACCCTAAAACAAAAGTAGAAATATTAACCTGGGCAAATTAAAGTTACAAAACATGAGCTGAAAAAAAAATTGAAAAATCAATAGAAAAATACATTGCTCTGCAACCAATGTTTCGTGCGAGATGTCAGTTACTACCGTCCCAGTTTGGCATACACTGCTGGCAATTAAATAAAATAATAGTTTTTAACACTTCCTTGTCAGTTAAGGTATCTACTTGAAATGATAAAGATGTTTAGATAAAATTAACCTGACTACTGAAGACAAGAACATGCAGTTAATCCGTATCATAACCTTATTTGAAAATTTCTTGCAAATTTTGCACATTTACACCTTTCGCTGTTTATTACCAGAAAATGCCAACCTCAAACTCATTAACGCAAAAATACGTTCATTTTATTCAATCGATATTCACTAGCGTAGATACGCAACTATTTGCATCAACCATTCTGCTATACACTTCAATTAGGCATATTTCTCCTGCGCAGCTAAAATTTTGTTATCCCTAATGTATAGTAAAATGGTGTTAATGGTCGTCTGTTGGCGCTATGGAATGCCCTTCGATGAAATGGTTGCGTAACTACGCTAATGAATGTCGATTGAATGAAATGAATGTATTTTTGCGTTGATGAGTTTGAGGTTGGCGTTAATAATAGTATATTTTCTGGTAACGAACAGTAAAGGTGTAGAAACCATAGCTTTCAAATCACGACCAAGAAGTATTTTGAGGAACAGTTCGCACAGTTCCGAACATTATGGCAACGTTTACCACGATTCTCTGATTAAATACTAAAAAGAACTGAATAAAATAACTGAGTAATTGGAATCAATGCATGGAATGAATAAAACACTGCACAACGATGTTATCGCTGTTATTTCTCACCGGTGTTTGCACAAGTGATCCACGTTGACCTCTCATCGTCACCAGCATCTGCCCTGGGTAAACAGGTAAACCAGTCTCGATCAAGCAGCACGCTGTTTCAACAGCAATAAAAACACCAGTTCGTCCAACACCGGCACTAGAAAATTGCAAACCCCACGTCATTGTCAGAACATTCTTATCTGTTCTTCATCTATTGAGACTATACCACTTGGCTTATATCGTTCATGATAAATCATCCGGTTTTTACAATAGGGGCCCTAAGATATACAACGTCAACTTCAACGATGACGTCCTTTAAAGTAAAGAATTCTTCATGTAAGACAAAGACAACGAATAATTTTTATTTTCCAGGGCGTTCTCAAAACCGTCGTCGTTCAGCATATGTCACCCGGACTATTTTCACGTCTTGAGGACGACGTCAGCACTCGGAGCAAAAAAAGCCGTTACTTGAGGTTAAATTCAACCCGAACCTACATTCGTTTTAGTTGAACTGGAGCGTTTTAGGAGTCATAAAACAAGCCACAAGTATCAAGCACAGTGCTCAATATACCGTGGTTTCAAAGGCCGAAATTTTAAAGTAAGTCGTCGTTCAGGTTGACGTCGATCTTAAAGTCCCCAATACACTGTTTTCGACGCAACAGCAGTTTTCAAACCACCCATTCATATAGAGTAAGCGACAAATTTAACGTTCAATTTTGACACTCTGAAAATTAAGGTCATGACATATTTTTCGAAAAAGAAACAGTTAACATTTTCTCTTTCGTTCAGAACTGTCCACGCGGCACTCTTTTTTCCCGAATTTTTGGAATTAGGTTAAGGAGAGCTTACCCAGGGGCCGCAGGAAATATTTTACGGAGACCTTTAGGAAACTCATCTAAAAAACAGAGTTATCTCATTGGTTTTGCGACATTGCTACAACTCCTGCTCCGAACGTCAATTATAACTAGAAATGAAAAACATCATTTAGATTACATCACACTTTCATAGTAACGCAGGACTCTTCACAAGGAAAGTCGTGTCCTTTACTTATCCGCACAACAACGAAAATTAAAATTTTCCAGCACTTAAAAATTGTAGAACAATACGAACCCCACCCCGTCCCCAGCCGAAATGGTTGATGAGAACTGTTCGATTGGACGAGGTACCAAATCACTAACCCAAGGACCACCAAATTCCAAAATCCCTTTATGAAAGCAGAATAAGAAATTGCAGTCAGAGCTGTTGGTGCCATAACATGGTGATCTAATTTCAAAGCAGCAAGGGACAACTAACCAGTACCGATAGTTGCTCTCCTATTTGTTATAACTTTCGCGTGCTCTCACTACCTACTGAGGGTTTTCAATGGAATAGGGAAAGGCTTAGTTAACCGAGTATGTTCTATAACAAGCCTGATAATACATCAAAAGTCTCCCAACACTAATTATTGGGAACCCATAAAGAAAAATTTACCTAATCTATTTTACGTGCGATGGAACTTTTTACAGCTACTAGCACCTTGACTCATTTGAAGCTGTGTGAAAATTGGCAAGCATTTTTTCTTTTGGCGGAGCTCCTGTCTAATTCACGACAACATTAACTACGTACGTACGTACGTACTTAAACTTCTAATCATCGGAAACCGAGGCCATATAGGGGTCAAAATTCTTAATTACCCGGCAGTCTGGAACCTCCTCGAATGCCGTAGGACCCCCAAACATATATTACAAAGGTACTCGTGGACTTTCCAAATATTTAAAGACAATCCATTTAGGATTATAGCTGATATTCCGTGATGTGTCTCAATGTGTTGTTAGATTACAATGTCGTTCGGAATCATCGAAAAACGCAACCGACAAAAATCAGTTTGTCACAATTCAAGACCCCTGAAATTATACGAGACTACCCGATTTTCAAATGGGGTAATCCCGTGCACCACCACATTTGTTTAGGCATAAATTCGTCCCCTGTAAATATAATAAGTGAGCTTTTAACTCTCCATTAAAAAGTGCATTTTGAATTAAAGAAACCAAAAAATGACATCAGGCGCGGATCCAGAAATTCCGGAAAGAGTATCCTTTAGAAGGTTTTAATATAAAGAAAATCTTGTGCGGCAGTTATTTTTAAAATGAAGTAAATGGATAGTTTCGTGACAATCACGTAAATTTCAGATGCAAGCATTGACATCAATAGTCAGAGCTGTACACCTTTTACAAGGTAGAAAATTATCGGGATCTCGATCGCTATATCAAACAGTTCGATGTTGATCAGGAGGTGGGTTGCGAACGCCATTTAAATTCATCGAGTAAACAGTTGAGAATGAAACCCTAAAACACAGCTAAATAAGTTATTTATCGCGCAGTGAATGAACCGCTATTCCATCATGAGGATATATTCCTCTGCAGAGAACGAGTTTCAAGTGTGCACTAGTTAAACTATAACACTACTTTGGATAATAAAAATAGCATTTTCGTAGATAAGAATCGAGTTTAACGTCCATTTAACAAATAAGTTTCCAGAGAAAAAGGGGACCGTGGCCCCTTCGCCCCTTCGCCCCTACCGCAAAATCCACCTCTGCAGTATGGATTGAGAAAACACAAAGGAAGAATTGTGGAATTGGTATAGCGCAATCTCGAACAATAATCGGAATATATAAATGAATCAAAAAATATAAATGTGAGTATACCTGCAGTGAAGTGTCAATGGCGAGTTGGAAGTAGCACGATGTTGACGTACTTCATTGACAAATTTGAGAAATCTCTCGGAATCTTCAGGTACCCCTGAATTTAGCAACAATGCTGGATTAATAAGAGTCGAATATGGTGCCAAGAAAAATGCACGGGAGGGTAATGCAGAGGAATATCGTTTTGAAACAATTCAAGTAAACATAGTGAATCGAATTAAAAAGTCTAATATTTCCAGCACAAGTGGTTTAACGAACGTCATTAAGATTTCAGTAAAACTCCTCGCTAAATCAGTCTACAATAAGTCTACGATATCTTCACACTACTGGTAGGGGTTGTGTAGAATGTTGTGGTTTAATGTAGCAAAGAGGAGCGTGTTAAAGTAAAAAGTGTCGGTTGAGTGTTGTCTCTGTTGTATTGTGGTGCAATAACGTGGGAAGCTGTGCGTGTAGAGCAGCGTAGTGCAGTGCAGTTTAGTGTAATATGGGGTGGTTTAGTGCAGAGTGGTGTGGTGTGATGTATGGTGCAGCGTTGTGTAGTACACTACAGTGAAGTTCATTGTAGTGGAGTTTAGAGCGTAGTGTAGTGTGGGGTGGGGTGAGGTGGTATGGTATGGTATGGTGTAGTGCAGTGCAGTGTAGTGTAGTACGGGATGGCGAAGTGTGATGTAGTGAAGTGTGGTGTGGCGTAGTGTGGTGAGCTATGGTATGGTGAGCTGTGGTATGGTGTGGTGTACCGTAGAGTGGTGAGCTGTGGTGTGGTGTAACGTAGTGTGGTGAGTTGTGGTGTGGTGTAGATAAGTGGAGTGAATTGTAATGAAGTGCTGTTTGGTACAGCATAGCGGACTGCAGTGTGCGATGCATGTGGTCTAGTTTAGTGTGGTGTGGTTGGGTATGTTGGGCGGTGTGACGAGAGGTGTGAGATACTGTGTGCGGGACAGTGCATGGGGTGCAGCTTGGTGCAGTATGCAATGTCACGTACTGTGGTGTGGTGTGGTACGTGGTGTCGTGTAGTTTTGTAAGTTATAACACTCATTAATCCTTCATAAATTAAAGCAAAAAGAGTTGAAGTTTAAGGAGCTGTTATAAATGTGATAAAACACATGTGCTGGACCTGTGATACAACTCTTAATTATCATGAACTTTTCGTGGTACTTTCTCTGCTATAATCGTCAAATTCTCCACCACTTTTGAAGAATATGTTTACATGTATTTATATCATGACTACTTGACAATATTCGCGTCCGTGTTGCATCGGACATAGAATCAATCGCCTTCGGCTTACACTTGTATATTCGACACATCACCACCGCTAATACTGTACATAGAAACTGTAGTGAACTTCTAGTCATAGTGTAGCCTAGCTTTTTATAGTGTAATATAGTGAAAACTCTATGTCAGTTGCCTATAGTTCCCTGGTTTGCTCTACGACTGTCCAAAAGTTAAAATTATGGAAAATTTTAAAAAATTAGCTGAAGCAAGAATTAAAAATTTTATGTCAATTAGAGCGCATAATTTTCAACAGGTATCTTAATCGTCTCAACCGATTCACTGATGAGTTTAAAGCTACAAATGATTTACACCTCAAACAAAATTTCAACTATACGGCGTTACTGCAGCTTAATCGCGGACAAAGACTGTTGTCAGATTAATTTCAAAAAAACAACATATCTAACAATAACACAGAAAAAAATGGTGTCTTATGACCAGTGCTGACAAGAGTAAGAGCGATCCTTACCATGGTCTGGCCACGCGATGTACTGTAGATGCTGAATAAGCCTCTCTTCTTCTGTCTACAAAAGTGAAACGCAAGAGTACCATGAATACACCAGAAGTGAAAATTCTTTTATTGAAATTCTTTAATTCAGTTTGTCACAGCTTTTGTAGTGGTTAACATTGGTTAACATGGGATGGGTCGATAGAAGGAAGGGTGACGAGAAGAATAGACGAAGGAAAGAAAGGATCGATGGAAGGAACGAAGGGATGAAGGAAATGAGGAAGGGAAGAAAAGGAAGGAAGGAAGGAAGGAAGGGAAAGGAAAGGAAGGAAGGAAGGGAAAGGAAAGGAAGGAAGGAAGGGAAAGGAAAGGAAAGGAAAGGAAGGAAGGAATGGAAAGGAAAGGAAGAAAAGGAAGGAGAGAAGGAAGGAAGGAAGGGAAGGAAAGGGAAGGAAGGAAGGAAGGGAAGGAAGGAAGGAAAGGAAAGGAAGAAAAGGAAGGAGGGAGGGTGAGAGGAAGGAAGGAAGGAAGAAAGAAAGAAAAGGGAGGGAGGGAGGGAGGGAAGAAAAGAAGGAAAGAAAGAAAAAGGAAGGAAAGAAGGAAAAAGGAAGAAAGGAAAGAAGAAAAAAGAAAGGAAGGAAGGAAGGAAAAGAAAGAAAGAAGGAAGGAAGGGAAGGGAGGGGAAAGGAAGGGAAGGGAAGGGAAAGGAAGGGAAGGAAGATTGTTTCTTTTTAGAAATTTTAGTTACCTCGACATCTCTTAAAGAGAGTTCCCTGTGTATATACGACGGTGAAAAGTCTCTCGAAGATACATGACTAACTCCAAAATGACCAATCTCGAAGTGCTCGCCGCATTCAGGCCAGTACCGATGACACTTGGTCTACACAGAAAACTAACGTTAGTGACAAGACTAAAACAGTAGTGCGTACAAAGCTTATTTCATACACACTTTTGTTTTATTAATGCAACTTTTTAATACGAACTGAAAAATAATGCTATCAATGAATTTTACATTTTTGTAACGACTTCTCAACAGTATGTACCAACAGTATAGAAACAGTTTCTTAGACCCGGACCGTTGTGAAGGTCTCGAAATGCCGTAAGTACATACGAGGCGTAACGACAAGTGCATCCACTTCGTTTGGAAATCGTGAATTCACTAATTTACCTTTCCATTTTCCATGATCGTAGTTAACATTACAATCAGCATACTGTCGTGATCCCAAACCATCTGATAAAAAGATAGACAAAAAATTGTAAGCATCTTTTTCTCAAAAGCGCATCAAGTGCATCCGAATCAAACGGAATAAGGTTAGATAAACACCAAGGAAAGCAAAGTCTAACTGAAGTTTATACAGTATATAACTTCACAGTCTATACCACGTAAAACAACTGCGAAGTTCAAATATTGAGCTGATATAAATGTGTCAGGCGGTATAGACCTTATTCATAATAACAGCTAATTAAAATATTGTGAATTGGCATATTGACGAATTGCTGTGACACAACCAAAGTGAGAATTAGAAACGAAAATGTAAAGAACATGCCCAAGAAAAACTACGCAAACGCCATTCAAAGTGACTAGTTACCGAAGAACTTACACAAAAGTAGCTTGTAACACGTTACACTTGTAACACGATACTAACAGCTTTGGTACCAAGACTGTCCCCAGACCTACCCTTCCTAATGAAGAACTATGCGTTTCCTGCCACACTATAGCAAGTACAAAATTTGGCTGAAAATACGTTTGATTTTTTACAAAGAAAACTAATACAATAAACTAACAGAAAACAATCTGTGCAGAAGTAACGGGTCAGGTAATTAGACATGTTAGTGACACGGGATACACTCGCATAAACGCGAGGTTTGCAGTGATTCCGGCAAATGATCTGAATGGTATATCTGGGTTACCAATGAGTGACAATGCCTTTTCAACATGACGATTTCACAGACGATCTCACATACGTATAAAACAAACTCCAAACATTTCAAAGACCAACTTAGATATGCAAAAGCTTTACAAGCCCTTGTTTATCAATTAAAGAGTTCTTTCTTATAAATTTCCTGTAATTTTTGCTCCATAGGCACTCAAATCTTGCAGCGCAAATTTCACCTACGAGTATTAACATAATGATCGATGAATCTGTAATAGGATATGAATACATACTTGCCAAAAGTCAGCACAGGTATCAGACAGTGGTCCTTGGGCTGCTAAGTATTCGTTCACGTTCCCATCATAATCGATTTCCATCTAAAATACCATTAATTAAAGTGAAAAAAACTCGTTACATTTGCAATAATAAGGAGTTTACCCAACTACTAAGGCAAATGTCCTGAACGACATGTCCTTCCAAGAGAGATTTTCTTTCAAGGCAAACAAAACACAATTTTCCCTGAAGAGTATGCTGCACGCCGCTCTGGTCGTAAACATCAGGGGAGTGAGAGCATTTTCATGTTCACATGACAACGCCAAAACTTAAAGAGTTGAAAATGTTTAGTATATTTGATCGAGTAACTTTATAACTTACTACAATTTCTGCAATTGCTTTAAAACACTTAAATTGAGCAAAAACGAGTATGTAAATTTGAACAGAACGTTAACGGTACGTGTTTTCCTTTAGATTCTTAAACATTTACTTGGTTTAATACCGTCGTCGTCACAGTTTGCATACCCTCCCGAACTATATACCTTCACTTTTCACTCCCTTCTCCACGTCTATGGCGTAAGCAGGTCAACGTTTCAGGTGTAAATCAAAATTTATGACCAGCGGAATATGAGTGACATTTGTGGTTGCGCGCATACGTAGGGTGTGATTCGTAGGAAAACAGCATCAAACTCGCATCGCATGTGCTTCAGTAAGAAATTTCTAGTACGTTTTGTTGGTAACTTCCAACTGTTGTTAGACAACTGCCGTTATACTTCCTTCGGAATCTTTTTGATTGAAAATTCGTATGAGAGCATCATTGTGGATGAAAGATAGTGTAGTTCCTAAAAGGGAGGCAATGTTACGTCCAAGATTTCAGATTTGTCGCGCTTGGTTAGTTATTTCGCAGTTGTTTTCATTTTGCTTGACACCAGAAGAGGGCGTATAAGATTATCACGTAATGTCATCAAGAAGCACAGTACTGTATTTCTAAAAGCGGAACAAATTCAAAAACAATATGGTTCTCCCCAGGACAAGAATTTTCAGAAGAATTTTCTTAGTTTAGAGCCTCGATGATGGTCCAAAGACACAATCTGTCTCCCCTGGGACACAAACAAATCTTTCCACCAACGGAAATCGGTAGGCAAAATGGAGTAATTGCCCCCGTTACACCCCTAACGGTGTTGAATGTAAACACCATTTCCTGTTAAAACAGGGTTGCTTAATCTTTTCAGGATAATGACTTCAGAAGAAAGAGACACGTCATGTAAGCACTTCACTCTGGTCTAGACCCACATAATATGACCAACCCACCATTAGACATACCTTTACATGATTTACAACCATCCTACCGTTATATAAATATCTTTACATGATTTATGACCATTCCACTATTACACACACCTTTACATGACTTATGACCATTCCACCATTATATACATACCTTTAGATGACGTACAACCATTCCACTATTGTATACACCTTCACATGACTTACGACCATTCCACCATTAAATACAAATTTGAACATGACTTACGACCATTCCACTGTTATACACATACCTTTACATGACGTATGACCATTCCACTATTACATACACCTTTACATGACTTACGATCATTCCACCATTACACACACCTTTACATCACTTACAACCACTCAACCATTAATTACATCCTTGAACATGACTTGCAATCATTCCACCACTATACACATATTATTACATAACTTAAGACCATTCTACTATTATATACACCTTTACATGACTTACGACCATTCCACCATTACACACACCTTTAAAGGATATACGACCATTCCTCCATCAAATACATACTTGAATATGACTTACGACCATACCACCACTATACACATACCTTAACATGACTTGCGTTGATATAGTCATTTTCCCCGTTAATTACAACTCTGTTGAAGTCATCTGCAGATATCAAAACCGTTCTTGTTAAAAAGATATAGTTAATCCATTTTGTTATCCCGCACGTACTTTTGTGACAAACGAGATTGCGGTACCAAAGTGCACAAAAAAGGACAAAATTTGGTGTATATATCAGTGCTCACAGGCACATTTTTTAGTAATAAATGCACCAAAACTTTGTGCGAACTATTTTGCTTAGTATTATTAATCCTTTAAGTTTTAACTCCTACGTCTTGTCCATTTTCTTGGGAGGATTAAAAAATTTCGAGCTTGCCATTTTACTTCAGTGGCTTATTCACCTCAGTGTCGGCTCGTATCTCGGTAAAGTTATGCTATTATCCACTTCCACTTCGGTGAATAATTGGAAAATATTATGGTTTAAATTTAATCAGACGAATGTTTAATCCCAGATTTAAAATATGGTCCAAACAACTTGACTTACGCTAGTTAAGTTGAAAACATTGCGCTACAAAAAAATTATAAAACAACAGGCTAGTTCGGCCCAATTAGTGAGTCCCAGGTGATCAGATGAAGTATTTGACTAGTAGCGGTTACGGATCAAGTTTATCTTGGTTGTTTGTCCGTATTACCCACACTTCAGTGCTACGGACGGCCGAACTCGGTCACTCAGAACCTCAAGAGGCCGAATTCAGCGGGAAGATGTTTTTTGAAGAGGACAAAAAAACACTTACATCAAGAAAGGTGAGTGTCATGCATACCCTGAATGAGAACAGGGTGATGGAAAATAATCTCACTTGTCCATTCTTACGGTAAACGACGGCAAAACACGACGAAAGGGAATTTGCTAGTCTGAAAAGTATAATTCAGCAGCATGCAGGACAGATATAATAATGACAGAGGTTGGACGTAAATTCAAAAGTTGAATTTATTAAGTGTCGAATCTCATGAGCGGCCTAGCTAAGAATAATCGAACACAACGTAATATACTGTTTGAGATTTGCTGAGCATGGACATTATCATCATAAGCACAACAATTTAATTCGATACATGACAAATTCGATTTATAAATCGAACCTTGAAATTTGTCGAACTATGACGAGTCTAATGTGTCCATGATTCAACGCACGAAAAATTCAACGTTTAAATCACAAACCAGATCAAAACAAGGGATAAACACTTAACACAGTATTAATATTAATCGCTTATTAAACATACGGATCTACGCATTTAGTTCAGGTAAGTTCAGGGAAAGACTGAAATCTTTTGGTCTGTTTATACTAACACAAACAACTGAAGGCTCCCCACACTTACATGGTAAAATATCCCGATATCTATTCTTCACTTTGTTTTCCGGATAATGAGCAACCTCAGCTGGCAACCCAGGTTTTCGTTTATACATGTCCTGGAAAACAAAACAATTACTTATAAATACAGCATAGTTCATATGGACTTACTAATTCGTACCTGTTACTTATTGCGCAGTATGAATTATCTATACAACTTTTGTGTGATGATAATGACCAGCACACGGATACAAGCTGACATTTTAAAATAGACTTGGATCATATCGCTCAAGACTTCACTCGCTTAAACTCCGAACTCCTTGAAGACAGTCTTTAACCCTCGAGATTCCAATCGGGTAAAATAGATCCACGAAATAGCTGTTTTCAAAAGTGGCAGGTTTGGAAAACTTCACGATCCAATTTCGTTATGATACCAAGTTTTCATCAAAGCGCCCCTAACCTAAAAATCTTTCTTGGACCGATAAGGAAGGACGCTTAAAATAACTGAGTACTTCGCACTTCTACCTTCGCTCTTGATTCATTGATCTTATTGTAATATGCAAATGAAGAGTATGATGAGGTTAAATATGATAAAAAACAGAACCTTGACCAATCTAAAATCCAGTACTTCTTCTGAACTATGAACAGAAATCTCTCGAAACTTTCCAAGTTGATATAATGTATGAAATTAAAGAACTTGGTTCATATAACATTGCCGCAACAGAAACAGGCTAGGAACCAGATCAAGCTATACGAACGGAATTCATTGTTTGTTTGCCCTGCAAGCAACATAAACAAGTTCTACGTTTAGAAAACATTTAAAGTTGTTTGCAACGTTCTATCTCTGAAATCTCTCAAAAATGTTTTTCACAAGCGGAAAATTATAGATAGTCGCCCCGATTCCGATTGCCAAACCGATTATCGTTCGAGCACAATCAGACCACTGAGAACGACTGTAATTGTTTGTCAGTTTGTTTGTTTGTTTTTTTCTTTTGTTCCTTCATTTCTTTCTTTTTTCATTTGTTCGTTTGTTCATACGTTGATTCGTTCGTCCGTTCGCTCGCCGGATTGCCTTCCGTAAATTGCAACCAAAACATATCAATCTACAGATACTTCTCATTCGGCATCTACAAGTCAACGTTTACTTCCAATTTCTCACCAAAACTGGTACAAAAAAGACAATGGAAGAGAAGCGATAAATGCTTACCACATAGAAAGCCAACAAGTCTCCATTTTCAAGTCCCTAGATGTAAAGAAATACTCAAAAATATAAAGATGTCAAAAATACAATCTCGGACACAAGTTAAAGAAACATCCAATCGTTTAACTTTGGAGCAAAAATTCAACATTCAAGGAAAATCCATAAAACTGAGCCATATGACCAAACATCACATTCGGTTCTTTTCTTTATACGTTCGTTAACTATCGTGATTATTACACAGTAACGAATGGTCGACTGGATTATTCCAGTGAAATTTGTCTTAAGTCAACTACACAATATACGATCGGCATGGTGCTACTTAGTTGCTAGGCAACTCAGTCAACGCAAAAACATACGACCAAAAGAGAAAAAAAGTCAAAATAACGAAATAAAACATTTGTTCAATTTTGATTTGATGTCGCAGAACCTTAGTAAATTCTGCTCTGGTTCACAGTTTACTTAGAGCGCAATCGATGGGACTGTATCTATCCTTTTTTTAACATTTATTTCTCAATTCGTTCACATTACATGTTCACTCCGTCAGACAAACTCAATCTCAGTATGTCACAGATTCCTCAACAGTGAATAATTATACCTAATATCTAATTACAAGAACAATGAAACACTGAATTCAACACATTATTCATAAACAATAAGCTTTGTGAGTATAAATAGAGTCCAGTTTTACAGACTGTCATTATGTCTAATTTAACAAATAAGATTAATAATATTAACTTTACAGAAACTTATCCAACATTTGATTAACAAGGTACCTGTTTGATTTGCGCCACGGATGTCAGCAACTGGGTTGAAATATCTTCATGGGTAGAGCTGTCGATTTCGTGGTTATTAATACTCTCTAACACCAATAAATATCATAGATAAATCAGTTATGGCTTTCTTTTTTTGTTTTCGAATTAAAAAGTAGAGAAAAACGAGGTCTGTTACACCCAATTTTTTCCACGTCTCGTGTTGATGCTACACTTCTGAAGAAGTTTGTTTGTCAGTTTGGTGCGTGTATTTAAGCAAATTTTGGTCGTCAAATACGTTTAACCACGGTGGAACTAGCCTGTGGCAAATTTTGAGCAATAGTCTCCATGCGTAGCCATTTCGAGTCAAAACAAGTATGGACAAAGCTTTAACAGATGTCCAATTTTCAATGAAATCATCGTGATATACAGGAACATATTAAATGAAAAGTTGCTAGATGAAATGATTGCTGTCAAAAAACAAAGTGAGATTCCGCAAGTAAAATGTCCTGAGTTAGTGCAAGGAGAACCACTTTATACTGCTGAACAGGAAGAAGACAAACTGCGAATATGAACTTTCTACACTATATGAATATCCGAAGAACATACGAAAGGTCGCATAAAAAACAATTGGCTGGCTTAGGGTTAAGCGACCCTGTTAAATACCGAGCTCAAATAAGTGGCTCCTCCTCGAATAAGCGCACATCCCATCAAATAACAAACCCATCCATTGAGCAACCCTAAAACTCATAGCTGAAGCGTCAATAGTGCTTAATCGAGAGAGAAAAAAAACAATAACACTATCGATCAAGAAGTGGCAAACCAGGAATTCAACTCAACGGTCGAACTATGCGAGAGTGAACATCCGTACAGTACACTTTCATTGCATTTTCTTGAACTAAATGATGCATTCATGGAGAAACCGCGAGTCTTATTTTTTTACTAAGCCCCTCTCCCACTTCGATTAAGCGCCCCCCTTTAAGAACCCAAATTTTAAATAAGTGCCCCGGATGCTTATTCGAGAAATCATTAGGACTATTTGACGAATACCTCTTGATACAACGGGTAGGAAGTATTCACATCTTGCATGAATATGCTTAGTAATAAAGAAAATATTCGTTTCTAAGTATTTTTATTAAACAAGATCAAAACTAGATAGACGTTTTTATCTCATATTTACGAAAGGCTGCTATTCGATTGGTTCCTGAGTTGTCTGAATTAAAAACCCGGTCTGCTCATGGCGGAAACAAAAACCAAATTGAAGAATAGCATGCTTCTTAACGTTCGTTACAATATTAGTAAAATGTTCCAACAAAGACTTCGAAAGGAAAAGCTCTACAAACTTAAATAAATAAGCCAACGAATGACGTGATTAACCATAGAATCAATTCAAGTATTTACCATATGGACGAACGGACAGCTTCAACGTTTTGTCCAGAGACTGGCCAATAGATCGAATAAGACAGCAGATCTGGTAGAAATGGTTTCAAATAAACTTTCAGAAAAAACATTAGAAAAGGTTTTCATTACTTGAAGCAAATTCTTCCTTGAATTAAACAGAAAAACTCATTTACCTCTTCATGGCTTAGTTTTTCTGCAGTTCTGCCGTTAATGTAAACTATTTCATCACCTTCTTGAAGTTGTGGTTCGCACATGCTTGCCTTCAAAACACCATAAACATCCAAATCAGCAACACTAACCTCGATCACTATCGTGGCCAAAAATATTGGGGCAACACTTAAAAACGAATACCTTTTCCACCCTCCTCCTCTTGTAAGTTTCTACCAGGCCCACCGCGATCTGACACAATGGAATGAAGCAATATTTTTTGAGGGAGAGTTAGCGGTATTCCCTCTTGTGTCTTTGGTACGGTTAGCAGGAAGTCATTTGCGTCACTGTCCCAGGTAGTTTTAGCCTTGATTGTCGTTTTCACATGAGCATGGGCAAACTCACAACAATTTAACCCTTGGGCAAAAAGAAACGAGGGCCTTCCATTCATTTTTCCTAGTACTGTCAAGATTCGGCCAGAGATACAGCCTACAAAACAGTTATCACATGATCACCGACCACGAAACGCCCGTCTCAAATTTTACCAGTCGCACTTTAGAGCAATCGAAACCTTCAGTACATGACATTTGATATAGATTGGTGCATTTTGCATGACCGACTTGCCCGTGGTCTTCCCCGCAACTTTTCCTACTTTTCTCGATATTTCTAGCTGGAAAATTCGTATAAAAGGTTCCCCTCCTTTTCTGGTCTCCAAAAGCAATCCGACCCCGCAGTTCGCGTCCGCGTTTGCCCTACTGCGCCGTCCGTCCCTGTACATCGGAATAAAGAACATGAGCAAGAAATTAGATTCTATGATCTACAAGGCGAGGGGTTTTTCGAAATAGCTGGATCAACGGTACGAGAATTATAAATCCTGTCAATCCACGAAAATGACGAAAAAGGTGTTAAATATAGATTCAGGTTAGAAATGAAGAACAACCATTTCTGAACGTATTGTATTAACATTGTTCAGCATCTTTTCTTGGATAAACGTACCCTTCACTTAAAGAAGTGACATCACTGAAGCGTAAAGACGGTTTCAGAAGGCTGTTCAAGTAAAAGGAAACATCTTGCAAAGCCACAAAAGTTTACGATATTTCGACTTGATTTCAAATCAAACTGCAAAAAGTTGAAGTAAAGCTCCATGTCTAATCTGCGCAAATCTCTGGTTCTAATGCCAATATCTTCGGATTTTGTTTTATTGCTCACTCTTTGAAAGTGTTGGCAGGCATGTTGGACTACAAGGAACCACCTAAAGCTTTCTGTTACGTAGATATTACCATCAAAGTTTATGTCAGCCGCGTCAAGTGTCTCCTTTCACTAGGTATTGGGTTTTGCAAAATTTTTTATCAGGAACCCGTATAAACTAAAGCCCCGTTTATTCTTTGTTCTCATAAATTAACTGCATAATACACTGTTTTGTTTTGGGGTTTTGTTGGGGGGTGGGTTATTAATTGCCTCTGTCCTTCAGTCAGCATTTTTTCCGTTGCCCATGCCTCATTTTTTACATCCCAAGTTCTTCCTTACATAATAAACAATTTTGTAACTTAACGTTTTTTTCATATTAGCAATTGCTACTCACCGGTGAGTTCGGCGCTATTTGAGTGACAATCGGTTTGAGTTTTTGCTCTGCACCTCCCTGCGTTAAAAAATATACCACAAAACAATGCAATTAATAAGGTTATGCTATTTGACCGAGTAGTTGCTCATATGAATACTGTATTAAGAGCCCAAGGAACTTCAACCGTCAACGACGGAGGCAAAACATTCCCTTTTCTTTCACCTCGACCAACTACGTGTACCATACTCGCAGTACACAAGACTGACATTCTCTCCTTACTTGAAGTAACTCTTAACTGACTGTAGTACTGTATAATTTAACCCTCAAAATTAAATTGAAGCATCAAATTTTTCATTGTTTTTCGTATCAAAGACAGTCGACAACGGAATTTGAAGGTATGTTTCTTGCCTGTACGCTGTCCTAAAAAATTTTCTCATCTATTTCCACGAACCGTGGTTAAATGAACTTCTGACAACTTACTCGTATGAGTTGCAAATGTAGTCGAAGCTCTACTTCGGGATGCCTCCTGTGAGGACACATCTTCCATAGATAGACACAATTTTGCATTGATGACGCCTCTGTATATGCTATATTCATGACTTCTTGTAAAAGGATACCTTCTGTAATGGGAGCCGATACCAAACCAATTGCAGAGAACACAGTATCAAAGACTTAGACAAGGAACAAACAACTCGTCGATTTAGCCACGAGAACAACTTCGCAACACAATATATATAGCGCATCAGACTTAGATAATATTTCTGTCTATCGAAAATTTAATCCAAATCATTGGTACACTTTTTGAGAACTCGCTTGCGACGGGAGTCGTGTCCTGCATAAAATATATCCATTGCAAGGTGAGTTGGTTTGAGACATAACCGATATACTGTATATACAGTATATAATACCGACTACAACATATTGATACACTGGCATACTGAGCTTTGAAATTTTCAGTTTGACACACCTGACAAGTACAATAACAGACTGATCAGAAATGAAAATACAAAATGTTACACTTTAATTCCAGTAAATAGCTCACTCTTTACCATTGTTCACAGGATGCAAATGAAGGAAAATTTCTTTCCAACTCAATATTTTATTATTAGTAACGCATCTATGTCTCCAAACGTACATGTTATTCAATATACCGGTAAACGGTTATGTTGGTTTCACTAAAAGCATTGTATTGTCAAATTGATATGTGCTACAGTACTGGCATGCCATTGTCATATCAATAAATAGACCATTCCTAGATCAGTAACTTGGTTGGTTGTTTTAAGAATGTTAAGCAGATCAAAAATAAACTTTTTCCCAGGGTGAATGCCCTTCTCCCTGAAATAAGAGGTCTGAATACCGCTACTGCAATTTTGTCCTTCTTGTTTATTGGCTAAATGTAAAATTTGAATGAGATTGTATGCCTTGGGAAAACTGATCGCGCACCTCTTGCTAACGTGTGGTTGTACACCTTGTAAATGCGAGTTGGTCAATTTCGAGAACGAAAATAAGAACGAGATTGGTCGCTTTGTCAATTTTGTCGTGATCCGTTCTCCAGAATCTTCGTCGACCTACCATAAGAGAACACCTCTTCGATGGCGAAAATACTGTTGGTGCACATTGTTCCCCGTAACAGGAAGTCAGACTTTATAGAGCGGTTATTAAAGAAAATGAGCTCTGCCAAGATTTACCTTGAAATTTAAACCAAACTGTCCGTTTTCATTCGGTCGAATTCTATGAAAAAAAAATAAGAACAAATTCAACTTGTATAGGTGGGAGTTGAAGTTATAATATAAAATATTTTATGACTCCAGACTGCCAGTTGAAAGCTCATTACGATTATATATGTTAAAATCAGGGAACGTCTCAAATTTCCCATCAATAAATTAAGAACAGTTAACTAGGCATATTTATAATCTCCACGTCGAGGTACCGTCGGGAGGATACCTCACACAGCCAACAACGATCGAAAGCCTTCATGCCACTTGCTAGATAGGAAGGGATTTGATGAGTCACAAGTGTTGGTAGCCGTACTTGGGCAACTTGGTATCGAAAGGTAATCGAAAACTTCTACTTGTCTTTATTAAGTTGGTGGTTGTCAGTAGGTCACCGACTGACGTTAACTGGCCTGTCTTAATAAACCTATGGATCCCATCAACTATTTTCGGTCCGCGTCCGACTTTTTGATTTTACTGTGGCCTACGGCAGACAATGTTAATTTAAGGCTGAGCTAACTGTTAGGTTTGTGGAGTATAAAAGGAACTTTTCAGTCTTATTCTAATTCTGCTTTCTTCTTTTAATGATTGTCAGATGTGTTATGGGTTGGCTACGAATATATTTTTTGTCAACTGAAGTATGCTTTATTCTCTGTATGTTTACGAAAACAAGTTATTCGGTTTGTAGTTTTTCTGACTTTTAGTATTGCAGTTTGGCCCGAGTCGCCTAAACTTGCGTGCATCCCGCAGATAAATAGAAAACCGAGACGAATTTTCAGTTATTAAAACAGTTCAATTTTTCTAAAGAAACGAAACAAATTCTCACTTTACGTCGAGAAGTCCTTCGTCGTTCAAAATGCCATTCATCTAATAACAGAAAAAGATTAACACAGGCGTAAGAGGACTGATCTGAATGGGAAAGGTGCATATATTTAAGACGATTCGGACTTGCGAATATATTAAAACATCAATTCAAATGTTAAAAATTATTAGGTATCACTCCAACTTCCAAATGCTTTGAGACAACTTTAGTAATTTTTCTCTATTAAATTATCTGAACTTTGGTATTTTATTTTTAACGAGCCGGGTACAGAAAAAAGTACGGTCATATATAGTTGCTTAGCCAAGGTGGGGGGAGGGGGAATTTGCCTCCCTATCTTCTCATGCAAAGAAAGTTTGCCGATACATTCACGAATTTGTCGGCACATAACCATTTTAATAACACTTGGTAAA
This sequence comes from Heliopora coerulea, assembly GCA_030142905.1. NCBI lineage: Eukaryota > Metazoa > Cnidaria > Anthozoa > Scleralcyonacea > Helioporidae > Heliopora > Heliopora coerulea. Next base: position 291,100 of record JASJOG010000100.1, on the reverse strand, counting down.
CACGGTGTCCTTTTAATATATTACGTCACCCTAACAATCACCAACTCGACATTCATTCGGGTTGATTATTTGACTTTTTCATTTTTCACGCTACACGAACAGACGTGCCTTTGGCCTGTGCTTAATTAACTCCACCTTTCTCTACTGCTCACCACTCATTTTTATACTGATGCACATTTCATTCTGCGTTTAAAGGAGACTTTACCATTAGAGGCTCTTGAACTCGTAATTCAACTACATACTTTATGTGTTCATGGATATGTTTTAGCCTGTCGCAGCAATGGGGTATAGCAAGTTCCCAGAAATACATGTACCAGTACGTTCTTTACAAATGTCAACTTTCGTTGACCAAAATGCAGAAAATTGTCGTTTGCAAATTTTACAATTTCAAAACTTTCTGGGAAAGCATGCTTCCATGATTCTCCTGGCTACTTTTCCGCTTATTTTTATTTCTGAGTTTCCTATTTTTATTTCTGAGTTTCCTATTTCTCTTCCTTAATGATTCATTGATATTCGAGCAACTAAATTCGGACGTAGCCTGCATTTCGCGTTAATAATATAATTTCATTAAAAACCCAAAAGTTTTGGACATGTTTGTTTTTACCTAGAATGACTGCGCAGTGCATTTCATGCACGAAGGCTCAGGCTGAATCATTTGCTTCAAACGAGAATAAACTGTATAAATTGCAGAGAGGTCCTTACACCAGAGTCAGAGTGGCCATTGTAACTAAACGACAGATAAAGGCTTTTGGCCAGCCGCTATACTTAGTGAAGAAAATCCCGTATGATCTATTATTTTGTTTGCAGGATATGAGGGAGCACTAGAATCTAGTTGAAACCACCAACTCGGCTAGTGCTAAACATACTTCTCATCAGGCCGAAATATCAAATAAGTGGTTACATCCTAACAGGATTTTTTATTTGTAGCAGATTCTATATCGTTTTATGTTGTATATGTATATGGATTACGTCGACTCTTGTTTGCTGCAGTTTTATTTATCAATTGTTCCATACCTAGTTTTTTCAACAACAAAAATCTGCAAGAAGACGAAGGGAATGTTTGAAATGAAGTCTTCTTGCCAGTACAAAATGTTCATGTCATTGTAAAACTGTCTCTGAAGTTGAATATTTTTTGCTGCTGGAGAAACTCAAGGAACAAGCTGCTCAGAGGGCGTTCACTTGAGCTACCAATTGATGCAAACAGGAAATAGACATAAGCGGTTGTTTGAAAAATTATAAAATTTTGGTGAGGCATTGTACCACTTAAGAGGGTATGTCGAAAGTATAAGTAACCTTTTGATGATGAACTTAAATTAGGGGAGGTTTGTGTTTTTAAGAGAAAATTTCATGAATTGACCTACACTGCTAAAGTGAACTAAAAAACTTGAGCAGAGCGGGATTCGAACTTGCATCTTCGGGTAACCGGACTGCTGCTCGACCAATTGAGCTATTGAGTCAACTAGGAACAGTATGCTCGTTTAATCCAATTAAAAAGCATGAAAGATTCTCGCGACAACTTAACGCTCGATATCCGTGAGGGTGTGTAGTGTTTCGATTCTTTTCCAGAATCATCCTCAGGGTAACGTGAAGAAAAAATTTCATTGGTCATTTCATGACATTTTCTCCTCATGTTACCCAGAGGATGATTGCATTGTTAGTGTCCCGTTTATTTCGCCTCCTTCCCCACTTGCCTTAGTTCACATCTAACGGAAATATTGAAAGACTCATCAACTTCACACCTAGCACGTTTCCGCTGGTTAGAAACAGAATTAATAAACATGCAGTCGATGTTATGACCTGCAAAGCGATCCATAGACTTTTAATCTGAATCTTTCCATATGTAACGAAAGTGTGGCTATAATACCATAACTTGTTAGGTGTAAGATAGAACGGTTCAACTGCACTGTACTTTAGGAATATGCTGAATGACTTTGTAGAAATGTGTACCGAACAGCCGAAGGCCAATTGTTCAGACTTTAAGTCGTGTTAAAGTTATACGCCTTTAAACGCTGCAATTCTTTAACCAAATACTCCGATTGTTTCAAGAAAGGAACACTGATATTGGTTTCGTCGATTCATTAGTTCACGTAAATTGCAAAGTCTCTAAAACAGACATTTGGAATTCTAATGGCTAACATGTCACGGTTATCAGTCCGGTTCTGTCCTTTCGCTTCACGTAAACATTTTTACAGTCCGATACGACTGATTTTTTCCAACCTTTCGTTTTAAGAAACGCTCACATACTTTTCGGTAAACCACTTTCTCCAAATCGACCATTAGATACGAATATGGTAGAGTCGCACGTAAACAACACTGACTGGGGGAAAGGTGAACGACCCGATGCAAAATCGCTTTAAAACATTGAGAGTCTACGTCGATAAGTGTATGAATATCTAAGCAGTAAGTATACAGCTAACATCGTGGGATATAATCGATCAATGTCTAAACAGTTTGCAAAATCACTTATGCTAAGTCCATACACAGCCGTGGCTTCTCAAAGTTGGATGGGAAATATTGCGCAGTTTTGCAAGTTTGTGACACCCCTACACTTACCCCACCCCACCTCCATAAAAAAGCCTAGACTCCTGCTACTACAAATAGTCGGAATAATAAAGCTGTTTTTTCATTAGTGATTATCTGGGAAAGACCACGACCGTGGTTTGCTCTAAGACGCCCTTCAGTTGGTCAAAGTTCGGTGCTAATGTGGCAACGTTAACGGGCAGAGATAATAAATACGTACCTCGTTGACATGTCTTCGAGCTGGGGATAGCATGGGCGGGGATTTCGACTCAGAATCCGAAGTGTCTATAACGTCGTAACTGAAAAGCAACATAGCACGGTTTATTGGGAGCATCAATAATAAGAAAAAAAGTTATGTGAGTCCAGCATAGCCTGCGTGTAGTCTCGACGGCTGGTTTCCAAAATGGACTGCAAACTGGAGCGCAAGAGTCGAGTGGATTTTTACAAGAACCCATGGAAGAAGCCTGATGGTCACTTTATTGCATTACGACCCATCGTGTACGTTCTCAGGTAAAAGAGAAACTTTTAAAAAAATTAAGATGGCTGGATACAGGTTCTTGAATATTTGAAGAATCCTATTTAGACCTTAAAAATAGAATTTTGCGAATCCAAAAGTTGGACCGATAAAAGGAATCAAAATGTTGCTATGCGACAGTGACGTCTCAAAAAGCCATCTTATTACCATCTAGCACGATTTTAGTCGTAAACGACAATGGTGATTATCACCACTTTCTTCTAAAAATATTCTTTTTTTTAAGTCTGTAATGTCAAGCACTTTTTACTGGAAAAATCGTGCTTGTTTTATCTGTGAAAAACCGTAGGTAACACAGAATTGATTTGTATATGTAGGTTTGTTTATTGCCTGCTTACAAGACAAAAACTTCAATGTTAACAAAAATAATTGGGGTCAGTCTTTTACAAGTTAAATTAGGTGGAACTGTAACTAGTAGCCAATTTGTAAACGTCATTGTTACCATAGCAACTGCTTCAACACTCTTCTAAGTATCGGCGATAGAATCACCTGGCGAAAATCGTAAACGTGTAACAAATATCAAAGCCCAGCATATAATACGAAAGATATTAGATTGTAAAAATTATAATTGATGCTAAAAATTTTTTCTACTTTTCACGTTATCTATCGTTCCCACAACAAAAATTGTTATCCATTCTTTTTGTCGTTATAACCTGCATTATTTCACTTTTCAATAAACTGTAACAAGCCACCTTAATGAAACTTAGCGTCTTTCTGTGCGAAAAGCTTATTTCGAAATTCCAAGCCAACCAATTATGAACTAACAATTGTCTGGTTTGGCTTATGGATTTAACTTGACTGGGCACCACAGCCTCTATTGTTTACAAGCGAAAGAGTTTCGCCAAAGGTAGCTGAGGTCGTATGGGACGAATTTGAAGCGTCTTAGTGATTGTTGCTTGAATTTAATATATAATCTACGCAGGCTACGTTTCCTTTTACGAAGGGAAAAAGACAATTTATTCAACTATTATTCAAATCGCTTGTCGCCTGACTGCACAAGAAACGATCCTGGTGCCTGTGATCTACGTGTAACGTGTGGTTTCAAATGACACGGAATGTCCATACGGATTTCACAACATGCACTATCCGTGAAACAGAGAACGTATCACCGACTCTTTCAACGACGTAAAAATTTAATTTCGGTAACCTTTGTTCAAAATGTTACATATCACGACGATGTACTAGTTGTTCCCTGTCATTAGCTGTAGTTACGAAGGCTTGTAGATGATGTTGCTTGCTTGGAAGTTTCCTGAAGAGGGGACTTCTAACGAGTTCCTAATGTGGCGCTTCGTGGTCGAGATGACCAAGAAATGTGTATGCAGATGGAACATCGTACGTTATCTACGCCGCGCAAAGGTAACCTGTGGAATGGTTAAAAATTGTCGTCTTTTATTAATTTCAAGTGGGTGGTTTCTCAGTTGTCACTGGTTGTTATAACTTCTTGCACGTACAGAATGTTGGACCTGATAAGTTTATCAAGAAGGACCTCCTTATAACGAAGTTAGTCCTTTGCCACGGTAAAGCAAAAGCATGTAGATAAGGTATACAAGTGAGATAAAGGCAGGCAGATTAGACAGACGACTGGATACGAAAAACAGATACATAAGACAGACATGAAGATAAAGCAGACAGCTGAATATAAATACATGGAGATGGATATGAGATACAGATAAGAGAGCTAGAAAAGGCAGCCTTGCTGATAAGACAGAGACAGGTATTTTAGACCGGTTGATAAGGGCGACAGGCAGAGAAGATTAAATGGTAGAAAAAAAAAATAAACAGACTACCTAGAACAGCTACAGAAGGCTTCCGTTAAGTGATTCAACACTGGGAAGTTCTCTTCGTAATCTTGTTATTTAATGCAAAATATTACAATGTGACCAGTTCCTATCTGCGGCATTAGCACCACCATATGAATGCTCGGTAAGGATCAACCGAGCAGAAATCACAATCGAACCTTAAAAATTAGTACCCATCAAAGCACGCGTAGTAAAGACACTACATTTAAACATTTTATAACCTTTGACGTGTAATGGCTTCACTTTCCGTGTTTTTCTGGTTACTCATTCCCAAGCTTTGATACGAGAAAATTTCACGGTGGAGCAGCGGTTCGGAAGTCCACAGGCAAGCTGAAATCCTGCCCGATTTAACTCTGTTGACTTACGTAAGGTAGGATAACCATAAAACTTCTTTTCAGTTACGATAATAAGTAAACTTGTGAATACCTTCCGCATGTGCTTGTTACTGATGGAGCAACATCAGATTCGGCATCTTCGTGCAATCTGCGATGGTTTGCGTCTGTATGTGACGGACTTTCTTTTCCTATGGCAAGAGTAAATGATATTCTTACTTGAGACACAATAACATCAGAAAAGTTTGACGACTGTCGGTCACTACATCCGTTCAACCACTTATAATTTTATTACCAATCATGAGCCCAAGTCCAGAAATGTCCATGCCTGGCCTCATCGTCGTCTTTAACTAACCATGGCTTAATCACATTTGCACCACAAAAATAATCTTTCACGTCTACTTTTAATGGTCAATCAAAAACAGATCTCAGCACTTTCGACGGCGTATGCGACTAACCAGCAGACTAACTGTATAATGTGACAGAGTGTCAATTTTTCAGAACTTTTTCTCAAAACATTGGGAAGTGTGACCTTGTTCGACAGCAGAGTCCACTTATCCAAACAAACTGCTAATTACCAAAGTAAGTTACGCTCAATTAGTCGCAAAACGTACCTCATTATATCAAACATCAGCTTAAAGCTTGTTACACGGTGCAATTTTTCATGCAACTAGTTGTGCGTCGCAAAAATTTGTTGCAGCTGCATGATGGGGTTTTTACGCTGCAATCGCTTTGCAACTTGCAGAAATGCTTCATTGCAATTGAAAGTAGAACTTTACTCTATCTTTTGGGCAACCTCTCGTTTTGAGAAAACAAGTTGCATGAAAAATGTGATGTGTGATAAGGGCTTAAATTTAATATATCCTTTAGCGAAGTACAGGAGTGCATTGGATATTCCGGCCTAGCGTTTGCCAACTAAACTGATGTCAGAAAGCAGCTCAAAAGCATTTTCGGGGTTGGTAGACGGAGGCTAAAACTTTGGCTGAGTCATCCTGTAAGGCTATAGATAAACAAAGACAAAATGGCAGCAAGCCAATTAAACGGCGAACTGGTCAACCGGCCAGCCATCTAACTAACCAACCAATAAACCAAATAAATGAATAGGTAAATATGCACATACATACAAATATACATACCATTATTATATAAACATAAATAAATAAATGAATAAATAAAATAAATGTATAAAATACACAAACAAACAAACAAACAAAACAGAAACAAACAAATAAACAAACAACGAAAGAACGAACAAACAAATAAATAAACTGACATACAAAATAAACAAAAAACAAACTAAAAGCAATCCGATACAACATTGGATTACCTACCAAACGATCTCTCTGAAAATTTGTTAAAACCAGTTCTAAAAGAACCATGCAAAGAATACAAATCAGATTAAAAATTACAAGATGCGGCTAATTTCCCCTCGTTACTACTTCCAAGGTTGGTTGGTTCTGCGATGCCCGAAGTGTTTATTTACTCCGTTTCTCGTTCCGGCTCGTTAATCACATTCCGACTTTGATTTGAACAATTACTATTTATCGTTTGTTTACGATTGTCGTTTTCCTCGAAGTGCTCTGATGGAAAAGTATGCTACCAGATATCGTTGGGATGATTTGGCAACAAAATATCCAAAAGATTTGAGAATCAATGTGACTTCAATCGTTCATTATGCTTGTTTATTTTGTCATGGTTCTCGTCGGAGTGTTGTCTCAGTGCGCTCTACTCTGCGGTTCAGTTCTCCTAATATTCATTCATTCATTCATTCATTCGTTTATTCATTTGTGTTTGTTTATTTATTTAAACATATAAAAACGGTGACCCTTCATAGCAATTTTGCATCTGATTTTCAAGGGGCCGTTGACCGAAGTTAAAAAAAAATGTTTCGGCTGTGTTTACAGTATATCTGTCTTCAAAGGAAAGACTTTTGCTCAGGTAAAAAATAAGACAGAACAAAAGCAAAAACAATGCATAAAACAAACAGTGCAAGCAAGCAGCCTGCAACGAATCTTGTGTGACATCTGGCCAATTTCAATAAAATCAGACACAGTACAATAGCACCAAGAACCGTAAATTTAATATTCCTCCTGTGGCAACTGTAATCAACGTTTTTGTTTGAAGATCAGAATTTGTGAAAATTTAAATATTTCCTGGAAGAAAGGGTTTTCCTGTTTTACCAACGACTGAAAATTTTCGCTAGCAGTGAACGACTCCCTCACCGGCCACTACGAGGCGCAAAGCAATCCTAGTATAGATAATTTCTGGTGCATCTCAAGGATTATATCACGAGCGCGCAAACTCTTCTTCATCGAAGGCTGCTGTAAACTTTCTGAAGTCTATCTATATTGGTTTTGGTTATTCGATGTATGCTTATTGTTTTTAGGTGATCCGAAAAAGGTGAGAAACTACAAGTGGTTAATGAAAATTTTTGTTGACCATTCATGTATGACGGCTGAGCTGACCACGATGTCGAGTCGTGCATCCATTCACACTGTGAAACAAAATTGATGACCAAATCTATCGGGATAATAATCTGTATTTCTAATCGCTTCAACTTCCTTTAGAGTTCATTGTTGAAGAGTGTGATATACTGACAATCCATAATGGTAAACGAAACGAAGACCGAAGTCGTATTTACTGCTAATTACATGAAATCAACTGGAATGCTTAAGTCAGAAAAGTGGCTTTTAAGCGTGTGCCTTGGGCTTTTAAGATAGGTACTAAACCAGCTAACTTTCTCCGCCTGCTACATACGACATATTATAAGTTTGCTGTCCGGTGCGCATCAGTTTAAACGGACAGGAACTTCAAATAAAATCTAATGTACTATACGTAAATGAAATTAAACACCGACTACAACCTTCTAAAAGCTGGTTCTCTTCTGAAACTCCGCCTTGCTGCCTCGATTGCCTGACACTGGGTTCTCCCTCTAAAAAGTTTAGTTGATATATGATCAATGAAGGAGGTTTTTTAACACATTGATATCAATCCCATGTGATTTAAAGGACATAACTCCATTAGCTTTTATGGAACCCTTCGCATATACCAACATAGCTCGGTGTGTCTTTTATAGTTTGTTTTGCAAAACAGTCATCAAATCAGGTCGACTTGACAGCAACAGTGAACAGTTTTATATTGCTATCTAACTTTGACCGATTATCACTAATTCTTGACCGGCAGGAAACGTCTTCTTTTCTATTCTATTTCGGCTAACTCCAGACGATTTTGCTCTTCAAGAAGTGTAATCTTTGTTCTTTTCTTATGCCATGCATTTACCAAAACTATGATCCATTCCAAGCAGCCATAACACTCTAAGTCAATGACTGATGACAAATGACTGATGTAGTAAAAAGATTTAAGTGACTTGAATCAAGCGAGAAACTCCTGACACAATTGAACTTTATTCATTCTATTAAATGATTTGGAATAACACAAAATAGAATATAATATATTGAAATAAGATGTATTAAAATAAAATTTAATGCAATACAACGCTATAATACGCATCACAACTAATAAGAACAGAACAAAACACAACACATCAAAATAAAATAAAATAATCTTTCCCCTTTAAAGCTAATTGAAAAGTTTGTTGACTGAAGGGGGACCTACGATTTAGCGGCACTCTACTCAACCATGTGAGGTACAAGTCGACTAATACTGTTCGAACATGATTCAGTTTAATATACGAGAGTTTTTCACGATAACTTCACGCTGAGATATTACTTTTTGGTTACCTGTATTTGTACGTCGATCCAAATCGAATAAGTTTACGTCCACCTTTTAATCTTGCACGGTAATTTTTCCTGAAATAAAACCATTTACAAAGAAAGCACTTATTCATGGGAATTCCAAAGCTTGTTCGTCGATAGATAAATAATTAATACTGCTTGGAACGTGACAAAAGGCCTTGACACGAATTGACGAAATCGTTGGCGCAAAACATAAACGTGTGGTTAGAGAAGAATTTTTTTTTACCCGCAAACCTAATTCTGGGTGATTAGCGCATCTCTGTACTTCTCAAAAAAAAAGCAAAAAAGGAAAAAGAAAAAAATAAATATAGCACAAAATGAGTTGAACTAAAATGCAAACGCGCGAAAAGGAAACGTTTTTCCCATTTTCAGCATGTTCCACACGTAGAACGTTCGACGTTTAAGCTCTACGTGAGATGACTAAACGACAGAAAATATCAGGAGCAAATACTTCACGGAGGCAAAGAGAAAACTATTCGAACTCCTTGACAGTCGGCATCCTTCATGAACTTTTCAGCACAGCAAAATACGAATATGTTTTATCATTTGTCGAACCACATTCACCAAAAACAGCCAAAACGTCAATTTCCATCCAACACCCATTCGTACTAATCATCATACTATTATTAAATTCTTAACGAGTTAAACCATATCCAATAAATTGCGGTTTCCCACAAGTTTCTACATAAGACTATGTCAGTACAAAATTTGGTTCCAAAAACGCTGCAACACTGCGCCAAACACAACGAAATCGAATAAATGTAGTTATGACAATCTTATAACCGTTGTGATATACTGCGAGACTGGACACATTCATAATTGCAATTACCACCACGACAACAACGCAGTTGTCCCTTTCGTAAACGGTCTTTGCCACCCCAAACGATATTTACCATCCTAATGTTTTCGGGTTCCCCAAGTGTACCCTCCGCACCCTGACTCCATCAAATCGCATAAACAAGGAACAACTCAAAATCTTTCACTTGTTTTCTTTCCTTGACTTTAAATTCAACAACGGATTATCTTGGGTCACCTTACCCAAACCGAAACCCTAACCTAACCGTACCAGTAACGAGTTTCCTGACTCGTTTAACACACTAACTTGACCACCAGTCGCTTTAGTTTATTACGCTAATTTTAACATTTTGACTACACAAAAACTCGAAGAAAATCACACTGCAGCGTAAAAAAAAAAGAAAACACTTTGAGTGCAAAGGAAATAAAATAAATTAATAGAAAACTCGTTTTCACCACGGATGCGAACCCTCTTCGTAGTAATCGCTATTGGTCGCACAAACCACTACACCAAGCTTGCAGGCTCAGGTGACCTTCGTCAAAATTGCGAATTTACAAAACGCTTCATCATTCAGTGATGGACCTCAGGGTACACTTGGGGAACCCGAAAACAATAGGATGGCCAAGACCGTTTACGAAAGGAAAAATAGCGTCGGCTTAGGGGAGGAATACGACATCACTGGAGTTACTTAGTATAACTGTTTAATTAACAAATAGAAAATTGCTTGAGTGTCTCTGTGCTGTGATAAAACATGAATGACGTTAGTTCAACCAGAAAAATGCCTAGTGAAAACAGGAGGCGTAGCCGAGTGTTTTCTAGTATTTTTCTGGTTGAAATGTCGTCATTCATGTTTCTATCACAGTACAAAGACACGAAAGCTACTTTCTATTTGTTTTATAAAATAATCAAGGATTTTTCGATTTTTTGTGACGTCATTCATGTCTCTACTCTACATATACGTCGAACTTATGGCGGCCGTAGGCGAGATTTGTAACAATAGCGATCGCTCGAAAAAGATTGGCGGTAAAAAGCAAAATAAGTTGAAATCTAAAGGTGGGAAAGGTTTATTTATTGCCAAGGATACAGAAATAGATCATATTGATGCACAGCTCGTTGAAGAGACGGTTAAAATACGTTTTATCAGTGACAACGCTGTTCCGATTACCAATTCAGATACAGTGGTTATTCAATTATCCGACCCCTCGTTTATCCGGACTTCAATTATCCGGCCTAACATCGGAACCTCGAGTTTGAAAACGAAAACTATACCTTGTGTCCAAAAAAAAACATAAATCACCGCGCCGCACATCATTCTTGCTGCGCCATCAAAAAGCGTAACAAACAAAATGGTGCAGGTAACCACAAACCGTTCCAACAGTCACGATGTAAATTTTCGTTTACCATATTTGGTCATTGTTCCTTTCACATATATGGGCCGCACGGGTACAACCGAAAATTCACGCCTTTTTCCGCCCAAAATAACTTTATTTTTGTAATTATACTTTTTGACAAGGCAGAGAAAAAACTTTTTTACAGTGCTAGTGGGTGTTTTATTATGTTTTCGATTATCCGGATTTTTTGATTATCCGGACATTTTTCAGATTCCCCTGTACCACACCGGCCGGATAATTGAATAACCACTGTACTCGTATGGAACCAAACAAACAAGTGATCTCCAAACAAGGACTTAACGAGCAGACCAACGACAGGAATAAAGGAAGGAATGCTGTGATTGACGACAATCTACAACCAGATCCCAGAAAGAATACGAATCAAAACAGCGAAATCGGTTCCAACACGCACGACCACGTGGAAACTTTGCTCGAGCCATCACAAACAAATTTGACTTCTCAAGCATGCGACAGATGTCTTCAAAACGAGAAGGAATTAAGCTGCATGAAGGATCAAATGATAAAAATGAACAATCTTCTCGACAAATTATTAGCTAAACAGAGGAACGATGATCCAAATACAGAGTCTGATGATATCATAAACAAACTGCAAGAAGACAATTTCATAATGGCGGACAAGATCAAAACCCTCCAAACGGTCGTGGAAGAAACCATCAACGAAAACGCACAGATAAAGTCCATCTTAGGCATTAAACAAAACGAGTGGTTAAAAATAGAGAACAATAAGAGATTGACATCAGAAAGCACTGTGCGAGATGAATCTATCCGACTTGAAACCTCAAATCGATATGCTTCTCTTGAAGTTGAAGAGATCGAACTATCAAGCCAAACACAAATGTCCCATGAACCAGATACAAGCAACAACCTAATACCCGGAAACCAAAATGGTGAGTCAAATGAATGCTTCTCCACCCAACTAAACAATTATTGAGAATCTCAGAGAAAAAATTTCAATGCACAAAATCAAGAAGGAAACATCAGCGAAGACCACAAATTGAAAGGCAACTCCTTGCCCAAAGTGCTTGTTTTGGGTGACTCAATGATAAAGAACATTGATCAAAACAAAATTTCAAGAGCTGCTCAAGCCAAAGCTTTGTGCCGATCATATCGAGCAAATAAATCAACAATTTAAAGAGGAATTTAGTGGAAGATGTGAGAAAATGCACAGCATTATTTTACATGCTGGAACAAACAATCTTGTGGATGAAGAAGTTAAAAAATCAGTGGACAAAATGGAAACACTTGTTATGGAATCAAAGGAAAAAGCAAAGAATGTTGCTGTTTCAAGTGTTGTTATGAGGTATGACAAAAAGGTTCCTTCTGACAAAATTATTAAATTTAATAATGCTTTAATTGATTTATGCAAGAAGCATAAAGCAACATTTATTAACAATAATACTATAAATAGAAATATGCTTAACCGGTCAAATCTACACCTCAGTCAAAGTGGTGATCGATCTCTTGGTAAAGCATTTTGTCATTACCTTAGATCAATCAGGCCAAGCAACATTAGTGTAAATTATAGAAGCAATGATTTTTTTCGAACTGTCCAACACTGGCAGAATCGCCCAAGAGACTGGATAAACCATCTGAAGAATGTTTACCACATTACCAGGAAATAGGCAGTGAAGTATTAGAAACAAACATAAGTAACAATTTTCCCAATGATATGAAATCCTTTTATGATATGAATAATGTGAGCAGCAACCTTTCCTATTGCAATGACCTATTAAGCAACCTTAAATCTTTTTCAAAACAACGGGGATTTAAAATGGCATTTCTGAATATTGTGAGTTTACCCAAAAAACTCAATGAAATTATTTACATAATGTCACAAAATTACCTAGATTTATTTGCTCTCAATGAAACCAGGCTTAGTCCAGCTATAACTGATAATATGATTAATATACCTGGCTATGATATTGTCCGAAATGATAGAAGTAGAAATGGAGGTGGTGTATGTATCTACCTGCGTAGCTCTTTAAACTACCAGATAAGACATGACATTGTACCAACAGATTTTGAAGCAGTTTGTATAGAAATAACCAAACCTCACAGTCGGCCTTTCATAGTTGTTGCTGTTTACCGAACACCAAATGCTTCTCCTGAATTTTTTACCCATTTTGAAAATTTGATACAAACTATTGATAATGAAAATAAAGAAATTTGTATCCTTGGAGATCTGAATTGTGATTTGATCAAAACAAATTTAGATCAACCAACTAAGACACTAATATCATTATTAGAAACCTACCAATTAACTCAACTAATAAATGAAGCCACACGAGTGACTATGACCTCCTCTACCCTCATTGATCATTTCATAACAAACATGCCAGAGAAAATTTGCAAGTCTGGTGTAATCCACACAGGAATAAGTGACCATAGCCTTATTTTTGCTATAAGGAAAATCAACATCACTCAGAGCGAAAAACAAAATATCACTGATATTAGAAACATGAAAAACTTTAACAAAAATCTGTTTCTACAAGACTTATCACATCAGACATGGGATTATGTATATTTCTTTGCAGATAGCCCAGATAGTATGTGGGATGTTTGGAGAGAATTATTTTTAGAAATTCTTAACAAGCATGCTCCCATCCAGAAGAAGAAAATCAAATCAAAATCAGTTCCCTGGATAACAAAAGATATTAAAAAACTGATTAACATAAGGGATAGGTTAAAAAGAGTAGCCATGATCTCCAAACTTGAAAAAGACTGGGTTGCTTATAGGAAAGTGAGAAATGAGACAACCACTCGACTTAGGCAGGCCAAAGTTGATTATTTTTCCAGTAAAATTTCAGCAAATAAGAAAAATCCAAAAGCTGCTTGGAAGGTAATAAATAGTCAACTAGGTAAATATAATAAGAAAACAATAGTAAATGAATTGAATATAGATAAACAGAAGTTGACAAACCAATGTGATATTGCAGAGGCTTTTAATGATTACTTTTCAAATATTGGACCAAATCTTGCTGAAGAGATTGGTACAACCAATTACCATTATAAACAATATATTAAGACAACTAAATCTGAGTTTACTTCATTCAAACCAGTTACTGTAAATAACGTGTGTCAGTTACTATCTCGATTATCGGGTAATAAGTCTACTGGAATTGATAAAATATCCAGTAAAATTATGAAAATTGCAGCACCCATGATTTCAGATTCGCTAACATACATTTTCAATCAAAGTATTACTTTATGCACCTTCCCCAATGACTGGAAAATGGCAAAAGTAATTCCACTTTTTAAAAATGGTAATCGAAACCTACCAGGTAATTATCGGCCTATTTCAATTCTACCTGCCATAAGCAAAGTCATGGAACGAATTATCTACAACCAATTACATGATTATTTACAAACAAATAATCTGTTTTCTGAACATCAGTTTGGCTTCCGTGAGCTCCATTCAACTGCTACAGCCTTACTAGATTGTACTAATGACTGGTACATAAACATGGATAGAAAATTGTTTAATCTTATTGTATTCATAGACCTAAAAAAGGCCTTTGATACTGTTAACCACCAAATTTTACTGGATAAGTTATCACTATATGGAATCAAAGGTAATGCCTACTCCCTTCTTAAGTCCTACTTAACTAATCGTAAACAGAAATGTGAAGTGAATGGATCTATCTCATCTGAATGTAATATTAAATGTGGAGTACCACAAGGCTCTATTTTGGATCCCCTGTTCTTTTTGCTTTACATAAATGATCTGCCATCATGTCTTGCTCAAACTAAACCCCGGTTATTTGCAGATGATACAAATATTACAGCAGCTGGTAACTCACTGAATGAGGTTGAGGATGCAGTGAATTCAGATTTAGAAAGACTTCGGAAATGGCTTATATCAAACAAACTCAGCCTGAATGTTGCAAAAACTAAATCTATGTTAATTGGGACTAAACCAATATTAAATAAAATTTCTGATAAACAACCTATAATCAATATCGAGGATAAACAAATTGAACAAGTCTCTGAAAGCAAAATTCTAGGCGTAATTCTTGACCAGCATTTGTCTTGGAAAAGCAATACTGACAACATATGCAAGAAAGTATCATCTGGAATATATGCCCTTAAACGTTTGCGAGATTTTGTTGATCAAAACACAATTCGGTCAGTATATAATGCTATTATTCAACCCCACTTTAACTACTGCTCTGAAGTTTGGAATGTATTTGGAGAGACACAATCCACACGCCTTCAGAGACTTCACAACAGAGCTGCTCGAATTATAGCAAATGTACCTAATGAGGTAAACCAAGAAACTGTTCTGAGCATGCTGGGGTGGGAACCTCTAAAAGAACAACGAATTAAAACTAAAGCCAAAACAATGTTTAAAATATTAAATAACTTGGGACCACACTGCCTCAGTGAACTCTTTACATTCAAAAATGAATTGATAAAATACAATCTTCGGAACAACTCAGGCACACTTTGTTTGCCTAAACCTTGTACAAACAATATGAAAAAGAGCTTTATGTTTAATGGGGGTTCGATATGGAATTCATTACCAGAAGAGCTTAGAGCGACAAAATCATTTACTTGTTTTAAAAGAAAACTTGCTGTTCATACTATTCTCTAGCCTAAATTCAGAGGATACAACTGTAAATAGAACAATCATAAACTTATAATTATATTACTTTCAATCTTTGAACTCTTTCTCTCATGAACTTTTTCTAGTGTAATAGTAATCCCTAATGATTTTGTCTTCTGTATTATAATAATTTCTAAAACTTTTGTAACAATTTACTATACTTTTGTAGTAGCTTATAATGTTCATGTGCACGCCCATCGTGGAAATCAGTTTCATACTGACGATGTTAGCGTGGGTAAATAAAGTTCTTCTATCTATCTATCTATCTAAAATGACGTCAGCCGTGTCTCTGTACTATGAGAGAAAATGAGACTCATCCAATCAGAGCGTGTGTAAGATCCGTGTTATTTCATAACTATCAAATATAGCCGTTTCTTGATTAATTAACGAATAGCTTGTAATTCTGACGAGCATGAAGAAAAACAATTTGTAAATGAATGTAAATGTAAATGAATGTAAATATAAATGGAAAGTCGGACCAATAATTATCAAACTCGGAATACCATAATTTTTATCGCTTTCACAATTCGACAGATTTGAGTTGGTCGGTAGAAGCTCAATTATGAATCCCATCATCTCTCCACTGTTTGTAAAATCGATAAGTGGCCCAAAGCGAGGAATAGAACAGCACTTTGTCTTCCCATATCATGCGCCCGTAGGTTGTTCAAGCGGCAATTCAAGTATCGAACGAGACATCGATCTACTTTTAACTGACTCGTGTTGATCCAAAAATTCAATTTTGCAACCCAATCTTGCAGTAGTCGATAATGTGGCCGTTTTAGATAGGTTATCAGCCGCGCTTAACAAGCTGAAACGGCGTTGGTGATCAAGTAACCACTGTACATTAAAACTGACCGATAGCTTTCAACATTCTAGAATGCGTTGAGGAACGTAGTGGGTATGACATCGAAGATGTTAAAAATACTCTAAAGTAAAAAATTATTCATTTCCTAGTCTCCGCTCGATTGGAAGGACACATCTTTGGTGACGTTTGCTATTATTGAGGTCGGAGACGCGCTTTGCCTCGCCGTTGTCGTCGGGGGATGAACGTTACGGAGAAGCTTCAACTGAAGTAAGGGATAGATGGTCGCCTGTGACGATGAAAGGTGGAAATTGTAAAAAGGGGTGCTCGATTATGGAAGTGGACACTTCAACAGGTTTGAACGTAAAAAAAATTTAACAACAGTGACAAATGGGAGCCATAAATTAATTTTCTGTAAGTAGGTTTTGATGCCTAAAGGCTGGTTCACACTAGCATCGCAGGCATAAGGACAAGATCAATACGAAAACAAAGCGTGATATCTCGATATTATCAATAATAAAATGAAAATAAAAACATTCTAATCAAAATTTGTTTTTAAAAAATATACTACAATTCATCAACCTACCAAGAAATGGTCAACGAACTTGCATTTTAGAATACGTTGTTTTTGTACCTAGAGAGTTTATGCCAAAGAATATAATAATTTCGCTCTATCTGCAGAGATTTAAATACGAATAACAGGGCGACAATGACCTTATGTGAAAACGCTCCAATAGTTTCGAAAGATAACAATTCATTACTGTGCACCGCACAGTTAACTGAGACATCAGAAAAAATATTCATAGAAGAAAAGTTGGCATAAAAATGAGTCGAGCAAAACCGCTGCCGACGTCCGCTAGTTAGAGATAGGTCACGACGCCAAGAACAACTTGTTTGAGGAAACTTTATTATACTCCGCGTAGTCCAATTTATAACAACGAAATAAGTCGCCCAAACACTTCTAGACCATAAAGAAGGGGACTAACTTCATCAGAATTGAAATAGTTGACCAATACCAATACGAATACCTCAGAACATCTGCTACCGAACAGCTGTACGTTAACAATACAACTAAAAGCTTTACAAGTAGCAGGAAACCACTTGAACATAGTTCAAACAAGATTGAAAGAGGACTTCTGCCTCGAGCTCAATGGATTCACTCACGTATATATGGATGATACAGGTCTAAATATGATGAGCCACACTGACATTTGATTCAATGATTGCAACATAAAAATTACAATCAGCTGTACGTGTTGCTTTCGACGATAGTTGGTATCGTGTGTATTAACTGTGCACTTACAAGTTCTAACAGTTTGGAAATGTTTTAGAGCGTCTTGGTAATTCTGAAAACTTTTTCTTGTCTGACAGCAATAATACCCAGTCTAATATCTTGATCAAGTTTATCAGCAAAGGCTGAAAACCTATGCGACAGAGTAAGTTAATGAAAATGTTGTCGACTGAATGAAAGAGTCAATTCTATTTTTATGGTTTCCTAAATATTTACAGGTTCTGGGCCATTTTGCTTCACGAATGACATCTAGGCTTGAATCACACGGCAAAGAATAAACGTGATTTTCCGAAGTTTGTGAAGACCTTTGACCTCACTAAACATAACCGGTTATCATGATTCCATTGTGTTGATATTATGTAGGTTAGCGAGCTTCCCATCTCCGAAAAAGACAGTGTCAATTCTAATAGCAAAATTTCCGAAAAGTGCGGAATTAGAAAAGTTATTCCCCAAATGGAGAAAAGTCTTGCCGTCTTTGCTATCTAAACCAACGAAATATTAATGCCAGGAAAGTCGATAAAGACGACGACATCCTCATTCTTACATGACACAACTTCATCGGATGTTCTTGACAAAGTGCAATTATGTTTCAAGTAGCTCTACTGGAAATACCCTGTACCTAAGATGTATTCATCAATGTTTTTTACGTTGGACAGAATGAGAGAACGGAGTGAAATGCAGAACAAGTCGGCATTTATGAAAACCAGGAAAGTGATTTTCAACCAAAAAGTGACGAAAACAATAGCACAAGTGTCAGAATATATTAGCTGTGAAGAATTTGAAGGACGGTTATCTTAAGTAACCCACAAAGACAATTCACTGTAGAGCATGATTTTATTAAGGAGGCAGAAAATGACTACGGACCTTTATCACAACAATGGTGCTCGGCACAAAAACGAGGCTCATACCGCTGAAATTGAAAAGAAACTCAGGGAAAACAATGGCAGTTGACCAAGAGATTTAATTCGTTGCCGAAGTGACTTAATTTTCTTACAGCATTGCTATGTGTAAGTCGGACAGCTTTGAAAAAGAAAAGCAACGATAGAAACAACTCTTCTCAATCTAGTTCTGCTACTCTAGCATATCAAAAAACAAGAAGGACTTACCGCTTTATCATTGAAGTGGGACCTCCCATAAACGATTTCTCGTCATAGTTTATCATTACCTCGTGTTACGTGTCTGAATCATCAGTTTTAAACGGAATTACTATTCAGTTTTCGCATTGTGACCTATTTGCGAGTTCTGATTGGCTGCTGTGTGCCACATGAGAATATGATACTTCGTGGTAATCCTGAAACGTGCTCCAATATTCATACCGTACTTTAATATCATTACAATATGGATATCACTACACGGTTAGCAATCGCAGCATGTTGTGTGTTCAATAACTTTGTTATGGACGAGATGTTTCAAGTTAAATAAGAGACTGGACATCGTTAAAGTTGTAAAACGAAAAGCGTCATGTGTTGTCCTGACATACTTGCATTTTGAAACAAAGCTTTTTCCGCAACGGTTAACTTCATGCAGTGAAATCAAATTGAATATTAAAAAGGCTAAAATTGAATATTAAAAAGGCTTAAAGCACCCTTTGTTGGTGTGTTCCCACGAGTTAAATCCGCAAGTTTGCTAATAGAAAATCTCTCGGCTTTATCCCGTGCAATATTTAAGTTTTCGTTCCTTGTTCTTTTCGTTCCGATTAAAAAAAGAAAAATCACTGAAGTGCGTTCAACGTTAATTACAAAGCTTCGTTTGCCAACAAGGAACATCGAAATCAAACAGCACTCGCCTACACTTCGTCCAGTATTCAATTTTGCGCTTCTTGTAAGTTAACCCGTCAATATGAATTAAGACAATACACTCGTGTCAGTTCTCGAACGCATACTTAAAGCAAAACTGAAGCCTACCTGTAAAATGTGTGGTATGCGACAGAAGACTTCCATAAAATTTTGCAATTTCGCATAGACGGTAAAATAAATCCAACGAGTGCTTGAGACCGGGGATCCTACACAAGAAACAAAACAAAATTGCTTTATTTACGTCGTCACAGAATGCGACTCTTTTGAGTGACAAACTAAAGGCCTGTTTACACGAGCCGGTTGTGGCGTGCAATTGTTCGTCCTGTTGTATGCAATGTTGTGTCGAGGGCACAATTCCTGTTCACGATTGGCTTACTTATGTACGAATATGGCCAGAAGACTGTGTTGAGTTAATCGTATATGTCAGTCGTACCGTCTAAATAGGGTCATTACCCTTTTAATGGCCGAGTTAGTTTTCTTCAGTTCTTTGTTTTTCTCACTTGTTCGTTTGTTCTAAGAGTCCGATATACTGGATACAGACCGTTAACGAGTTAAGGGTCATTCACAAAAGCTTGTGTAAGTAAGAATATACTTAAAAACATTCAAACTTCGCTGAGTGGACGGCATATGATGTACAATGTATTTAAGCTATAGCAAATATGGAGTTCGAGGGGAGGAGGCGTTTAGTAAGAGGGCGGCAAGTACCCGTCAAAATATTTCAACTATCTCAAAATTATCCCTTTTTCGGGGATTCAGGGATAAGTTCATCCGGAACATTTGAGAATTAGAAGCGCTCTGAAACTAGAATTTTCAGCTTGTCCCAAAAGATGACCGTACAAAACTCCTTTTCCTTCCTGGGAGGGTGCATTTGCTGACCGGTGGGTTCCCCCTGCATCCTCGCCAAATCCGCCAACGTTATTGGGCTATGGCGCAATAACTTATGAGGCGTCCTCAACCTTCACCACAACGACTTTACGAGCAAAACACAATGATACTTACGCGATCCACATCTGGTAACAACTGGATGTAAAAATTTTTACGATTGAATAACACCTTCTCCACTCTTGACCTGAAATTAAATTTACAGATTATGTGGAAATCCCAGTCCTGATGGGAGTGAAAAACAAAACACAGTATTCAGAGGACCCATCAATCAGGCTTTTTTCTGAATTTATCTTGTTACCAAGAGGACTACATGCACCACTCCGAGACGCTCAAAAACGTGTACTACCTCAAGATATACAGAGTAATTAAATCCACTCAGGATTATATTGTAACTAGAACTGGTCAAACGTTCTACTGGATGAGAAAATGGAATATCGCAAATAACTACGCTAAGTGTGTCTCGCAACCGTTCATCATTTCTTTGGTTAAAACCTGTTGTCAAAAGGATCTTGGGTCATTGTTGAAAGAGATTTTGAATGGGACATACATTTTATGTAATACAACAAATGCTAGCAGAAATTTCTCCGTGATATTCTGACACTGCCGAAGTCAAATGAAAAATATTGACTCGAGCGGGACTTGAACTCACTCCTTCGGGATTCCGGTCCGCCGCTCTGCCTGTTGAGCTATTGAGTCCACATGGATTGGAATCGAGTTTTTATCCAACTTAAGTGCACGAGATATTCTCGCAACAACTTGACGCTTATCTATTAGAAGATGTGCAGTGTTTCAGTTCTATTTCAGAATCATCCTCAGAGATGCATAAACAGAAAATTTTCCATGATAATCATACACTGCCGAAGCCAACTGAAAAATGTTGACTCGAGCGGGATTTGAACTCGCACCTTCGGTATACCGGTCGGCCGATCTACCTGTTGGGCTATCGAAAGTACGAGTTAAAATTTCCGTTTCATGTACTTACTTGTACTACATTCAAGGACTTATTAAAAAGTAGAAAAACGGATTACTAAGACGCTGGAGTAAGGAAAGAACTTTAGCATACATGCCAACCGTACCGATTTAGGCGGTACAGTACCGATTTGAGTGCTAATGTACCTCCGTACCGACAATGCATGAAATAGTACCGCTTTAAATATTTTCTACTATTTGCATACCGGTTTGACAAATTTAAAAAAAGACAGAAACAAAAAGGATTTTCGGTTAAGTTTATGACAATCTCCAAGCAAAAATCTCTCGGCAGTGACTGAAAATAGGCCATCACCATGACTGAGGCATGCATGTTAGCCCTTAGGCGTTCATCATGAACGCCAAACATCGACATGCATGACCCAGCCTGACATCTCCGTTAACAAAAGCTTACAAGAAGTAATTTATGATACATACGGCGCACGAATGCCCCCATATATCATACGAAACATCATGCTCCTAGACCCCCCTAGATGTTTCTCGCGCCTTCGGCGCTCGACCGTACCAGTTTCACATATACATATGTTGGCATGTATGCTTTAGTTCCTATTGATAAGGAATCATTTCACCCGTGCTGCTCATGTTATGGACATATTAGGCAGTGCAACCAAACAAAAGTTTATATTATCTGTTCAAAGTTAGTATTGCCCTAGCCTTACGTTAATTATTTTGCCTACAAAGATTTCTTCTGAAGCTGAACTCGTAACCATTATCCTGTTTGCACAAGCATTTCAACAAGTCGTTCTGTGTAAGTTGACTCCTGGACTGCTGCCTTTAAAGTTCGAGAACTTTTTAAAATGCAAAAAGCTGTTGTGAAACACAATAGGATCTAACTCTTCTTTGGGTTTGCCTTTTGATCTTCCCCATGGTGCATAAAGTGATTTTCTAATCAAGCTATTCTATTAGATAGGCCAGTATATGGAATGAACCATGATCTGTCTTTAAAAAATAACGCGACTCGTTCGCGAGCTCCGATTGCTTTACACTCGTGTTTGGATAAGAGTATCCAAACACGGAAAATTTCCCGCCAAAAGTGTACTGAAGTTTGTCTAGCAAGTTCAGTCTATTATTTTATACAAGAAACACGTAACGGTCTTCGTGAGTTTAAATACTGTGATTCAAGCACTTGGTGCCTTGCTGTACCTTCGAATAGTTTTAAAAACTCGCTTGTTTTTTCTCCATTTCACTGCGTTGAAGTGGCTTCGCTTTGCTGACAAAGGTTCGATCTTCTTAAGCTCGTCTCTGATTGGTAGTTGATCATTTTCGGGAGAATTGCTTACTTCATCATTGGGTCTATTTAAGTTAACTGCTATTCGTCTGTCGTTATTTTATGAAAGAAATACCAAATGGATTCCCTTGTTTGAATACTGGGATCCAAACACTTTGGATGTTGCTCGACTTTTGAAAAGCCAAAAACACTCGCCTAGCAGGTGGTGTTTTTTTTTTTTACACTTTTCTCAAGTCTCGCAACATCCCGCGTGTTTGGATCACAGTATCCAAATACGGGAATCCATTTGGTATTTCTTAAGTGGTTATCAGAATCTTAAGATCAGTCTAATGTTTTACAATGACCGTTTTAGTTCGATCGATAACACCGAGAGGCCATTAGTTTGGGAAGCAATATGTCCCTCTAAAAGCATAAATAGACATCGATGATGTCTTGTAGTAGTACCCAACGTTGGCACGCTTAATCATGTTTTCATTTTTTCCATTCTTTTTCTTTGTTATAGCAGAAGAACGCTCCACAGGCAGTGTTGAACGACGCCTAAAAAGCTAAAATGATCAGGAAACTGCCGAAACGTGAGAAGGGGAATTCTGACGTATCAAGCGAAGGCTTCATCACGTTTCTCTTCAACGAAAGAACTTTGCTCGAAACATCATGATTTCTTTCCCAAAGTTTCGGCAGTTTTGTGACCCTTCTGGCTTGCCACTTTTTAATTTTTTAAATGGATCACTCTCATTTCTTATTGTTGCGTCCAGGAACTTCTATCACTTGTTTTTTAAGGTTTTTACGTCTTCGTTCTAACTTTGAATTCGTGGCATTATCATTTAATTAAACGGAAAAAAAAAAGGACAAAATATTTTTAAAAAAACAACATAACAAGAGCTTACCAAGCAAAAATGTTAACCCTCTTGGTCCCACGATAAATTTTAATTCCTTCAGAGCATACCACGATTTCTATATCATAGCCGTCAGAATCCTGAAAGAAAACGTTAACATTTCAGTTATATAACTTACACGATCTACACATATATACATCTGATTTTAAATTTAAAACCCCTTCTACCATCGTCTTTTACTATCTACCGTTTTATTCTTTTGTTTTATTCTAAACGTCTTTTCGTTTTATTTCCACCTTCACCAAGACAGTCTTGGAAAGGAGGATGCCTCAAGCACAAGAACGAAGCAAAAGACAACAGAAAGGAAGTATCCCTGAGAAGAAATGCAATCATAAGCACGCGAAATGAACTGATGCACAAGCATAAAAGCTACGAAAAGGAACAAACTAAGTTCCTTTGTCTCTCCCTTGTGCCCGCACGTGAATTAGATTTAAACGTAAATTTTGTTTGCGCTTGCGTTGCCGCAAATTTCGAAACTGTGGACGGTCCGACTCATCATCATAGCAAAGTTCATTTGACATTAAACCACAATCTAAATCTAACCCTATCCAAAAACAAATTTTTACGTTAAAAAAACAAAATTAATCATATAAATAATAAATCTAAATCTTACTCTTTAAAGGAGGTGGAGAAAAAAAATTACAAAAGGAAAACATAAATCAAGATGAACTGTTCTATGCATGGTTCGATCCACACTCTTTAGCACTGTACGACATTGAGTTATCCACTAGACAACCTGTAATTTTGCAAAAAAAACTCTAATAACCCCGCGGGATCAATGACTTCCGTTTCAGCCATGGAATCTAGGGTAATAATGTGTCCGACCGTCTACGGTTTCGAAATTGGCTGCGCTGTTATCAGCATTTAGTTCTTTACATTATAGGAAAGGTAGGCAAATTCCACTTATTAAAACGGTCTTTAGACTGTTTTCCACCGGACGATTTTCTTGTGTTTCCTTCACAAATGTCAACCACACCTTTTTGTACTAAAAAATAAATCTTGGTTCGACTTACAATTACATCAGTCTATAAACAGCTCCCGATTCACATCTTACATCAAAAAAATACATGTTCTCGAGCTGATTACGCAATAAATACCGGGAGAAGGTAACTTCTCTTGTCATCCTCCCCCTATGCCTAATCCATCCCCTGCCACTTCAGAGGCCCATTTCTAGAACTAATGAGAAATTCAAAATAAACAAAGAAAGGTCGATCGGTGCGGAAAAATTCACCAAGTGAAAAAACCTCCCTTGCCGCAGGTTCATAAATTTAAGAAAAATTTTCCACTACACGTATTCTCCAAAATAGCAGGCAGGTTTGAATGACGTCTAAAATTTTGTGTCTTCGTAAACCATTTGGAGTTTAAACTCGGGTAAAGCTCTCAGTAATTACTTCTTCGATATTAACAAATATTCTCATTTAATTTTGGGAAAAGTTTTCGTTATTGCGCAGTACTTCATTGTCAAACGGGTCACGTGAATATTCTAAACTTTTAAAACTAAATTGTACAAAAGACAAGTTTCTATCATTCTTATTAAAGTTTTATCTCTAAACAGTAAATTAATGCCTGCTTCAACAGGTGCTGTTTAATCCTGGTACATGTAGACATCACCCAAACCAATCAACCATGACATAATTCTATTGTTTTCTGAGGAAAAAAAAAGAACTCGTCACTCTTCGTCATCAACAAAACACAAGGATTATTTCATAGTTGAGTGGACAGTGTTTGTGCCTATGTTGACTAAGCTTCACGTCTGCAAGCGTCTTGGCTACCCAGACTGAAGCGATTAACGAAAAAGCTTTAGCGGAAGTAACCGACAATCTCAATTGACTTTGGATGCCCTACTGCCATGCTAAACCAATTCTATTTTCAATGATAACGCGAGAAAAATTCCAGTTCACTATTCAAATATTCTTTGACTTCTTTTACTTCATTTACTTGTTCATTCATTCACTCGTTCCTTTATTTATTTTATGCTTACTGTAGCCTTGTGTGCTTCTGAACCATACAATTCGAGTCTTCTTGCGATTTCTAGAAACTTCAGTTCAGCGTCAGCTGGACTTAGTCCTCTGTGGGCGCAAAAAGAAAGTAACGCATTAATACAATACCATATATAATATTGTGGGCAAACATAATGCAACGTAATTTCGCTTCTTCATTTTCAGTTGTCAGTAATGTCGAGCGTAGATGCCAGGCATTACTTACAGTGTTTTCACTTAACGTCATAGCCACCGTACTGGAAATGTATACCTAAACCTTTCCCGCAAACCATTGTTATACACGAACAGATTACAACTTTATATGTAGAACTGACTATAAAAAGTAAAAAACGGAAGAGAAAAAAGAATAACGGAATAAAAAAAAAATCATGCACGAAAACTTTAACAGATCTTTAGTTAGCTGTTTTTGTCAGGTACACTGAAATGATAGTCATGCTCTTTGACCCTTTAAACCCTTGGGGATTAAGTTAAAACACCGTATCACACAACCTATTAACCCCAACAGAATTACCCTCACAATAAGGGTCTGCCAGATCCGTATACAACTACCATGTAAAACCTAGCTATTATGTACTGTATGTATCACGAATTGGGATCTCAGGCACAAGCAATCATTCTAACACGATATTTTTGATGACGTCATTAAGAAAGTCTTAAAATGAGCTAACCATATACTTTTTGCAACAAAGGTTCTAACCATCTTTTAAAAACTTACATATTTTGTTTGTGATAGTGAAAAACTCTTTCCTCGAATTCAGGAGTCTGAAAGATACCAAAAACAATGATAGTAATACATACTGTATCTTAAGAAAACAACCAATACATCATCAACATGTACCTGGTTGGGGACCAGCTGAAGGTCATTGATGTACTGGTCAGCCGAATACTTTGGATGATAGTCCCCGATTTCAGCTTCAGAAAAATAAAAGTAAAGAAAGAATAACAGCATTAATTTCTGCCTCGCACTAAAGACAAAGCCAGACACATAACAGAGCAAATAAATAAACACCGGAACACAAACACCACATGTTTTATCCCGCCAGGCATCGAGGAGTACTGGAATGTGGTCCATGCACTACTTACAGAAAGAAGAAATTCCCGCATGAAGTAGCGACAGCAGTAGACGTGCAACTGTACTCTAACTACATAAAGTCAGGACAAACGAGAATGGCTGGGATTAGCAGCAACCAACATGATCTCTCTTCGACCCATTCTTACCTTGAGATATACTAAAAACTACAATGTATGGGACTCCATAGTAATCAAACCTGTAGCCTTCAACGAAGGAATTAAAGGAATACCAGGAGGATTGTCAAAGTGCTCATGATACTTACATTGAACGATTAGTGATGAAAGTTCAGCTGCAGTTTCAGTGGGACAGGTAAAGCTTGAGTAAGAAATAACATGGAAACATTTGAAATCAATACACGAGGGACGATCAGTAAATAGAATGCTTTATCAAATTTTAAGCTGCAACTGATAAAGTTTAAATAATCTCTAAAACAATCACTTCTTCGGTTGCCACTGTCTGTGAAAACAAGTTCACAGTTACTTTAAATAAAATTTAGGCTGGCGTAGATGGATCGTATTCACCATCAAACGAGTTTTTCAAAGTCATATTTCGACTTCTCAGCTTTGAGTTTAGAAAAAAATTAATGCAAGCAACTTAATTTTTCAGATGTGCTGGAAGGAATTTGAGATCACGGGAGGAAAAAAATACTATTCTCCCGTAAAAATGACAATTAATTTTGTCAAAACACTGTTTCTATCCACTATTTAATGGCCAAAAATTAGCCCTAGCCTGTTAACATAGGTAAATAAACAGACATAAAAATAGTTTTTTTAAAATCGATTACGTGATAAACATTTAAGCGCCATGCTCTCCATTCGCTGATACTGGCGGCAACCGCTTCCTGCCTCCCACTTTTGACGCCCCTGTTTGTTTTTCTAAGCATCAAATTTTAAGCTAAGATGGCATCCTAGTTTAAGACAACTCAAGCAACTCCAAATAGGCATGTGTAAACAATACCTTCCTTCCATTAGATCCTTCTTTATATTTAAATACATATGGTATCTAGATAGTTCAATAAAATTTCAAAATTAATCCTGGTTTTTTAGTTGGACAAATGCATGTAGGCGAATGACGAAATTTGTTGTGTTAATTTCGTATAATAGGGACCTTAAGATCTACGAAGTCGACTTGGAGGACGTTCTTTAAAATTTCGGCAAAAACAAGAACCCACGGTTTATCGACCACCGTGCTTGATACTTGTAGCTTGTTGTATGACTCCTAAAACCCTCCAGTCCCCTTAAACTACTGTAATCCTGGGATGATTTCCATCTCAAGTAACAGCTTTTTTCCATTCCGCGAGCTGACGTCGTCCTTGAGACGTGAAAATAGTTTGGGTGACGTTTTATGCAGAACGACGACGAAGTTGAGAATGTCCAGGAGAATATAATTATTATATGTATAATAATAATAATATAATTATGCATTCTCTGTGTTTTGCATGAAAAATTCTTTTGTATTGAAGGACAAATCGTTGGAGTTGACATCGTAGATCTTAAGGTCCCTAATATTTCCTACGGGGGATATTTCACAAACTCTTTTCAAATAGTTTTATTTACTACACTAATCCCATGCTACTCAATTTCACTCGATTTTTTTATGGGTCTTTTCAATTTGAATTTTTCTTAATAACGATCCAATAAATGTGGTAATTTAGAAAAACTACGACACGTCCGGAATTTTAATCTGTGAAGCACGCCTTGTCTAGAACGAAACGTGGATATTTTAAGTGAAATGATCAAATAAGATAGATATAAAAGGAAATAACACTTTTTTCCTCCAAAGACTGCAAAAAAATAACGCTTGTGGAAAAAAGCTGCAATGTTCATACAAGGAAGTATAAGTAAGCTCCGATGCCAACGCCAATAAACAAGTACTTCAAATTGTCCTGCCGCGAAGCAAACCACTCATACTAAGCAGAGGATGTTCATTTTCTTTCTGCTAAACACTTCCTAGCAACTCAAATTGGCATGGTTTAACGTTTTTACTAAATACGGCTTAAAGCTTTCGGTGTCATATACCTTAAGGGGTCGCGTCCGATATACCAGGGAGTTGAAGCAAGCTAGTACGGCGACGGCATTGCACAAAGTAGCTTAACTAAACACATTTGAATAGAATAACATTCTACTGACGTTGTAATGAAGTGTGAATGTTGTTTACGCCTCTGAAACTTTTCTCAGCAGCTTAGGTCAGTTGGTTAACGTTTAAAGAATCTGAAATGTTATACGTATTGTATGTTAACGTAGTCATGGAACCGTGGAAATGTCCTCGACGACGTACTGTGAAGAAGTAGGACGGTGTTCAAAATACTCTTGGGACTTCCAATTATTCATTCCTTTTCTGTTGAATGAAAATTTCTATCGTATGAACACATCGCCGTAGACGTTGTCGAAGTGTTTGCTTATGCTTCCTATTGGGAATTTGGAAAAGCCTCAATAATAGCACTATTTCTTCTCAAAATGCACTTGTATATCCCTCTTATTTCGGTATTCTATTAACCTTTCACTGCGGGACCTCCCCCTTCATCAGTAAAATAGTCTAGTGTTAGTCTGAGCAAAATAATAGAAGTCTTATCCCGCCCGCAGATTGAAATGTTACCTGCCTATTTTATAGGTAGCTTTTAGTGGTAATTACCTAATCTTCCAAATACGCCAACACAGCAATGTACGAAGCAGAAAGTCAATCTCTATGTAACCTTTATTATTTGATGCACTTCAGTGAAGAGATAAATTTCACGAAATGTCGACAAACGAGAGGGTTTCAAAATTCCCACTGTACGTCAAGTTTATGATGCATGTCCCTTAATACTAATACGTCCTTTACCCCAACTGTAATATGGTGTTGCAGCACAACGTGAGTGAAATGAAGTCTTTACGATTTAAGAGGCCCTAACCTTGTCAAATCTTCGGCGACCCGTGATGGTTCAGTTGGAAAAAACCGAACGCGGAAGTACAGTTTATATGGTTGCTGACCTGCAGGAAAATACATGAGACATATGAGACTCGATTTAGGTATTAATAAGCATATTAATCTCTGGATTTCTTTGCTTATGTACAACAACATTTTAAAAGTGATTGTCTTATAACCACTGCAGTACAGCAGCTTAAAATAATGGACTAATTTGAAGACCTCTTGAAATTTGTCTCAAAATCCAGTCTATTGATAACCATCAGTGGAAACAACTTTAAAAAGTATGAAACAAAGCAAAATCTGCAGAGAAGCGATCATTTCAACTTTCTGTCTCGTTTTTCATCCAATATCTTAGGTTTTTCAAGATGTCACTTTTCCTCAGATTTTGCTTTGTTTTAGAGTTTCTAAGTCGTTGGCTGGTTTGGGATTCTGAACGGTTCAACTTTTGGTCTTATTTTTTTTTAACCTGTATTTTAGGTCTTTCTAGCTCGAAACAAAAAGCGTATTGGTTGGACGAGCTTTACGTTTCTCCAGTATGCCGCTTCTTCTCGTTCCAATCCATCAACCAGCTCTTTCCAACCATGTGGCCACGTGGAAGCGGTTGATTACCCAGACAAGGTTGTTTTTTCTTGATTTCTACCGACCAGATTTGCGCAATTCACGACGACGAAAACACGCCGATACGAATGGAATAACATGCAGCAAACTAATGAAACTATTTAAAATTTTCTACTTTATTTTTTTTTCACGACAAGCAAACAAGATTGACCATCAAATGAAATACCCTCTCTATTTTCTTCTGTAAACCAAAATTAATGCTGCAGCAAAGTCCGGTGTGAAGCTATTGCGGCTTGTTAAACATAACCTGAAACTAGCCAGCCTTTCGTGGCGCTGCAGTGACAGCAAAAGCCTCCGTCCCCCGACACCACATCAAATTAGAATCCTACTCTTACAGTTCGTATCGGATGTTTGAACGTAAGAGAAAAGACCTCGTAAACTCCCCGGAGAAAGTCGTCGGAGTTCTCCGGATACTTCGATTGCCATCCACCGAGAAAGCTGACATCGTAGGTTAAAATAAATATTTAGAAAAACTTACTCCAAAAATTCTAAACATATATCTAAACATATATCTAAGTTCAGTTTTAATAGTTAAGATAATTATGAAAAGTTGGTGCAATTGGCGCCGAATAGACCTAGATAGGGACCAAATGAAAACACTTTAAAGTAAATAAACGACCTTTATAATAAAAATTAAGCCCCAGCAAAGGATGCGTATGAAAGCCATAGGTTGAAGCGTTTTAAAACATGTTTAATTCTAACATTTCTTTGCGTCTCGCAACATCATCAGAGTATGGTATTTTCCACACTCTGATGATGTTGTGAGACGCAAAGAAACGTTAGAATTAAACATGTTTTAAAACACTTCAACCTATGGCTGTTATACGCATCCTTTGCTGGGCCTTAATTTTTATTACAAAGCTACCTTTTCCCCCTGGTCTACCACTAGCCGATGTTTAAAATAAACGACCTTGTTTGCGAACAATACTGAGCCCTGATAACTATAAAAATAACCGACGACCTCTAGCGTATTAGCCAGCGGACGTTTGGCGGGCGCAATCCCGTTTTCAAATCCCTGCTTAATTCTGGTAGTCGCTAGTTACGCAATGCCAGCCCAGTCTCACACCTTGAAAAGAAAAACACCATCAACACTGACAAAACGTGGCAGAAAGACGAATATCATATATCTAAGGGAAATGAAGGCACCCATATGCAATAGGTTGTTGTTTGGGTGATTTAGTTGGGGAACTTAATGGGATGGATGGTCAGGGGTGCATGGTGGGGTATATTTTTAAAATATTTATAAGAAGGGATAAGAGGCTGGTTAACTGTCCCCCGCAGGTGATTTAACCTCATTTCTAAACCTAACCCTGACCCTAATCCTAACTCTAATCCTTTTCTAAGTTTTCCTTAGATAGATGATATTCATCCATCTAAGCACATTTTATACATTGATGCTATTCATCTTTAGGGGATGAGAACATAGAAATCATAAATTAACTAGAAGGGGCAGTGTAACTAAATGTCACTGAATCGCGGGGGCAAAATTGATTGTCGCCATATTTGGACAAGTTGAGGGGCAAAACTAACATGCCCAGATGAAAACTTCAAGGTCATAATAAATTAGGAGCTTCACTTTTGTCTCTTGTTTTTTTAACAAGAATGTAAAACAATTAACGCAATAACAATAATCTAATTTCGACGTGCGTGGAGTCCTGTTACACGCGTGGTGACTAGGGAGAAAAATTTTCGCATTGTGTATCTATCTTTATATATATATATATATATATATATATAGGTATATATCCATGGATTCCGGTCACTCAAAAATGCCGTGTGCAAGCTCGGGGACTTGTATGTTGTTGACCAAACCATACTTAGGTACCGTATCGAAGCAAATCGATTTGGTCTCGTTAGTTTTTCTCTTGTATGGATCTCTCGCATGTTGTTTACATCATTTGAACACTGAAGCCAGTAAATGATTTAAGACCAGTAAATGAAATGGCTTTTTTGGTACTTGCGGCTGGTTTCACTTTTGCAGGACATCTTGATTACTGGACAATTTATGACTTGAAAAAACAGTTCTAAAACTCAGCTCTTTGGAATATGTATTGGCCAACTGTTCACATTATGGAGCAACGCTTTGACTTGGTCCTTTCTCATGAATATGAACAAAGACGTTACGGGAACTCGCTCGTTGCCGGGACATTTGCTAAGCGACTGAATGTAAACGATATTCTTCGCTGTAGTTGAATCAATGTTGGTTTGTATGAATCGAGACTTTTAACGCTCTGGTAATCACTTGAGCTACACAATCGCAGATACGTCTGAATCGAGTAGCTGAAACACGCTGAAAAGCTATTTCTATTTGGAGATCAAACTAGCCTTCGGCGAAAATGTTGTCCGCTTCAGTCTTTCTCACTTCTCGGGTGACTGGTGGATGATTACCTTTACCTTGTTCGACCAGTAATGCTTTCATCAGGACTTTAACACCTCGCAAGAAATTTTGAAAGTATAAAGCCGTGTTCTTTCTGTAAATTCACCGTTGAACTCTCTGTGCTGAGGTGACGATGAACGCTTCGTTGAAAATACATAAAAGTTGAAGGTTCGTATACTACGCCATTTTTCTGTTTTTACTAAAGTTTTACAGTAGGAAAAAGTACGTCTTTTACTTTCCTCTACTCCTTCTTTTGACAAAACTTGCAGAAGGTTTGCTTGTATTTTGTTGTATGTTTTGTATTTTCCGATTTTTGGTCAGCAATAAAAATGCAAAACTCTCATGTTTTCTTTGTTTATTTCATCGGTTTCGTAATTCGTTTCATCTTCGTTACCAAAGTCTTCTACCTCCGGATGGATACTTAGCATAAATCTCCATCCTAGCACTTCTACTAGAAATTTTTAATTAACTTTAAGACAATGTAGGATTTATCAATTTTTTTAATACAAAAAATATCAAAAAAATTTTTTTCAATCATAAGCTATCCGTAATGCTGGTATCCGACCGGTAACCTATGAGAATGCTCCGCTTTTAAGACGGAAAGTGTTGCCATCAACTAAAATGTCTTTCTTCAAAGTGAAAAAAAGTGATAAGTTTCATCCAAAAACGACAGGAAATACGTCAAGATCGCAACTAATACAGGGTCTTGATACGAACATCCATTGTTTAGCAGAAGAATTGTCAGGATGGATCCCATTATTTACAAAACCGTTAAAGGTTATTCTCTCCAAACGTTTTGTTTTAATAAAACAGAGTCAAACTTTTAAACGTAAATACGACGACGAAAAGTTTAAATATAAAACAATTTCCAGTTCGGGTTGTTAACATTCGTGTGCAAATGTTGTCTTTTTCTTATATTGTATACCCTCTTCCAGTTATAGTAAGGGGGATTTGTCTTTTTGACAATTTTGAAAAATTATCAATGTTACTTGGACTCTGGAGAGATATACTGGCAGGGTGGGCAAGGGGTTGTTTTGCGCACGTATTTCTAGTGACCAGAGAAGCTGTTTTCTGCTACAAAGCTAACGGAAACCTATTCACAACAGTTCTCTAAATATCAGTTGTTCAACCTCAAAGTTTTCAAACAGATGGGAAAAGGCCTGGAGAAGAGCAACATGCCTCCCAATCTAATCAAAATGGCGGGGCGTTCAATTTCTCCGCAATTTTTGGCCCTCGTAGCCCCTCTAGTTTTATATAATCTCTGTGGATGAGACTCTGTGGGCAGAGCATATATCTATCAACTGAGTCTGCATTCGTTTGTAACTTCCGCTCTCCATCAGTCTCAGTAGTTCAGTGGTTCAAGGTCCCACTGGCCCTCAAAAGATAGCCAGTCAGATCACCACTTGGAGCTACAACATTTTCTGAGGATTTGACGAACATTCGCATGTGGCTTATTAGTGGATCAATTTAACAAGCCTGGCACCATATCCTTAAACAATAACGTACTGCAGTACTAATCTACTATTCACTATCCATCATAATCCACTATTCTCTTAGTCAGATGCTAATGTACAGTACCAAGTTTTACAATGTAACACATGCAGTTGGATGCACATTTCTAGTACATCAACAATGTTCACCTTTCAACTGTTTCTTTAGCTTTTTTTCCATCTCAAGCCATTCCTTAATAGATAAGAATGAAAAAGAAAAAATCATCACCAACTGTACAAATGGATATCTAAAGAGTACGTACCATAAGCACAGCACAATAGGAAATTTTTAGTTTACAGTTTACACTAGATTTAACAGGACTGCACTAACAGTAAGGAAAGTATCAGACCAGATACAGTACCACCCTAATGAAACTTAACCTCTAGAATTGAGCATGATTCAAGTTCAAGTGAGGAGCAAGCAAGGATCAAGACAACAAATAATTATTTTTCGAGAAATTTTCGAGAATCTTGAATGTTTTTGAGAAGCAAGCGTGATTCTCAGATGTGTTCAAGTGAGGGCATGAGCCAGACTCTTGAATGTTTTCACACCAGTGTGTCATGACTACAGGTACATGTATCTCACTATTTACATGGTATTATGAATATGGATTGTGTTGGTCATGCATGCCAAGTATTTGATGACTGATGATGGTGAGACATTCTTCCTATGCAAACAGAGAATTTTGCTGGACACTTAATATAGACTAGAACTAACTTGAGAAACCTAACCATTTTAAGATTTACTGTACTCAGTCTCTATCATTTTACTCTGGCTAATGCCAAATGATTTTACCTCATTAACACCCAAGGCACCAGAAGCAGGCCACACACCCCACCCCAACCCCAACCGGCAAGCAAAATGGCTGATTTCAGCTAGTGCAGCAGTGCATCTATAAAAATCACTAAAGCTCTTCACAATAAGCCAATTGAAAGCCCTGAATGTTTAGAACAGGGTAGAGTGATAAATAAGTATTCATCTTTTGTGAATTTTAACCCATTGGGATTCATATGTTATAAAAATTAGGGGCTAGAAATCCAAGCATATGACAATTTTGCACCACTATACTGGATTCACGATGATGAAGATATTCACAAGCAAATAAAACCACAAAAGTCTGGTTTTGTGGTTAAACCGTTTCATTACATTAAAAAATATATATAATACAAAGATTTTTGACCTTAAAGAGAATGAAGGCCAAAATGCTAACAAAATTAAAAATTTTCTGATGGGTGTATCTGATAAGTTTTTGACAACTAACTGCAATGCTGGCAGTTGAAGTGTGGCACAAAGCCAAATTGTTCATTTCTTGGTAATTCGATACCGGGACATAACAATCATGCAAAACATTTCAAAAGACATCAGTGTTATGTTTTTATTGAACTTCCTAATGTCACTGCAAAAAAATAGCCTCTTTTCTACACAGATTTACAGGACTTTGTCCGCACTTGTAAACAGTTTCAAAGTTTGCCAGACAGGCTGCTCTCATCCAACTTTTAAATTCAACACAAGTTCTTTTTGCTCCAGAAGCCTTAACCCAAGTTCTGGTCCTTGATACTCATACCTATATCAACATCATTATGACTAATCAGAGCACGAAATGTTTCCTGTAGCTGCTGTAGTTTGAAACTAGTTGTTTAGCAAGCACAAGACAAAGGTCTGAATGTCAGAAGTTGTAGCCCCTCACTGTCTGCATCTTCTGCATTTCTAAATCATTCACAACAGAAATAAATTTGTTAAATTTGACAAGTTCTTCGTTGATTGAAATGTTTTTACCTGGAATTGATGGGGATTGAAAAGCATTATGAAGCTTGGAAGCAAGAGCTGTAATTTTTTTCAACTTCTCAGTTGCTTCCTCGTGATCCACAAACAAAATATGGAAATACCAACTTAAAAGCTTGAAACCTTTTAAAAGAATTGTTTTTTTAAACCCAGGATAGCCCAGAAAGGGATTAGAGCCTGGGCACAACCTTATAGTAAACAGTTCATTGACTCCCATCTAAATGTTTAAGCCAAAAAAGGCCAAAATTTCTGATCAATTTGTGGAAACTGAATGATAGGTCCTTAAATTTTGTGCAGGTGAACACAGCTGTGGTACAAGATCGATAAAATCATGACCTGAAATAAGATTGAAAAATCTTTTCAGGAGGCTTCTAATTTTAGCCTATGTCAAGGACCCAACTTGGCATGTAAAGGCTTCTAATTTGCAGAATTAAAACTATTTCTCCATTCAACAAAACACTGAGAATTTTCTGTTTCATATTTGCTCTTACTTTACTTTTCATTTTTACTAATGTCAGTATCTGATCCATCGTTGAAAAATCCATGGAAATCGTCTTTTTTGTCTTCTGAATCTCCCAGACATGGTCCTCTAGGGACCATTCAACAGTCTTCTATTAAGTCTGATTCTTTTTTCTTCATATTCCATCACAAATCACTCAAAATCTTAATTTTCTTCATCAAATCCAAATATATTTACCGCTTGTGTATGCCATAATGCATTTTCAAAAATAGAGAAAAATTTAAACATATGTAGTTCACAAAAAACTTGTCGTATGAAACTCCACAAGGTACCATTCAAAAGCTCATTTTATGCTCTATTTATATGTGCTCATTGCTAAGCAACCAGATGTTTCTCACAATCAGCCAATGAAGACCATGCACCCATTCAGGGCACATTGCCTGTTAATGGGTTACTTGTCAAGGTGATTAGTCCTGCCACAGCCATCTCCTTAACCCATTACAGGGCAAGGACATATTTTATAATTTTACTCTGGCTAATGCCAGACAATATTACTCATCAAGGGGATGAGCTCCACCCCTTAATGAGTTAATAAACAAATTTTTTATTAACAAAAAACTTACCAACTTGGAAGGTTCTCGAGCAAACTGTAAACCAAAATAGTCTGGTTCTACCAAGTCCAAGGAATTGATCACTTTTTTAAATAATGCACTTCCTGTTGCCAATCTCTACACAAAAAAATCCCCAATAAATGTAAGTTGGCATGTATGGACAAGAAGGTACAGTACTGCTCAAATGAAACTTAACCATTTTTGTGAGTTTCTTTTGAGTGAGTTGCAAGCGAGAAGCAAGAATTGAACACACACTTGATAGGTAACAAGACCCCTCACTTGTTACTCAAAACTAAGCATTCATTACTCCAAAGCATGCACTTGTTTCTCAAAACTACCCACTCGTTACTCAAAACTACATGCTATGTAGTTGAAAGCAGTTCTGGCTCTTTGTAAGGTGGTGACTAATTTACTAGCAAAGGTTCTATGCACAAGTGCAAAGTCTAAACTTTCAAGTCTAAACCTTCACTTTTGGGGTTTGCAACAGTAAAGGATGTGATGTTCCTTCATTGTTGAAAAAGTCTGCTTGCTTTCTTTGAATTGCAGTATCAGAGCGTTCATATTTAAATCATGAGCTTACTTCTAAAGATTGTAACCATCTTCTTGATAATTTTAACAAAACTTCCATTTGTGTTAAATAACCTTTATTATTCTGATCACACACCCTTGCCTTGAGTGACCATCCACAAGTACTGTGAACACAAACATGTTGACGAAAAAGTAGCATTTCTGGAAGTTTCCAATTTAAATAACGTTTTCAAAAAAATTGCATTTTCACTGAAAACAATATAGACACCTTCCTGGACAAGATCATAAAAATGAAACAAAACGTTTGCATATTCAAATGAAAATGTATCCATGTGGCCGGGACATCCTAAGGCAACATCTCAATGCCTGTTTCTCAGTACTCAATCTCAATACTCAGTACTT
This sequence comes from Heliopora coerulea, assembly GCA_030142905.1. Lineage (NCBI taxonomy): Eukaryota > Metazoa > Cnidaria > Anthozoa > Scleralcyonacea > Helioporidae > Heliopora > Heliopora coerulea. The sequence continues at coordinate 253,218 of JASJOG010000100.1, read as the reverse complement.
AATACTCAATACTCAATCAAAAAATAAAAATGTAAGGAACTTCAAATTTCTTTTGCAAAATGTAAGCCTCAGTTTGAGCCTATAGTCATTAACAATAAACTAATTAAATTTGTGACAAGCATAAAATTGCTAGAGCTGAATATTTCAAATGATCTTAAATGGAATTGTCACATTAGTGAAATTGTCAAAAAGGCTGCCACTTGATTGTATTTCTTCGGGTAGATTAAAAGAACAGAAATTGGTGAGAAAGACCTCATAACTTTTTACACCACCTGTATAAGCCCAATTACAGAGTACACTTGTCCCATATTTCATAATGGACTACCTAGGTATCTTGAGCAATGGGTGCCAGTATAGGTAGTCAAGGATAACAAGATGCAATAACTTTGGGTGAAACAACTACCTGAAATATACGAAAAGAAACTTTGACATTTCGAGCAAAGGCCCTTCATCAGGAAGTGAGTAGCCAACGAAGTTTCTTTTCGTATATTTCAGGTAGTTGCTTCACTCAAAGTTATCATACCTAGGTATCTATCTGATGACTTAGAAAGAATACAATAATGTGCTTTGCAAATAATTTTCCTTCAATCTAGCTATGTAAAGGCACTGGAACTTTGTTCCCTACTATCCCTATATGACCGTAGAGAAAGTTTGGCAACAAAGCTTTCTGAAGAAATATGCTGTGATACAAATCACAAGTTACATCATCTGCTGCCTGAATTCAATAGATCTTCTGTTGGTCTAAGAAAAACTTGTAAGTTTAATGTCCCTTGCTGTAAGACCAATAGACTGAAAAATAGTTTTATTATTATATATACAATTCGAGCAAAATGATTTTTTAAATTGTTTTTTTAGCACAATTTATTTTTATTTCTGTTATCTATATTTGAACTTTTAGTTTTGAAGCATACTTTTATGTAATAGTTAATGCAAAATTCAGCTTTTGAGCTGCAACACAACTGACTCAGTCAATAAAATATCTATCTATCTATCTATCTATCTATCTATCTATCTATCTATCTATCTATCTATCTATCTATCTATCTATCTATCTATCTATCTATCTATCTATCTATCTATCTATCTATCTATCTATCTATCTATCTATCTATCTATCTATCTATCTATCTATCTATCTATCTATCTATCTATCTATCTATCTATCTATCTATCTATCTATCTATCTATCTATCTATCTATCTATCTATCTATCTATCTATCTATCTATCTATCTATCTATCTATCTATCTATCTATCTATCTATCTATCTATCTATCTATCTATCTATCTATCTATCTATCTATCTATCTATCTATGGCGGCGTGTAGCACGAACGAATCGCGCTCTGTCGATCGAGACGAACACGACCTAGTTGACGTTGAAAGTGTAGAAGATATTAGCAGAGTTCCAATCCTAATCGAATGGACTAATCACAGGGCAAGGATTAAATGGCTAGACGACCTTGAAAGCCTTAAACTCTTCGTGGCGAATCAGCTGAACTTAGAGGGCGCTTGGTCACATACAACAAACAACGGTACTTCACAATTAACCTACACTGCTGAAGTCAACTGAAAAATGTTGACTCGAGCGGGATTTGAACTCGCACCTTCGGGATACCGGTCCGCCGCTCTACCTGTTGAGCTATCGAGTCCACAGGGATTGGAGGCGAGTTTTTATCCAATTTAAGTGCACGAAATATTCTCGCGACAACTTAACGCTATCCATGAGGATGGATGTGCAGTGTTTCGATTCTATTTCAGAATCATCCTCAGGGTATTATGATCAGGGTATTATTTCAGAATCATCCTCAGGGTAGTATGCGAGTTCAAATCCCGCTCGAGTCAACATTTTTCAGTTGACTTCAGCAGTGTAGGTTAATTGTTGAAGTTTCGTTTTCATAATACCCTGAGGATGATTCTGAAATACAAACAACGGTGGTTTTTATGTTTTTAAAAGTCAATCTGTTACCATTTGCTTCTATCCTGGGACCAAAACTCTCAATGTCCAAGGGGCAAAACATGAAGCGATCAGAAAACTAATCGTGTCTTTCGATAACTCGACAAATCCAGCCGATGTTACAGACCACGTGGCGGCGGCGGTGAAGAACGACGGCCATGTTGAATTATCCAACAACAACAACAAATCCGAAGCAAACGAATCGAACTCTCTCGAACTAGAAAACTCTCACCAACATATATGTTCGGGCTGTGAAAAGAACTCTTCATCAATCGCTGAATTATGGAGTAAATTGAACTGCCTCGAAAGTAAATTCAGAAGTACCGAAAATTCAAATGCCAAGCTCGACCTAAAATCACAAATTGAGAAACTCGAAGCTGAACGGGACAACCTATTAGCTGTCATAAAATTGCTTAGACAAGAATGTGAATCCAACCAATCAACAAAAGAAATCTCGTCCAACAAAAACCCTTGGATTGAGGTTCGAGGGAAGAAACGGAATGCAAACCAAACTCAAAGTCAAAGGCATGATCAATCTACAAAGACGAAGAAAACCGACGACAGTAGCTGCCGAGTCGATACTGGCAAACTTAAACTAACAGATGCTGCTGGAAACCAAGACGTATACAACAAGAAAACCCCTCAAGGGCCAAGAAATTCCCAAAATGACCAACCGAATGGCAGACCAAACCAAACCCCAAGGAAGAGGCATATTGCCGTCGTTGGTGACTCGATGACTAAACTCATTAACGGGAGAAAATTATCAAAATCTTGCAAAGTAACATCGCATTCTTTTCCTGGTGCGACAATAGAAGATCTGGAAGACTATGTCAAGCCTATCCTGAAAAGAAAGCCCGACCACGTCATAATCCATGCTGGCACAAACAACCTCCACAGAGACAATCCACAAACCATAAAGAAGAAAATGTCAGATGTTATTAGTGGGATCAAACAACAACACCCTACTGTAAGTATCACAGTCTCGTCTGTTATTAATAGGAATGACAAACCATTATTTGAAAAAGTTCTGCAAACTAATAATCTGCTTGAACAGCTCTGTTTAATTAATAACTGTGACTTCATTAAGAATGACAATATTCAACAGATATGTCTGAATGCAGGTGGACTACATCTCAACACTAAGGGTTTGCACACCCTAGCAGCTAACTTAAGAAATTATATAAATTATTGATACATAAATGTTGTCAATGCAAATAATACATCACATCAAAATCCTACAACACAGCCTGTACTAACTCCAGATACAGACCTTTCTAAAATTCGAGTTTTTAAGATGGGTTCCTTGAATGTAAATAGTCTCTCAAAACATATCGATGAATTACAGATTAACCTAATAAATAATAATTTTGATGTGTTAGCCATAAATGAAACAAAACTAGATCAATATGATGATGAACATATAACAAACATAAATGGCTATACCTGTATTAGAAAAGACAGGGATAAATCAGGAGGTGGAGTCTGTATTTACATTCGAAACACAATTAATTTCAAAAGAAAATTGTGCTTTGAAGAGGAAGGCTTAGAAATGATTTCAATTGAAATAATTAAACCAAACTCTTATCCTTTCCTCTTTACAACCTGGTATAGACCACCCAAATCCTCAGATGAGCTCTTTGACAAATTTGAAGAATTCTTAAAAAAAGCTGATTCTCAATACAAAGAGTACTATGTCCTTGGTGATTTAAATTGCGACTTTCTTGCTACTAACACTAAACCACAAACAACAAACCTGATGGATTTATTAGATATTTATCAATTATCTCAATTAATTGACAGCCCAACTTGTGTTACTGGGAGTACCAAAACATTAATTGACCATTTAATTACTAACAGTGAAGAAAATCTAACTCATCATGGAGTCATTACTACAGCAATCAGTGACCATAATCTAATTTTTGCTGTTCGGAAGCTTTCTTGCCAAAAAGGTCCCCCATGATTTGTTGAATATAGGGACTATAAGAATTTTAGTGAAAATGATTTCCTTCTAGACATCAAGAACACTGATTGGCAAACATTCCAAAATTCTCATGATATAAACCATGCATGGGATGAATGGAAAACTAAAATAGAGGTTATTTTGAACCGACATGCTCCATGTCGAGTCAAAAGAGTATGCAACTCTCCATCACCTTGGATCAATAAAAAACTCAAACAAGAAAGGTACGCTAGAAATATTCTGAAGAAAAAAGCACTCAAATCTAACTCACAGACTGATTGGATGCTTTTTCGACAAAAAAAGAATGCCGTTAATCTGGAGATAAAAAAGACAAAAAAGGCTTACTATAAAAATGAGATCAGAAATAACTCAGGAAATCAAAAAGGAACCTGGAAAGTATTGAATGATCTGATGGGCAAAAAGGCTAAAAGCACTGAAATAACAAAAATTAACCTTTCTTCATCTGAAAGCATTACTGACACCAAGACTATTGCAAATTCTTTTAACACCCATTTTGTTAAGGTTGGTCCAAATCTTGCATCAGAGATACCGCAACCAAACAGGAGTAAAACATTTGAAGATTATCTAAATAAAACCAATTCCACTTTTAGCTTTAAAAAAATCCTGCCTACTACTGTCTTGAAATTACTAAAAACCAGTAAAGATAGAAAAGCTGTAGGAATTGATAAAATTTCTAACAAAATTCTACAATTATCAGCACCATATATTTATGAATCCTTGAGTGCCATATTCAATCTATCACTTAAAACAAAGATTTTTCCAAATGACTGGAAAATTGCTAGGGTCACACCAATTTTCAAAGCGGGTGACCACTGTGATGTAAACAACTACCGACCAATTTCAGTCATCTCAGCGGTTGCACGTATCTTTGAAAAAATCGTGTATGACCAACTAGACGACTATGTAACCAAAAACAATTTGATAAATCCCAGGCAGTCTGGTTTCCGATCATTATTTTCTACCACCACAGCCATGCTAGATTTAACTAATGAATGGTGTTTCAACATAGATAGAAAACTCTTAAATGGTGTCTTATTCTTAGATCTGAAAAAGGCCTTTGATACCGTTGATCACACTATTCTTGTAAGGAGATTACAATACCTTGGCCTAAGTCAGTCTACAGTTGACTGGTTTAAGTCTTATCTCAACGACCGAGTGCAGATGTGCATGGTAAATGGAAATCTCTCAGATCCAGAACAACTTTTATGTGGTGTCCCCCAAGGTACTATCCTGGGGCCATTACTATTCCTGATTTATATCAATGACCTCCCTAACTGTGTTAAATGCAGTTCAACCAGAATGTATGCAGATGACACAAACCTAACTGCTTCTGGTTCTTCTATGTCAGAAATTAAATCTATGCTTGATAAAGACATTGAATGTGTAGTAGATTGGCTTTGTGTCAATAAACTGACACTGAATGTCATTAAAACTGAGTACATGATAATTGGTTCCTGGCAAAGAATAGCCAGCTTATCAAACCAACTAAATTTATCAATTAATGGAATAGCTTTAAAACAAGCTAGGGAGGTCAAATGTCTGGGTCTTACAATTGACTAAATTTAAATTGGAAAAGACATATTAAAAATATCATTAGCAAAATAAAAACAAACTTACGAATTATGAAGAAAGCCAAGCCCTTTCTTAACCAGGAGCTGCTAACAATGGTTTACAATGCTATTGTTGAACCACATTTCAGTTATTGTTCTGTTGTTTGGGATAGCATTGATAAAACACTTACTGATAAGCTCCAAAAACTACAAAACCGTGCAGCCCGCATCATAACTGGGGCACCATATTCTATCCATACTTGTGATGTCTTTTTAAACCTAAAATGGTCTACTCTGGATCATAATAGAAAATGCCAAAAAGCAATTATGATGCATAAGGTTGCCAATGGCCAAACTCCATCCTATCTAAGTGAAATGTTTGACAAACAAATTGGGACAAACATTTATAACCTCAGATCTGATAATACTCTCCAGATACCAAAAGTAAGAACTAAAACCTACAGAAACAGCTTTGCAGTCTCAGGATCAATCTTGTGGAATTCATTACCGAGTTCACTAAGAAATGAAAAGGATTTAAACAAATTCAAGCAAGATATCCGGAACTGCAACTTTTGCATTGACAACATTAAAAACAACTGTAATTAGTTCTTTGTATATATGTAAATATATTCATAAAAAAAAAAAAAAAAAAATATGTAAATACGTTATATTATTCACACGGCTTCTAGGTAGACCAGAGCTAAAATTCCTTTGTAATTTTATTTCTGATAGAATTACCGTGATTAAATAAAAATCAATCTATCTATCTATCTATCTATCTATCTATCTATCTATCTATCTATCTATCTATCTATCTATCTATCTATCTATCTATCTATCTATCTATCTATCTAGCTAGCTAGCTAGCTAGCTAGCTATTGAAGCTCAATACTTGATCCTCAAAACTTGATACTCAATACATGATATATCACAGGTAGCATGATTCGAGACAGTTCTTGCTTGATATGCACTCGTCTACCACTTGAACTTGAAACACACTTGTTTACTGCTAAAACTCAAAACATGCTTGTTTACTGCTAAAACTCAAAACATGCTTGTTTACTGCTAAAACTCAAAACATGCTTGTTTACTGCTAAAACTCAAAACATGCTTGTTTACTGCTAAAACTCAAAACATGCTTGTTTACTGCCCGAACTTGAAACGCACTTTCTGAAGGTTAAGTTTCATTTGAGTGGTACTGTAAATAAAGTACCACAGAAAGTAAGTTATATATATATATATATATATATATATATATATATATACAGCAAATTGCATAAATTTTGGCAAACCTAAACATATTGTAAAAAAGCATGTATAGTTAAATCTGTAATTATGAATACTTTAATCAACCTTAATACATTAGACTGGCCAAAAAATGTTCCAAAAAACACATAGCATATCTTCACTGACTGTTGAAGTGAGAATAAAATGAAAATACAATGGTCTTGATATGTTCATATGTTGATATGTTATGTGCCATAATTTTTGCAATTTGCTGTGTATATATATATATATATATATATATATATATATATATATATATTAAGTATTATTTTTTCAGAATCAGGGGTGTTTGAACACAAAGACATAGGAAGCAATCTCCACTCAAATATAACTTAAAATTTGTGATGTTTCAAGAGCCAACATCACTGTGGAAACATGAAAATGCTCACTATCATCTTTTTAGCTGCAAATTATTTAGCTGCAAATTTGGAAGACAAATCTCACTGTAATGCCACACCATCCTTGACCTCTACATCACTTTATGCAGACTTTCTACTAAGAAACCAAGCCATCAATTTGATATCCTCATGAGAAAACATCTCCAAGAAATACAGGACTTTCAAATACCAGCATAATACTGGAGATCAAACAAGAGAATGCTTCATCTGATACCCGAACCCCAAGAAGTGAAATCATTATGCAAAAACAAGACCAATGATAGACAAGTGTACCCTGCCAAGTCATCACCCAAGAAGCCTACAGTACAACTCTAACAAAATGTAACCATTTTTGAGGATCGTGTTCAAGCAATTTGCTAGCAGGAATTGGGAACTTGACACATCCTTGACAGTCACTCAAATCTCAAATCTTGCTTCTCAATCTTCAAAATAGTTGTAATAATGGTGAAATTACATGCAAGGCCTCAAGAGATGCTCTCAGATCTGTGAAATCTTGAAACAAAAACCACACATTGAAAAAATCTCTGCTTAATTCAATCATTGTCAAGCATTACCCATGTAGAGTAAAAAACTATAAAGGTCTGCTTCACCTTTTATCCTTGGGGATTTTCTACTCCTAGTGATGATAAAACAGATCTTAATGCTAGGGTCTGGCTCATAAATAGATTGGCATTTGAATCAATATTACTTCAATTTCAGCTAATCTAGTAGGTGAGTATGGCTGAGTCAATCCTAATACAATTGGTTAATTGACCAGTTGCTAAACTTCTTGTGAACTTAATTCAACATATTAACTAAAGTTTGACTTGGCAGAAGTTTATCAAGTGAACCAGGCCTGAAGTATCTTAAAAATTGGAAAATGAATCAAGATTCAGTCAGAGTTGTAAGATCATCTCATGCCAAATCAGCAACAAGAAGCAATTAGTCATGACACATTCCCATGCCGGCCTCTCAATGGGACGCGCGCGATCGCGCAGGCACGCGCCCCACCAATGTTACGCGCATGAATGATCACGTGCGCAAATGTTAATTTCCGCTCGCCTGTCAAACTGTTTTGTTTTCAAAACGCTCCCGTCCTTCTGGCTCAAACGCTCAAGTAGAGAGAACGTTCAGTGCCGTCACGAGCATCCTCTCGGATAGGCGCTTGTCAGTGGCCCACGACGCTTTGAATGAAAGCTTTGTCGTCGACGGAAACAACCCGCTTTGGAACAGAGAAGAGAAAGAGGCCATAATAGAGCGTACTGTTGAAATATATATGAAATCAAACAGGCCGAAAAAGGTCTCAAATCAAATTACGTCAGTGAGAAATACTGTTAACGTTGTTGACGAGGTCCACGCAACACTTGACCAAGACGAAAGCAGTAGTGAGGACAGTGAATTTGAACTTTTCAAAGAGGAATTCGAAAGCGACTCGGACTGAAGTAATATCTTAACGTTTCTGTTCCTTCTTTTGTTATAAAAAACATTGATATGACATTGTATTCATATCGGAATTAAATTGATGTAATTACAAGAAAATTGAAAAGTTTTTTAATTTTTTGACAATCCCTCCAATTTGTTGTTAATTAATCGCGCACGCAATGTAATCTGCCCGCGCGATAGACCGCTCGCGCCAAATTTCGAACGTGAGAGGCCTGCCCATGAAAACATTCAAGAATCAATTTGCCCTTGTTCAAACACATTCAAGAATTGCATTCACTTCTCGAAAACATTTGCAATTCTCAAAATTTCTCAAAAAATAACTGTTAATTTCTTTATCCTCACTTGCTCCTTGCTTGAACTCAAATCATGCTCAATTCTCGAGGTTAAGTTTCATTAGAGCAGTACTGTACCACAAGTGATGCAGACAACTTCAAAGCCATAAGACCTGTTGACTCATGTAGCAGTTACAGTTAACTCTGCTGACAACTTCCCACTGGCAAATTCAAGTGACCAAATGCACCCCTCCAAGGTCACCATTACCAAATTAAATGCTAATTTTGATAGACCAGATACAGTATCCCAGATTTTCTGAAATATAATAATTTCCATCACCCATACAGAGCAGAATTCTACATGTTTGCTGTCCACCTGAGATTCAAATAGTGCAAAACAGCCCATAATGGCCAAAAGGGAATGATAAAACTGAACACTTCATGTAAATGAGCACTTCATGTTGAAGGTCTGCACTAAAAAAAAGGGTTTTTCCATTTTCTCTGCCACTACTGTTCCATGCTGCACATTACAGCAAATGTTTCCCCATGCAAGGTGCTTAACAAGAAAAAGTTGAAGGCTCAAATCCCAGACCTGACATCATGAATTCCTAAAAGGTATCCTTTCCCAATTTAAGAGGTGCAAAGGTTCCACAAGAAATATAAAACTAACAACATACATGTATAACAACTTAAAGTCAAAGCAGAGTACATTTTATATCAATTCCTGATAAATAATTATCTATCTAAGTGTAAGTAAAACGTGGTGGAGATTTTCCAACAAACAAAGGGTTAACATGAATATCCACCTGAAATTTTTCTGTAGCACTGGAAGGAATCAATGTTTTAGTTTATACCAAAACAAGTTAAATGTCAAATAAAAAATTTTCTGAGCTAAATTTAGCCAGATTGTATTGCAATATGACTTTACATACTTGCAGTTGTCTATAAAATTGTATAGTGAAAATTTACTGCAAAAGATGTTTCAAAATGGAATAAAAAATACCAAAAACCAGTGGATTCAACTTAAATGGATATTTTAACATTAAATTAGATAGTCAGATGAGCAAGAAAGATTATCACAATTGTAAAAAGTAAAATGACAGTTGTTTTACTCAGTGGATAAATTCTCTGCAATTTTAAGCAAAGTACTGTAAGTACTGGTAGTTGTTTGCCAACTTGTTTTTTCTTTTGGTACAAAAAAACTGCTCACTTTTAACTTTGTCATATATATGCACATGTGGGGTGGCTTTCACTTTCATGTCTTTGGTTTTCCATTGACTAGACCAAACCATGAAATTCCTTATTTGATAACTTGTCAGTTGTTTTAGCTAATGTTTTCATGGCCAAATTCTTAGTAACGGGAACATTTTCTTACTGCTTTGGAACATAATCCTATCAATTAAATTTTCTGTGTTGTATTGTATCAGGCTTTTTCATAACACGTGATCACCAGTTTCTGGTACATTATATCAATCTTACAACTAACTCATAAGGACTGCAACAACTCAGTCCCTCAAAAATTACAAAATATACTTTATAAATTGCTAAATATAATAGCACAACAACTGGAATATCCCCACCATCGGCTTACACTTCTGAGGAAGAACACTAATTAAATATGCCAGAATCAACTTAATTTTTAACTGTCAGATAAATTTGCAAAAATTACAAAATGCTCTTCTCGGTAGTTTGCAATCCATGTATCTTGTTTTATATGGAAAAATTAAGAGCAATGTACAAGAACACGTTCTGACAAATAATGTCCTGACCAGTGCTTCCACCTTGAAGGAAATGAAGCAAATTTGACGGTAATAAAAATCTGAAGAATCGTTTTAGAAATTTAAAGAAAATTTCAAGATAATTCGATTAAACTTACAATTTTTAACAATTTTATTTGTAATATTGCAGTACAACAGCTCTCCAACTTATTAAGTTGGAATGGAGATTTTAGCTGATATGAACAAAAAAATAAGGTTTCACCACCACACAAAATTTCCGTCAATCTTCTCAACAGTCTCTACCAACTGGAATAAGACCACTTGAACTTAACTAATATTTTACATTCTTAACTTGATGTCTAGTGTTGTGCTAACCTTTTTGCTCAAATGTAAACAGCAACAACGAAACCTAAGGACAATAGCACGTCCTACTGCTTGAATATAAACGAGAACGACTATTTCAAGCGATGTAAACAAAACAGTCAGTGAAGAGAAAAATATTAATTATTCAACTTGATACCGCCTGTTCTTCAACGGACAAAAATGATTTCTGTTCGATGATACATAAGAATAACACAACTTCTGCATTAAGTGGAATCATTAAAAGCTGCGCTTTTGATATGAACATGTGCTGTAAGACAGTAAATCAACGAGATTGTTAAAAAATAGCCGAAGCCAAAACGGAAGTGACAACCGCTCCTTATCCCTCTTGCCCAAACTGATGATTCACTTAGCATTGACAATTAAGCGAAACAATTATTAAGAAGGAACAACAACTAAGAGAACATAAGTGATTTCATTAACAATGAAGGGCCGTCATTCATCTTCATGATGCCAATTAGCACCATCACAAACCCAGTAAAGTATTAAAATGAATCACTCGCCTATCGAATGCTAAAATTTCGCAGACAGGAAACTACAGCTACTTTTCAGACTTCAGTCGAAGCCTTCAAAATGGGATAGAAACAGTTTCTTTCAGGCCAAGACAAAGAGCGCTTGAATGAGTAGTGAAAAAACCTTTAGTAAATCCAACCGTAAGCTGAACTTGTTCTTGAACAGTAACAATATTATGTCAATTTGTTACCTGGTAAATGGCATGCGCCAAAGATTTCTGCCACTGATTCATGAAAAGTCTTTCACGGCTTTCATCCGAATGCTGGACTCGTGAAGTGACATAACGTAACTATTGTAGAGTAATATAACTAGAAGATTTCCTAAATCAACCGAATGTACTCACCTCCATATCGATTTCTGTCTCCGAATTATCAAGCATTTTAACAACGCATCGCAGGAGTTTCGTAGGTGAAACTTTGCTCATTAGCAAAGGTCCTATGCGTGTTTCGGAGTCATATGAGTCATGACGAGAGCTGGAGTATTTAGACGCCATCCCAGTGCTACTGTTAGTTCTGCAAAGCCCTCTAGCCACACGAAAAGCAAATGCTCTTCCTCATTGCATACGACGGTAAATCGTTTGATGAGAAATCAGACGGTGCTGATCTCGTAAAGTTTATAAGCGCTAGTAAACTTCCTGTCACATGATCTCTTGCATGACAGGTTAACATGGAAACCGGATATAATCAACTTCCCACTGAGATAACGTAAGTCAGAGACAATTTGTTGGAGATGTTGAGGGTTTTAAGAGATCTCTGAGAGCGTGTTGAAAGCCAGTGGAACGACAGCTTCATTCATAGAGCCGGCGCAAGTAGCAGCAATGTGTAGTTATGTACTATATGAAATCGTGGCCGAGACAAGATTGAGATTAATTGTCCAACGAACAGAGATATCAAACAAATAAATATAATGTCAATCATTTTGTACCGTAACAGAATAGATCACGCGTGCAAACAGATTCTGTTTCTCCTTTATTCAATAGAAAATGAAACTGAACTCTTAGGTGCTGATTGCTTGAATAACAACAGCCCATATGCTGAAATTCCATCCCAGGCTCACGAAAAATTCATTCAAAATTGTTCCTGCTTTTAAAATTTCTGAAATAAAATCTGAAACTTTTCTACACATGACGCAACTAACCCCCCCCCCCCCTCCTCTCCTTCTTACTTTCTTTTTGGTAAACAGAGGAACAAAGGATATGTTGACGAACGTGATCAGTAACGAGATAAATGAGTAGACAACTAATTAAAGCTGTTTCCCACTAGACAAATGTTTTCGCGCGAAGCGACTTCTCTTGTTTCACGGACACTAGGATGGAATTAATAAGAAATCCAGTCAGTTTATGTAAAGAAATGTCAATTCGGGTAATAAAGTTAACCCAATGGAAAACCGTTTTTAGACCTATTTTAACAGTCCATATCATTCGCAGTTGGACGATCGAGGAATTGTTTGGACTGGATGAAGAAGATAACCTGACCCCATTTCAGGAAGTGTGAAGAGTGAAAACTACCTTATAATGCAGGTGGCAGTGTCGGATTATGCTAATGCGGGGCCTGTACCATAAAGGGGCTTTATATTTAAAATAAACACATAAACATCAAAACACAAATTTTTAAACTGCATTGTAAAGCATTCATATTTTTTCATTTGCTGTACAACCCGACAATATGACGAATATGTTTGATACTTCAGTAATACTAACATGTAGGTATCAGTTTCTAACTCAAAATGAACAAAACTAAGGTCTAAAAGTTACATTTTCTTGATTTAGCATGAGCAAATTAGTTGATGATACTGGAAATGTCTATTTTACGTAGAAGTTCATGTTCAATGCTCATTAGAGTGAGATTGTTCAATCTATTTTGATCCATGGTGTTCCTTAGTTCATTTTTAATCCTTTTCAGTTTTGAAAATGACCGTTCTCCACTGCATTTGGTAACCATGAATGATAAATAGATGCGCACGGCAATTTCTACATTTGGAAAACAAGACTCTAAAGAATTGTCAATTACTAAACTGTAAAACTGTAACTCTGCAAGGTCTTGTTTTGTGCCAAGATGAGAAGCAAGATCAGTTTTCAACATCTCAGTAAACTGCACAAATTCTTCACCAAGACTTTCTTCAAGATCTTTACGATAAGATTTAATAAGATTTGATGACCTCTTGACAATCTCCTCAGGTGTAAACAACTTTAACTGACGTAGGAATCCAATTACACCATTTAGCTTTTCATAAGCCTTATGGCGTTTTGACAGGGCAGAAAGCAAGTTATCAATAATGACTAGAAATGTTCGACTTCTAAACTTTTGAGAAGGTGTTTGCGATTCAACAAGTGGATCAAGAGTGCTGGAACCAGTGCCGGATTAACCATATGGTAAAAGCGGCATATGCCGCGGGCGCCGCGCTTTGGCGGGGGAGGCGCTTTTTGATTGCGCAATTTTTTGTTCTTCATCCCCTTCTTTCTAGAAAGCGTTAGGTCCCAAAAAGCTCAGGACCCCCTAAAATGCCCTCTACAACAAACGAATTTACCTAAGTCTCGTGATCTCGAACTGTTCTAGCGAAAAATCATTCTCCAAGCTGAAACTTAATAAAAAATCAACTTCGATCGTCCATGACACAGAAGCGGCTAAACAACCTTACTCGCCTTAGCGTGGAACACGACCTTCTGCGGAACATTGACTTGCTGTCGCTTATCAACGATTTTGCTATTCAGAAATTGAGGAGACATAGCGTTTACAAGGCGTCTACAGACTGAGACCTCAAAGCTTTGCATGGTCAGATGGGCTATGCAGACACATTGTGTTATGACTTTCAGTTTTGGATATTTTTAATTGTGTTCACTTTTCTGTTTTACTTGAAAATAATACAGTATATATAATGTATACGGTAGCTTAGAAAATTGATAAGATGGTTAAATTATTCGACGTTTCGACTATGTTTTAGGCATTATCAGCGTTCCCGATGATGACAAAAATCTAGTGGAAACTTCGAAACCATGTTATCGAATTTCGGAACTACCGTGGTTGTGCATTTTTTATCAAAATACTCAGTGGTTTTATCGCATAAATGGGTCACATTAATTATTGACGGCATAATTTCTTTCTTTTTAAATACACAGGTAACTAATAGTTGTTTGAGAGGGACAAATAGGGAAAAATTGATCTTTTATGTCTTTGAACTTTTTTGAGTAACGCCATCTGAACTCGGGAGGGGGAATTGAAGGGACCCCGCGCTAAAAAATATGCCTCGGGCCCCGGGCAACCCCAATCCGGCCCTGACTGGAACCACTGAAATCATCATACTCGCGTTTTTCGTGTTCTCTTCGAGTTTGTTGTTGATAATCTTCACACTCAGTCAGACCCTTGGCTTTTTGCTCAATGTCTCAAAAAGTAGACCGCATAGCTTGAATATACCTATGTAAGGATTCGTAGAGTGCACAAGCTGTGTTTAAGTCTTCGTCAGAAGCAGTGGCGTAGGAAGTCAGTTGAACTTAGCGGGACCGGGAACAAAATTTTAGTTCAGGGTGGGCGTTTTTACGTAAATGTTTTCATAGCCTAGATTGTTGACAATGCTCGGGACAATACTTGCAGTTATAGTAAAGTATCAACCATCGTTAAAATGTGTGCAGTACAATAGATTTTTAAATATTTTATATTCTAACTTTAAAATACAAATACATGCAATGGCAAAAATTAGAAAAGCCTTTGCATAGTGTTACTATATCTGTTTTTAAGGGGGACCGCGGCTCCTGTGGCCCCACTGCCTCCTACGGCCCCACTGCCTCCTACGCCACTGGTCAAAAGATTGCGAAGAAGCACTGGCCATTTGAAAACGCTGTCAGTGGCGTATATATAGAGGGCAGGGGGGCCACCGTTCCCCGCCGGACATTTCTGTCGGAAAATTTAAGCTTGTCGGACAATTTGAGGGAGGATACTTTACTATATTTCGTTTGCTGAGAAATCAAAAAACCTTCAGAACTAGAAACGTCAAAAATTGTACATTTGCATATCATAGAAATGATACAATATTACGGTAAATGAAAATTTGAAACTAATTTAAACATCTTTAACCTAAACCGAATGCAAGAAACCGAACGTTTTCTTTTGTAATATGGCAACTGTCTGCCTACGAATTAGCGTGAGAAAATTCTTTCCTCGCGGTTCGTGTTGACAGGTGCCTAACAACGTGCAGTCCGCCCATAGCAACGTCAAAGTTTCGTCCAATAAACTTCAATGTTTTAATTTTGAAACAACGCGTTAATTAACGCACAGTGCACAGTCAATTGCAAATGCGGTAGTACAAACATAGGAAAATCGTGTAATCAAAATAGCCTATAAAATTGTTGGTAATAGCACAGAGTTGGATTGTTTACTCTGTGGTAATACTTTGTGTTCTCAAAAGAAGCCAGTCAATGCTAGTTGGTTGGCGCCGCTGTGTCCGCGTACTACAGCCGAGGCCAGATTGCTGTTACCAAGGTGGCGTTTACACTGTATCGGATCACCACCTATCGTTGCATCTCCAAAATTGTAAAGCCTGGTTTCCATTAAATCGTTAGAATCGCAATCGCAAAAATCGCAATAATCCTATATTTGCGATTAGTCGCTTGAGTCGCAAGAGTCACTTCGACTCACGTTTCCATTAAATCGCAAGGGTCGCGACGACTGCTACGACACGATTTTTACGATTTTTGCGATTTAATGGAAATCAGGCTTAACGGATAGGGGTTCCGTTTACATACAGAACGCCGGTAACGTTCCATTTTTTTGCAACGGAGCAAAATTGCGACGCTCCGCTGCTCGAAGTGGGACGCATTGCACCGCAAGACTTTTGCAACGCTCCGATTGTCAGTGTAAACAGCCAATCGTTACACTTTTTGCGCCACATTACTTGCAAGATGGCGCCGAATAAACAACTTTTACTTATCTTTGTGGTTGTTAATGTTTTAACGTGCTCACTCGTACAAATGGGGTGTTCGTTACAAATGCTGATAATTGCTATGCATAGACGGAGACGACATCGTCGAGTAATGGAGCTGTTTAGCCAGTCTCCACGCCTGGAAGTATACTTTAACGTTGTGAATAAAAGTATTAAAAGACGTCGCAGAAGAATATGGATTGGTCCTGGACGTTGCAATTCATGGTGGAATAACTTTTTAAAAGAAAAGGCAATACCCGAAGAGTGGCGGGAAAATTTTCGTATGTCTAGGGAAAACTTCTTCAAACTTTGTGATAAAATGGACCTTATGTCAGTAGGAAAGTGACCCATTGGAGAAGACTATTGTCTGTTGAATCCCAAATAGCCGTCACTCTTTATTACGTTGCAGACGAAGGGAGAATGCAAAAAGTAGCAAATGCGTTTGAAATTGCACGACGCACGATATCAGTTATTAGGCGCATTACCAAAATAATAAGTACAGTGATGGATAAAGTAGGATAAAGACCACCCGAGTGATGAGTTTGCTTCATTATTTCAGCTATCAGGCCAAAGCCCTGTTTTATACTATCTCCTATTGACTCCATCGTTTTGTTCACCTTATTAATGGTGTCTGATAATTCTGCATCCGACTTCTCCATGTCACAAGCCATTTTTCTTTTCAGATTCAGATCTTCTTTTGAGCAATTCAGCATCTGAGTTTCACAACTTAATTTATTAGTCATTTTACTATCCTTTCTATTTTTCAGCAGATCAGCAATCGTAGCTCTTCTTTCTTTTGTAGCCAAAGAAGTAAAGGCAGGTTGGGTTTCCCCATCACACTCATTGTTGGGAATAAGACACTCAGCAATTACTGTTTCACTGTATTATAACTCTAAGTATTGCACTTTGTACACTGGCAATGCGGGCGCAGATGTACGTTAATGTTACGTTCTTGCTGTTACGTTCTTGCTCTGTTATGTTTTATTATTAAAACCTTATCAAAATCAACACTCATTTCCAGACTGATATGATTCACTGAATTGACCACTGCTGCTATTGCATGAATTTTCACTTTTCTGACTTGGCACTGGTGACACAGACTGTTCCCGATCTTCACCACTTATTTCAAGTGCGTTATCTGAAAAGTCTATCTCACCATCAATGCTCTGGACAGCTGGAGAACCACCCCAAACATTTTCACATAGATCATAGAATGTTAGAACTATTCGTCCTCCTCCACTGCGGCGACGAGCATCGACAGCCTTTTTATAGTTGCTTCTAATTCTTTTAATTTTTGCTGAAATTCTTTCTTTAGTTAGTAAATTTGTACTACTCGCTCTTAGAAATTGAGCAATGTCTGCTTCGCTGGAATTTGGGTATCTTTCAATAAATATGTCAGTAATTTTCTGGTATTTGGTTTTAACAGATTCCCAGCAGATTCCTTCATATTCGCAAGTGTGCGTCGTTTCCCAACTGTCTGTTATTTCTTGAGTAACTAGTGGCAACTAAAAGTTCTTTGTTGGGTTTGCTTGACGTTCAGCTACTCCGCCATAAGCGTTACAGACAAAAAAGAATTGGTGGTTTCCGGTGCATTTCTGATATGAGTGACTTCTTCCCGCAGTTTAAGCTTTAACGCGAAACCTGGTCAGACATTCTTGACTTAAGAGTAGTCTACATTTAGGATCAAAGTTGAGGATAGGAACAAATTTATGTCCAGAGTTAATGTTTGGTTGAAAGGGGGAGTAAATGTCGATGAACTGGTTAAATTTAACTTTCCCTACCTGAAGACGTCACGACCAGAACAGCCTGGTCCGCTTTTAACTTACAAAACGACAGAAACTCTTTTCTCCATCGGTCTTTTCTACATACTGGCTATTCGACACGCTCGTCAACAAACTGTTAGCCGCTTGGGCTTTCTACATCAAAACCACAAATTTTATTTCAATTTTGTCTACCGACGGAAATGTAGGTGGGTGAGGTCGCCTTTCCCCACCCAGTTTCGTTGAATTTTTAAGTACTGTTGTCGGAAATTTGAACCGCATGTTCGATATGCTTGACGCTAAGTTTACCTCACACTAGATATCAGGGGTGGAAGGCAAAAGTGCAATCTCGGTTTGCTAAAAAGGTCTCAATAAGTTGACAGTCAAAAGGAGACGAGGCGACAATGATTGAATGACTGAATGAGGAAATTCTGCATTGAGTTTGACGATCGGTTGAGTAGATATCTTTGATTGATGTTCACCATGTCATACGGAGCATTCCAATCAAAATAAATAAAAGATATCATTCAGTTCAGACTTTCTCATATCTGCTGCAATCGCTTTGTCTTCTTCAAACTTATTAAAGCTTCTATTAACAGTATATGACGATTGATCGATTTAAAGAGGAATGATATTAAAATCAAGTTTGTTTCATTTGAAAGAGCTGTTTTATAAAATGGTTATTACAGCTCTGCTATGTCTCACTTTGCTTCAGATATTTTGATCAGTTGCAGTTGGAACGAAAGGGTATTAGGTGCAAGTGCCCCGTTGAAGTACCTATTTTGACAGTGTAAGCTGTCATTGTTTTAACAGTTAAATTCCTGTGTCCCCGAACTTGAATTTGCTTCCAGAAAACCAAAGCCATGTACCTTAATGACATAAACTTTCGCGGTCATTAACTTTCGCGGTCATAAACTTTCGCGGACACAAACTTCCGTGGATTGGTCCAATCCGCGAAAGTTTATGTCCGCGAATTTTTCTAAATTCGCTCATCCGCGAAAGATTTTGTCCGCAAATTTTCCAGTTTTGTCATCCGCGAAAGTTAATGACCGCGAAACAGATTTTTTTTGTAAAAAATGTAATTTTGTTGTAGTTTTCTGTAACATTAATTATGAAAAGTGAATTGTCCAGATGAAAATATAGAAAATGATGGGTCAATTATGATGTAACCAACTTTATAACCAATATTATATTATAAACATAACATTAACCAACTGTATTACCAACATTGTACTCTCGAGTCCATAACAAACGGGGAGTTTGGAATAAGCGGGGAGATTGGAAAATGTTCTGAAAATTAATAAACGGGGAGGTTGGAATAATCGGGGAGGTTGGAAAAACTTTCTTTGAAAAATAAACGGTGAGTCTGGAATAACGGCGGGGAGGTTGGGAAAAAACAGAAAATTAATAGCCGGGGGTCCCTGCTTGTTCCGGACTCGAGAGTATGACTGTCCAATGTTTTCTACGCTAGTTTTCAGTCTTCGTCTGCATCATTCTCGTCTTCAAAAAGACGCTCAAATACGTTGCCATCGTCATATTCGTCATCGCCGCTGTCATCTTCGCCTTGATCAGCAACGTACAACTGGCCGAGTTTTTTCACCAATGGACCGTGCAATGCTTGCGTTAGATGACTGGTACTTCCTTCAGCTAACGGATCTATATCACTAAGAGGGTCTAAGGAAGCCAGGTTCACGGATGTCATCTGCACTGCATCGTAGATTCCTGAAACTTGTCAGCCTTTCAGACAGATCTCCCGTCCTACTGGTGATGTCAAGTGGTTGTACATATCTATCAACCATTGGGCATGCAGTGGCTTGATTATAGAGAGCTTCAATGGGATAACGATTGTCTCCAGGTCTTTGCCTGCTTCGATTTCCTCGATAACTTGAGAAGAGTACCATTCGGTGAACCTGTTCTTTGTGAAACGTTTCCCTTCAATGTTTGCTGAGCCTTGGCAATCAAGCGGTTGAAACAAGTATGTTAAGTTTGCAGGCACTTTCCTATATTTGATGGCATGAGCCTCAAGCTTATCCAAATAGGCGTCAGTTGTCTGTCCTTTAAAGACATCGAAGATTACTAATGCTGGATAATTTTCGGGTAAGCCCAAGTTCCTTCGTTCTGCCTCAAAATACGGAGCTTCTGTTTCGTTGCTGTAGCGCTTTGGGTTTGCACTGATCGAGAATGTCTCTGAGAATTTGACAGAAGGAATACTTTTTGACGTTTTTCCTCCATAGATTATCTGCATGGGCAAAAACTTTCCATCCAATGACATAGAAAATGTTGCAGTAATCATTCTTTTGTCGCTCATTCCAACAATGGGTACGTTTTTATCATTCGTTTTTGCTAAGGTTGCTTTTCAGCCTGGCACAAGCTTTGAAGGTGTTTAGTCAAAGTTGACGACCAAAGATGGTGGTATGTTGTGTGCTTCAATACAATTAACGACGCTGTGTAGAAATGTTAATTCGATTTCTTTCTGCAACGATTGCGATATCGGAACTTTCGCTGTGGTTCCAACTCGTCTAGTGTAACCCATACGCTTAAAAAGACTTCGTGACCAAGAAGATTTACTCAAATCTAAATGACCTAACTGCATTTCTGGGTGACGCTCACTGCTGGATAAGGGCTGTGGCAGTTGCCTCAGCTAACGCACGTGAAACGTGACCATCTCGTGATCGTACCGCCTGAATGTATCTTTGCACCAT
Organism: Heliopora coerulea; assembly: GCA_030142905.1. NCBI lineage: Eukaryota > Metazoa > Cnidaria > Anthozoa > Scleralcyonacea > Helioporidae > Heliopora > Heliopora coerulea. Next base: position 232,367 of record JASJOG010000100.1, on the reverse strand, counting down.
GAAATCCAAATCACCCAACAATAAAGGACGACCAGTAAGGGATCGGTACTTCTCGATCCTTCAGTCTGCGTTTCCATACATGTCTGCTTTCAGTAATTCTTCGTATCGCTTTTTCATTTCGCGAACAGTGCTTTCATTCAGATTTGGATATTTTGTTTTAAACTTTCTCACTGCGGCGATAGGTCCGTTTTCACTTCCATATCTCCCTATCTTGTAGCGATCCTCGTCGCTGTACTTATTGTACTTGCTTCTTTTACTTCGAAGTACGCTTGTAGCATGTTGAACAGCATCACAATCAACTGATCCCAGCTCAGTGTCTTCTCTACGAACAGCTGATGGACCTGCTACAGTCAGATCGTCTTGTACAATTTCAACATCATGCGTCTCAGTGCAAGTGTAGTGGAAGTGTTGTGACAAAATGGCTTGCGTTCAGTCTGTTACATTTGCGTTCAATGCTACAGTTCGAGGACATCATGTGTATCGCTCATATTGGAATCCTGCTCCAGATGAATTGTTGGTATGCAAGATAGAAAATGACAACGATTTTGACCCCTATGCAATAAAGGTACGTAAAATTGAAAGCGATATGACAGTTAGGCATTTGCCAAGGGAGATTTCTCGGCCAACGAAATATCTCCTTCTTTGAGGAGCTGATGTAACAGCAAAGTTGATTGGTACAGATTACAGGCGCTCACCACTTATTCAAGGAGGACTCGAAATTCCTTGCTTGGTGACCGTAGTGTTGACAGGAAACATTAATGGAAATGCTTTGATGAAAAGATACGAAGAACTGGTCTCTGACTTGTACAGCGAGCAGGAAAGTATGGTGAAGGCGGGAAGCTTCCTAAAAGAAAAGGCTGATGAGACAGACATCGATTCTGCTTCCATCTCAAAAGGCAAAGAAAACTTCAGTTGAAGCAAGCAGACCGAAACGAAATCACGACATTAGCGCAGTGTTCGCTCGTAATCATAATCGAAATCATAATCTACCAGCAATAACAGAGGAAACACCACCGAAAGTTGTCATACTGGAAGACTAAAATTCAAAAACATACACGGATATTATTGTTATTTGGTAGTTTTGTTATTGTTATGTTGACATTAATGATTTTATTCTGAAAATGCTATAGACTTTCATATGATTTCTTATCTTAATATGACTTTAACTTCGCATGAAAAAAATGCGAATCGCGAAAGTTTATGCACGCGAAATATTTGAGATCACATTGTCCGCGAAAGTTTATGACCGCGAATTTTTCCAAATTCGCTTATCCGCGGAAGTTTATGACCGCGAATTTTTCAGTTTTGTCATCCGCGAAAGTTTATGACCGCGAAAGTTTATATCGCGAAAGTTAATGACCGCGAAAGTTTATGTCATTAAGGTAAATCTACTTCACTCGAAATGACCAACACCGCCTCCACGGTGCCTTGATACTACCATCCGACCCTTACCCTTCGAAATTCCTAGTTGCTCCCCTTAACTTTACACTCCACAGTGACGCCTCTTTTCAACTGATGTGATTCTTTCCTTACAAAAGAGAAGAATAAATTTTAGATCTTCTTAAAGCTACTAGCGCAAAACGATCTGTCTACAGCAGAAGGCCGGTCACGTGTAGGTGATATAAAAAACACAACCAGCCGACAACTTTAAAATGGATGAATATTGTCTGAAGGTGATTGTAAAATGAATTGGAAATATTTTAACCTCGCAATAGTCTCATCTTGTCGTTAACTCGAATCTTCGCTTTCAAGATGTCAATATTTTTCAGGGTATGCTTTGTTTTGTACTTTGTAAGCCATCTGGTCAATCAAAATACTTCACAGGGACCGCGGAAGCGGAGGGGCTGGGGGGGGGGGGGTTTAGCCCCCTACTTTTTTGGAAAGAAATTAAATATTTCAGTATCGCTTTGAAAAACGTCTTAACCATGGTGAATGGTTATACAAGACAGTTCTGAAAAGAACTAGAGGAACCAACACACACAGAGAAAGTAAATACTAAAAAGAGGCACTATGCATTTCGGCAAACCACTCTTCAGGTGCAAACGTCTGCTAACTGTAGAGAAATTTGTTATCAGCTTACACGTTTTTTTTATAAGTAACAACTTTATAAGGAATTTGAGGCTGAGATTTGTCGAAAAATTAAGGAACTCTTAAGGAACTGCTCAGGCTGAGATCTAGAATCAAGGAATACCAAGGAACTAAGAAACTTCTTTGTCATGACTAAAGATTCAAAAAGAAAAATAAACAGAAGACTTCGTCAGAAAATCTTGAGCAATGGGTGCCAGTGTAGGTAGTCGAGGATAACAAGATGCGATAACTTTGGGTGAAGCAATTACCTGAAATATACGAAAAGAAACTTCGACGTTTCGAGCGAAGGCCCTTCGTCGGGAAGTTTTTGGACACTTTTGGACACTGCCTTTTCAAAGGCCTCCCAAATTCCCCGATCAGAGACCCTTAGAGACCATGTGTGTAATGTCACTACTAATAACGAAATTCCCCTAGTTCTAACTTATCGTACTTTTAATTTCAAAGTTAGAGATGTCATTAGGAAGAATTATCATATCTTGAAAAACGACCCTGAAACATCTTCCATTTTCTCCAGTAACCCCCTAGTCTCTTTTCGACACAGCAAAAATATCCGTGAAACCCTAGTCCATAGTTCCCTACCACAGGATTCGTCGTCACATAACGGCACGTTTCCTTGTGGTGTGGGTCAATGTAAAACTTGTAACTTCATAGATTCTTCCACCACCATTCTGGCACCTAAATCTAAGTATCATATCAAGCACCATTTCACGTGCACCTCCTCTCATTTCATCTACTGCATCTCATGCAGTACATGTTGCATGCTTTACATTGGAGAAACTGGAAGACTTTTGAGGACAAGGTTTGGTGCGCACCGCCGCGCTGTCATTGGTGGCGATGCTAACCAGCCTGTTGCCAGACATTTCAATGCTGGTAATCACAGTGTTTCAGATATGAAAATTCGAGCCCTCTGTCCCATTTCTGGTAGCAATGATAGCCGCAAAAGACATAAATGCGTCTCATTTCCAAACTCGGCACCGTCCACCCCCATGGTATTAATGAGCGTTTTTCTTATGTTTAAGTCTATTTGTCTGGGCCCGATGTTAGTTTATTGTATCTGCATTACCAACCTTTTCCATTTTGTTCTTGTTTATCCGGATATTATGCAATTATAACCTAGTTTCCTCCTTAATATATTCTGTTATGTGATTTACATTTTTTGTTTATACTTTGTTTTTACCAAATCCATCTTAATGGTCTATTTTTATCACGTGATCGCTTTTGTATTCAACAATATAAAAGCTCATGTTGTTTTCCCGACCCACGCTACTAACTTCCCGACGAAATGCCTTTGCTTGAAACGTCGAAGTTTCTTTTCGTATATTTCAGGTAGTTGCTTCACCCAAAGTTATCGCATCTTCGTCAGAAAATAACTTTCGTACACGTGTTCTTTTACTGTTGGTTTGTAAAAGACTTTTACTGACTGGGAATTTTTAGCATTTATTATCGAAAAAACCTTTTTAAAAATAAGAAAAAAATTTAAGGAACTGTGAGCCTCAAACTCTCCAAAAAAATAAAGAACCTCAGCCTCAAATCCAGATTAAGGTTCCTTATAAAAAAAAAAAATTAAAAAAAAAAAAATGTGTATATTTATACCTGATGTAAAGGAAATGATGTCATCTCATGTAGAAGGGGATAAACATCAAAATAACGCCAATATATAAGGATTCCATAATCTTTAGAAAGAATGCTGAGCGGCGCTTTCACCAGGATGCTAAATTTGGAGTCTGAATAGTTTTGGCACAACATCTGTTTGACAACCGAGTGTCAACCGATTGCCGAGGCACAATTACTCGTTTGAGCATAGGTAAATTACCTTTTCGGTTGATTTCTTAATGGTACGGTCTTGTTTCGTATAACACTTGGCACATGTTGCTTGATTCTTTCACTTAACCGTTGAGTTGTTCTACCTGCATAGCGAGAACCACACTCGCATTTTAGTTTATGATTTTAAATATCCGATAAACATATCCGATATTTGAGTGACCAGCTGATAGTATTTGGGTTGTTCCTGTTAATATAAGCAGTGTTTTGTGATTTTTGAGTAATCATTAAAATAAGAAGTGTTCACGACCGTCTCAGAAATATTGAATTTAATTTTTTCAGGGGGTTATGGTATCGCCTCCTGTCAGCACCCCCGCTCAAAATATCGTTCCGCGGTCCCTGCTTGAGAATTTACAACGTGACAAGTCTTTAGATTTATTTTGGGCATAGGTGTTCTAAGAGATTTGAAGAACGAAATGCTGATACGGAATTTGTTGGAGAGTCGACGATACAGTAGCTATGGATACAGTAATGTGTTAGGAGCTTTACTTTGAGGATCTGGACTTGGTCATAGTATCCATCAAGGATGCCTTCGATCAGCCACGTTTAAAAGTTTATAGGAATTTGAAAATTCTTACCCTGAAATCTCACATCCCATTTTGAACATTACCGGAAAGAATTTACCTTTGTGATTATATTCAAAGGCTCTAGTTTCATTCCAGTTTGTTAAAGTCTTAATTTGAAACTCTGAATACTTATTATGTTGGAAAAACAGGAGACAATGGTCAGTTAACCCTAACCACGATGCTAAGTCTGTAAGCCCTACCCCTAGCTTTAACCCTAGCCCTGAACATAGTCTTATCCACTGACCTTTGTGATGTGGTATATTATATAGGTCAATGGTCCAATGCGAACCAGTGTCTAATAGCTCATTCTAGTCCTTTGATCGGTTAAAAATCCTCGATGGTGACGACCAATCGTTATTGCTAGTTTCTTTTACCTGTCTGAATTATTCCAGTTTAGTTCTGGTTTTGCCTTGTGCTTCATGAGTAGTCCGGTCTGTTCGGGCCCAGACCACTTTTCAACCGTGCTCGAAACTTTCTGATGATAAAAAATGGCGGCTGTTGCATCGCAAGGGAGTTCAAGGTTTGCAGGAATCCGGAAGAAATACAGTGAGAAATTCACTCAGCCTGAATTAGATGCAGATGGGCGAGTTAAACAGGTGAATTGTTCGTTTAGTTGTTCTTGGAGTTTGCTGTTTTCTTACGCTAAACCTCGCTGTTTCAAGACCAACATTCAAAGAAAGTATGTACATATTGGAGGGAAGACTAGTTAGACTTCCTGCCAAAGAGGTTCTTCTTGGAAACCTCAATATGAGGTATCTAGAAACGTTAAAGGGTTTTATAATTGCTGAACTATGTTGTGCGTTTGCCATAATTTCATTTGTGTACTAGAATCCCTGAATGATCAAATCATGTGACATCATCATTTCCATTTTCATTGTTATTCATAACCACATGTATATTTTATAATCACTCCTTGCCATTAATTCATTCTCTTCCTGATGAAGGCCACAGTCTGGTGACTGAAAGCTTGAAATAAAAATTTTGAAAGCTTGAAATAAAAATGCAGTTTTGCTGTATTAGTTATTACCACTTCCATTGTTTTACTGGTAATGACATGTTGCTATTGATAGGGATTGGTACTTTTCTTCTGTAATCACTTAGCAACCTCTTGTTTTTTTTCTTTTTTCACTTTCAAGATTTGACATGTTCTAAATTTATAGGTATTAAGGAAGATTGTTAGAAAAAGGAAACATACTGTCTAACTGACTTCATATCATTGCAAATGATCATTGTCTCTCAGAATCATATACCAACTAGTGCAAAATATTACAAGCCTGTTCAAGACAAAATCTTCCCCTTTTTCATTATGGCGATTACAATTTAATGATAATTTATGAGTTTCTTTGGTCAAAAGTGAAAAATCCAACATTTAAAAAACCCCAATCATTCAACCTCTCCCCCAATATTTTCAGGGTTACTGATAAACTACCCTGACATAGTGTAAATACTATACTTAGTCAATCAATGGTTTGGCATCCATAGTAAGGACTTTCAAATTCTTTCTGCATGTGCCCAGAATATAGGATAATGAGAAACATGACAATACTGAATGAAATGTAATCTCTTGACTGAGGCACATTATTTCCATTAAAGAACATTGCTATATACTGGCTACACAGGTTAATCTGATTTCTGAATTTTTATTTATACTTAAAATTCATTTGATTAATGAACCACAAATTATGATGAAATTAAACCCTACCCACTGTTGACAATGATTTCTGATTTGAAAGATTAGCAAAACATTTCCTGAAAATTTTGTGGATATCCCAAATCACATTACAGGTACATTAAGCCAGATTTTTTATAAATGACCATGATAGTAATATGTCATACAAGTCATGTAATCCTTTGAGAGGGGATTCAAAGTATTGTTTCCCAGGAAACAGGGTTTAAGTTAATTATTGAAAAACAGTTCATGATTTTCCAGCGGTAAAAGAGGTAATGAGCAGAGTTTCAAATAAATCGAAGAAATGTCTGCATTTGCATGAAATATTGCAATTGGTGAAACCTTTTTCTGCAAATTGAATTCAAATCAAATTCAAATAATTTTGCTGCTTTGTTAACAGTATTTACATTTGCTTCCTTTGGTATATATATGGGCCTGAATAATTTAATGAAAAAAGTTCATATATCAGACAAATTTGATGGGGTTGACATTAATTCCACAATAAGATATGGTGAATTCCTAATATGAATGCATTAATAAACAATGAATCATGTGTTGCCCACAAAATATATAAGAACCAAAGAATCACAAGTGCTGCAGTATGCAAGCCACATCAGAAGATTCCTGATTTTACTCCAATTTTAAAAAATTCCAATTGTGAAAGTTGTAATTTGATTCATGAATCATGAATCACAAATTATCATTTCAAACCCTGGGAAATATTGAAATTTTATAGTTATTAGCAAAGCATTTCACTCATACTGGCAATAGATTGGGCAGAAATCATTTCACACTCATCACAGAAGAATGAAGACTGGAACTCATTAGCACCACATATTGTTCCCTCACTAATTTTTCATTTTCTCAAGGGGACTGGCAGCAATGTTGGCCACAAGAAAAGAAAAGCTTTTTACTTTCAAAGTAACAACCATTCATCCAAATGGAATTTACAAACTGTTTTATTAAATTGAGTATATAACACATTACTGGTTTTGTTCTACATCCACGGATAAAAAAGTTAGCTTGTACTCAATTACAGGGATTTTCTTGTCCTGCAAATTACTGTTTTGGTATAGTATAACAAGGTAAAGTACCGTCCACGTCTATCTTAACATCGTCTGTCGTCTATCGTCCGTCCGTCTATTGTCTATCGTCCGTCCGTCTATCGTCTGTCGTTCGTCCGTCTATCGTCTATCGTTCGTCTGTCTGTCGTCTGTCGTCTCTGAATATTTCGTCTATCATCTATCGTCTACTGTCTCGGCCTCCATCGACTATCGTCTCTGCGTTTTTTGTCTATCGTCTATTGTCTCAAAATGTAGGTTTCGACGTCATTCGAATTGCACTTTAGAACGTCAAAAAGTAAAGATTTTGGATTTAATTGTATGAATAGGTCTGATCGAGAGTAAGAATTTTCCATATTTTTCCCTTCAGCTCATGAAATTTAAGTCGCTTGTTTTCCTGTTGTTTGGTCTCAGAATATTAAGACACGGCTTGACGTGTGTGGACTGCACAATGCAACATTCGTTGAGTTACAGACCACAAACCATAGCTCACCTGCTGAGGTTAATTCGTAGTTATTCTACATTTGGGTGTCGATAAAATCATACATCTGCATGGTCAGTTGTTCTTTTCTTGTCATACGCAAAGATTGGCTCAATGGAAACGGGCTGTTTTCAAATTTATGGATGAACTTCGAAATAGATTGCTTCGAAACGGGACAATCACTCTCTTTCAAATCTTTTTCGATAGCAACGAAACTGAGGCCCTTAGAACGCAAAACCATGATTCTGTTTTGAGCGTACTCGGGTATTGTCGAAGTCATCTTCAGTAATTTCTGTCTCTTGTTCAACCACATCGAAATGAGAATACGGGCGCATGTTAATGTTGCTGGCTTACAGCCTTTTCTATCCTCACGGGAGTAATTCCAATAAGATGTGAACTTATTAACATATTCTTTGCAGTGAGTTATTCAATTCAAAATAACCCGTGAGAAAAAGTTACATTACAGTAGATTACATCGAATGTAGCCCTCTTCATGAATTAGCAACTTAGTGGTAACTAAACTGTAAGTTCGAAATTATTGATGTGCATGCGATTGAAAAATCTAGTTCTCGAAATAGTATAATAATGTTCTCGAAATATAATGTTGGCAAGCAAAATACTGCGATTTCGATCACGTTGATTCCAGTGCGTTAAAAGTGAATTTTAACAGAATGTGAATTATTTAGCAAAACAACTTGGGTAACGGAAGACAAGGCAGAAAGATCATCTGTCGATAATAGCAAGCATTCGAAGGACAGACGAGGAGACGTAAGACGATAGACGGCTAGATGAGAGCCAAGGGACGCAGAAACAAGAGCCGATAGACGCAGAGATAAGAAACAATGGACACAGAGACGGGAGACGCAGGAACAAATGCAAAAAAATGTTAAGATAAACGTGGACGGTACTGTAAAAACCTTAGCTCTTGCACTTTATTCCTTTCAGTTTCTTTCTTGCAAGTTACTGGATATGAATAACAAAATAATAGTACCAGTCTGAATATGGGTAGCACTTCATGTCAACAAAAAGTTTATTGTTTAAGTAAAATGTTACTCTTATTCGGAATAACCATCATTGTGTATTTGATAAAAATACACAGCAGTTCCCTTAAAAACATTAGCTTCTGCACTGCATGAGCTTATACAATTTTGAAGCGTATAAACAAATGTAAAAAACGAAAAACATTAAGTAAGGCAGAGAGTGCGTTTTTGGAAAATTATGCAAACGATGTTTCCCCATCCTAACCTTTTCTTGCCTGAGACGTCTCCCCTTGACGAGTAAAAACGTCTGGCGTTAGCTAGAGTAAAATTAAAAGGTCTGGTACGGAGCGGAAAGGGTTAATACGGTCGTTGCGTCAGTGGCAGCGCGGCTCTCAAATAGGGCCGGGAAGTTATATGCTAAGCGCCCACTTTTATCAAGGCGTGTAAGGAGGGGGAGAGGAGACTGCTGCCAATAAAGATACGATGCAAATTTTAGATGCGAAAACTTTAAATTCATCAACATAAAAACTTGGAAGAAACAACTGACATCATGAAATGTATCTATAATGGCATGCGTCGATAATAAAATATACATGATTAAAAGTGGCCCCCCGCAGGGCCTACAGGAGTTTTAAATTTTATGATTCAACACAGAACGTTACGTTTATGCTGCTTTTGCGCCCAACGTAACGCTTTACATAAGGGCCTTCTGCCTACAAATCATTGGGGCCCAAACGCTACAAGCTCTTGGGGGCCACCGGGAGATGTCCCGGTTGCACGCGCGTGCGATCGCACGTCCCAAACAAAAAGGACATTTTGTACATCCATGACAACCTAATACAACGTAACAGTACTATAAAATGGTGTGAGGAGAAAAAATAATGTAAAACGTTTAAATCAATTTACTTTAAAATCAAACCAGAGTCTGATTGTTTCACCTCCTTGATGTTGCTGTCCAAAATCAGGTTTCCGAGACATTGAACGAAATTGTGATTACTTTATTTTAAAAGGTTGAAACACGTGAAGATGAGGAGCAGAATGTTAAACTTACGGAAACTGTTGACCTGTTGTTGGCTGCAGGATATTTTCGAGCCCGAATTAAGGGTCTTTCTCCTTTTGATAAGGTTTGCTTAGGTTTTATCACTTTACAGAAATAATACTAATGTTACCTGTGCTATATTTCACACTATTGACTTTAGTCTGTTAAACTGGTAGTGTAATACAGCATTATAGATTTTTCCGTTTCCATGGCGACAGTTGTAATTGAAAACAACCTCAAAAATTTCAGTTTAGTTGAGTTACTGTAGCATAAAATTTAGTTGTTAAAATTTCTATAAAGTTAGCATAATGTTCGTTAACACCAAAATTCCTTCAATGAAAACTTAAGAACGCGTGCTACGTGATAAACGGTGGAATTCCACAGCATTATCTACTGTACGATGAACCACTACTTTCTTGGAAAATTTAAAAACTGTGTGGTAAAATGTAGTCAGAGTGGTATTATGTTTTAATACCATTCTGACTACATTTTACAACAGTATGATCATTATCTTTGTATTACTCCACTAGAAAAGTTATCTACTAAATTTTCTGCAAACTAAACGAAAATTAATGTTCAATGTTGTCTTCAGTTATTTCTGTTGCCATGGAAAGAGAAGAAATCATATTACCGTTGGAGCTAAGTTGGAGTTATTGGCCATAACCGTTCTGCAGTTAGCTCCGTGCGTTTTGGTCGTGTGGCGTTCAACTATTACAGTGTCACTGTGTCGTGTTGTAGTGTACTGTATACGGGATTCTGCCTACGGTGGGCAACGCCGGGTAGCGCCCGGTACTCAGCAGTGCCGCCCGGCACTTGCTCCAAAGCGGACCCTTACGCCCGGTACAGGAAAAGTATCAAATATGTGACAAGAAAACCTCCAGTGATCCTTTTATTTTTACCTAAAAAATATTATTGACCATTATTTGGTAAAATTTAACACCACCATGCGCACACAATTGCCTACCGGTGATTCGGTGAAATGTGATATCCATTCAAAACCAGAACGGATTGTCTGATGACTTTGGGGGGGTATAACCCCGGGCCTGCAGGTGCCCGGCACTCAGATGGTCCTGGGCAGAACCCTTGAATGTAATACTGTTGTAAAATGTAAACTATTATATTACAGGTAGTTGGTGGTATGACATGGTGCATAACATCCTGTGATATTGACCTGGATGTGGACCTACTATTTCAAGAAAATTCCACAATTGGGCAGAAAATGTAAGGAAGTTAAACACGAATTTTTATTACTGAATGAGAATGACGGTTGCTCTGCTTGCCGGGAGAAACGCTTCAAAGGAACTTCTCAGAAATGAAGGATGACAGCATCCTGAGCAATCAAAATGGTTTTGCCAACAAACTAAATCATTTACCAAATTCTGATTTTTTTGTTTGTATTTCCCAACAAACAAAGGTTGAGGTAGGAATAATGTGTTACGTAAGCTTTGAATAATTTGTAAACGGATGTCCGATATTTATCCGACATTTCTATCCTAAAATGTTTCTATCCTATATACTCTAACCAACCTTTGAAATAAGTCTTGGTCGTCTTCTTTTAATCCGTGCCAATCACTTGGTACTCGCGGTAATATCCATAAATTGTGCAATAATGTTCATCATCGTGAATACGTTTTCGTAACTGTTAGAGTTAATTTATTTCTTTGAGTGTTCGTACTGTACGCTGCACGCTTCAAAGATGATCTGATACTTTTGTACACATGGATAAATGGTGAATGAAAACGTAAAGATCGCAACGAAGTGAACACACCATCACGTTATTTAAGGTACTACCGCTTAAGTGGAACTTATATATTCATGAACGAAGGGAAAAAGGTGAACTAATCTAAGCTCCTTCAAAATGCCCTATGTCAGATCATCTAGGAGATCCGACGGAGGAGGTCAGCTAGTAGCTTAGAAACGGCAGTGCAGCTGTCTAAATTCTGCATGTGTGGTAAAACTCTAAATTTCAGCTTCCAAAACACGACGCTCTCCATTAGAGTCACGAACTTTTCCAGCCATAAAGTCATTTATCTCATTGTGTACTGAAGTCAACGAGGATGCGCAGCCTAGGACCTCGACAGACTGGAGAAGTTGTTGAAGATAACCACTTACTCAATATTTAGCAATTATTCGCCGAAGGCGAAGAGAATATTGTTGAATAATCCCCGAGACGAAGACGAAAGGATTATTCACTATTATTATTATTATTATTATTATTATTATTATTATTATTAGGTCTTTTACAAATGAACACACAGCGTACGTGTGACTTTAGTATTATTATACATTCAAACTTCAGTCTTGTTTCTTATTGGTCGACGTTCGCCAGTTAATTCTCAATTTCCGGAAACCGTGACATCATTTCCGCCGACTATCGTGAATTATTCGACGGAGCTGTTGAAAAAAAAAGTTATTGGACACTGATGTCGTAACCACCTCAAGACCGCGAAAATCACAAACAGCAAAAATGACCTGCAGCAGTATGGAAAGTTAATCATACGAGTCTTTTTACTGCAATTCTTTTCTTGCAGCTATCGCTGTTTTGAATGTACAATAAAGCAAGTAATGGATTCGACTTACGCAAAATATCAAGAATTATCCAGACCTAGTGCAATGTTATCCGCCTCAACATTGACCTCGGTCTGGATAATTCTTGATATCGTGCTCAGTCTCATCCAATAATTGTTTAATATTCACTAAGCCTGAGGCGAATAATTGTTTTAGTATAATTACACAGGTGATTATTTGATAGAAGGTAGTGAACTAGCACTTTTAAAATCTCGGTAACATTTACAAAGATGGCCGCCATCTTGCTTCTGAGCGTTCATTGTTATAATCACCTATAGATGATTACTGCGATTTATGACGTAAATTTCTAGCCAATCACCTCGCGGAATTTTGAATAATCACCTGTGTAATTATACTAAAAACAGATAACATTTTAGTACCTTGTTCTCCCGTTTTTTGGCAGAGTACACATTTGAACTTTTTCTACGTTTCATGATCGACAAGCAAAAGTGTCCCGAGAACCTTATTAGGCTTATCATCCCTTAGCTCTTACTACCTAGAGCTTATCGGGCTTATAATCTCGCCGCAGGATAAAAAGAGGTTTAAAAAGTGAAAGAACGTTTTACATTTCTGTTCATTTTTTTTCATTTGAGAAATACATTGATGGGACTGAATCTCTCCTCTCCGCCGATGCAGTTCCTGTAGTCTTTATCGGACGTATGACGCTAGAGGCGTGGGCATCTAGTCCGACCCAAAGTCAGGTTTGGGTCAGACTGATTAACTCGTGTTTTACCCGACCATTTCGGAACATAGTGCATTGGATCTGTGAGAATGCTTTATTTTACAAACTCGTATAAGGATACTTAGACTTGTCAATAAAGTTGAAGTTTTTATTCACCAGTAGTTTGCGTGATGCATTTATCAGGTGAAGCTCTGTTAGGTGAAGTCTTAAATAAGCAGTATTAAAACAAAAGTAAGAAAATTTAGCCGAACACTTCATCTGACTGAAATTTAATCCAAAAGTTTGTTCAAGAGTAACCTTTCGAACCATCAGCTTCAATAACAGTTGAACCTATGAATTAGGCTTACATCTTGTTGAGAACAGTTTACGTTGTCAAAACTGGCCTCAAGCTGCATTTTTTGTGTACAGATATGAACAGAGTTATTGCATAGTATTTGAGTTCTTATGTAAAACCATTCCTCTCCGTATTTTAATTCCTTTTAGTGCTTTGACCGAGAAGCTTGTTGCTGTATTACCGAAGATGAAGTGCCCACATCGACTGGAACCACATCAAATTCAAGGGTTGGATTTTATCCATATTTTTCCAGTAGTTCAGGTATGCTGCGTTGTAATTACTTGTTTCTCTTTGAAATGAAGTGTGAGTGGCTCAGTAGGGATTTAGATAGCAGTCAGTCGTCGTTCTGTTGACGATAGAGAGGCGAAAATGACCGGTCTAATTTGTATCTGGTCTGTACCATTGGTCTTAACCGACATTTTTGATTATCGGATGAGGCTGAGCATAATGGAAAGAATTGTCTACTCCTAGGCCAAAGACTGAGGCAGGTAACACAAAACAAAGCCTTGGTAATGCTCGCTATCACACGAAAATGAAATTCAATAATTGTTTATTGTATAAATTGGCATACATATGTCCATAAAGATTACACAATGGGTAAAACATAATGACTCATTTATAAATAGCTGTTGAGCCACCCATGCAGACTGAAGACAATTGTGGGTAGAAAGGAGATAGTTTCCGTTTACGTAACAGCGATTGCCTGCACATATGACGTAACGATTTTGTGCCATTCGGAATTAGTTCAGTGTTTGTGGCGAATTGAAGTTGAGATAACATAAAAAAATTGTTGATAATAAATGTTGTTAGTCTTGATCAGTGATGACATGTGTTGTAGTGATTATCCTGAGCGATGGTGCCTATTTTTTCTAAATTCTGTTGGCTGTCGCATAAATGGTGATTTACATAGCCTCCTTAGTAAGAATGACAATTGGCCATAGTAATTGGATTTTTTGCCGCAGGACATTCTGTTGCAAATAATCCACTTTTTCCTTAATGTTGAATGGCCAATAAATTACACGAGAAAGGCAAAGGGTTAAATTACCCGGACTAGTCTGATTTGCCGGGTACACTAGTTTGATGATGTTACCATGGCTCTAAATGCCGACCAAAATGAATTTGCACGGAAGATTTGGTGTGTTAGAAATGCAGCAGAATTTTTCTCAAATAAGGATAAAGTGACCAGCTTAGATGTGACAGATTCTCAAATAAGGCATGTTTCTTTCTAGCGTTCGACGTCCAACATCAGTAGGTTGTACTGAATTCAAGACCCCACATGAGCTTGGGCAATGTTTGTGATCGTTCAAGATAACACTGAAAACTAGGGAAATCGGACCAACGTAAAGCCACCTAACTAACCATACTTCACCCCAATTAACCGCTCCCAAACCACCCAACTAATCACACCTAAACAACAGAGCTAACCATACGTAACCTACTTTAGTAGAGAACATACGGAACCGTTACTTTGTAAAAGAAGCCTAGGAAATTCCCATCCTTTTTAAATTCGAACTATTAGTCAAATACGTTTCTGTTGGTACATCGTCAAGATTGTGTGAATGTACTTGGTACAAAATTATCGTGTATCATAAGTGTTATGTATAACACGAATGTTTATGCTCATTCACATGTACCACGCTGCTTTTTAGTGGCTGGTCAAAAAGGCAATTGAAACAAGAGAGGAAATGGGCGATTACATCAGGGAATTCTCTGTGTCACAGTTCCACAAGAATTACTCCACTCCACAGGTTTGTTTCGCTAATTGCAATGTGTTCGTGGAAATTTTAGTAAAGAACGTGTTTTCTGCAGGCTTGGGGGCGGATTACTCAGGGAATTGCTGCCCCGCCTTAAATATCAGCTGCGATGAAATGTTAACCGGAGCTGACAAATACATCCGTTGAAGATTATCTTCCGATTACTTGACAAACATTTCAGTCCGGATAAACCTTTTGATGCCTCAACCTGATTAGTCGGCCTGAAAATCATCCACCTGACCAACACATACCTTAGAATTCCGAAAGTAACGGCCCCTCGAAAGTAACGACCCCCCGAAAGTAACGTCATATTTGTGACACTTCTAAAATTTTCCGAAAGTAGCTGCCCCTTCGAATGTGGTGCTTTTATGTTTCAAAGACATGTTTATCCAACAAAAAGTAATGTTTGTATTCAAAGTTAACAATCAACTTAAACGTGTATAATTACTGGCTATTCAAGAGCCGCTCCAGAAGGCGTTTGGGTGCAAGGTGGAGGAATCAAAATTCCATGTCTTTACAATGTTGAAATTCAAGAGGAAGTAAGTAAGCCGAGATGTTCGAAAATGCCTCAAAGAAAACCTTAAGTCGCTAAGGGCAAACACTGATGGAAGCGTCTGAGCGACGACTACAAAAATGAAACATGACAATTGACGAAGGACTAAAATAACGGAATAATATACTGCAGATTACACACACTATTTATTTCTTGTTATTTTGTTTCTTCTTGTTTCTAACTTGAATATCAAGTCTCAGACCATGTGCACACGGTGTCGTTTTCTATCGTTTTCATATTGTTTCAGATAGATAATAAAGCCATTGTTTTCTACTCCCGTGGCCTTGTCTGAGGACGCAGAACATAAAAAGCTAAAAAGAACATAAAAAGGAAAACGACACCATATACACATGGCCTCAAGATGACTTTTTGCTTTATTGTTTATTCTGGTCAAAATGTTCGTAGTTTTATATCTAATTTGGCAATCAGTGTAATAAGATCTGGTGCTAAAAATGTTGGAAATTTCATTCCTCGCATCGCTTGATAACTAAGTCAATTCAATAGCTATTTCTTCCTGACGTATTTTAACTATCCAAATGTAGCGACCCCCCGAAAGTAGTGGCCCCCAAGGCCTGCTAAATCCGAAAGTAACGAGGGCCGTTACTTTCGGAATTCTACGGTACAGATTTCCGGAGGGAAAGCCTAGACATTGCACAGTAATGAAAATCACTGAGTTACTGCTAACAGCGATTGGTGAACATGACGTTGGCTAAATCCAAGGTTAAATGCAACTTTCACAAACTTGTTTTTGAGTGGAGAATAACCTCGATGATGATGCAGATGTCATCAGTTTCTTAATCATTATAGATTAGATTAACCTGATTTAAAAAATGATAAACCTTCCCATTATTTCATGTTTTACACTGTTCACGTATTTTCGTAAAAGTCTACCTGTATTAAAATCTATTTAATGAATTGAAAATTATATGAACGTATCTGTGATGGAAATATCAATGACTTTTTCGACCAGAAAAAAATGCCTCGAAGAAAATAGGTGGTTTAACTGAGTGTCAAGTGAAATGTCTATACTGGATAACCCTGTTAGTTAATTGAGCTGTTCTCCCAAGAGGTCCATGCAGTGAGGGCCACCCCTCATGGGTCCAGTGGTAATATAGGAGTAAACTGGAGTTCCCGGAGAAAACCCACGATGCTTGGTAGTGTCAAACTGGACAACATTTTTGACTCAGGTAACTTAGATCAGACAACTGCACGGAGCTGGAATCGAACCTTAGGCGAAGGAGTGATTCCGCTCACAGCAGGCTCATTGTAACATTTTAACCCTTTCACTGCGAGCGCTCTCCGCTTAACGAGTAAAATCGTCTGGCGTTAGCCAGAGTAAAATAGTAAAAGTCTTATCCCGCCGGGAAAGAGTTAATGGACGAACTCCTTTATTCTTTGTTCTTTCCATGTTCTCGACTTGTTTTCTCATTATGTCTTGTCTTTTGGGTGTCTGATATGTCGGAAACTGTACGTTAAAGGGCTAACATCGCAGATACCAATGTCTGATCACTAATAGTAACTCTCAAACATTCGTTTCCCGTAGGACTCAGAGTTTGACGCTAGGAAACCGAAGTGCAAGGGAACAATTTTGAATGTTAAGGTGAGTTTATTTATTATATTTCTCGTGGTGATTGGTTTGTTGCTTTGTTGCTAGCAAGATTCGACTTACGTGTTACTCACTCATGCTAACTGTTCCTTACCCAGTTTTCTCTTCCAGTTTTAGTTTTAGGTCTTCATATTTCATCTTCCTTTCCTTACCTTGCGGTTCTTTATACTAGCCTGCATGGACATTCAGTGTTTAACTGTTTGTCATCGTTGCGCCGGTTTCATTGCTCACAATCGTTTTGCTTTAAATATTAAGAACACCTACAGACCTAAAAGAATGTACAAGAAACCTGAATCTCTCGAGGTGATGGACGAAGAAACCAGGATAAAAACGACTTTATTGGAATATGGCTGGTAAGTCTCCTGTAGAAATCGCGTGGTGACTCCTTCACGTTATTGTTTACAAATGTTAAACCAAGTAACTGAAGCAATACAACAGTATTGCATAACAAGCACATGTTTGGTTAATATTATTGCGGTGTACGAGGTAGTTTGGTGTTGATAATTAGATGAATGCCCGCCATGCAAAAGGTTGCCAAAGTTGAATGCTCCTTTTGCATCGCTGATGGGAATGACTCGAAACCTTTCGATTGCCGCTGATTAGATTTAAACGTTTGGTAAAATACATTTCTTGCTATTAAAGAATGAGAAATCACAAGGAAGTACTGGCTACTTTACTAACGTGTTGTCATGGTAACCAAAAAGGTTGGCCATTTTGGGGGGTCACTTACGAAAATGATAAAACTATAAACAATCATCATGCAAGCCAGAAAAGCATTTAATTTTATAAACGCACGTATCATCTTGGACTCCAAATCAAAAAGGTGAATATTTGTTCGTGTTTTTAAAGATATCGAGGAATTCGAATTGCCGACGAGGACAAAACATTTACTATAAACAAGAGTGCAAAGTAATATAGAAAAAAATATTGAAAAATTTTTCTGTCCAGTTCCGTCACTGTTGTGTTCTCTAAAATTATCGACAATTTTATTGAAATTGATGGAGCTGTCATTACTGAAACATGCTTTTCAGTGATTTATTTTGTGATTAGAGGAAGACAGACTTATATGAGGAAGTCTTGCCTCCAATTTTCGTATTCTTAAGACGAGGTCTACAGGCAACCATACATATGGTCAATATAATAATAGGTTAAAGTCAAACACAAATTGGTTCCAAACGTTTTTTTTGCAATTTGTGTATACAATTTTTAATTAAAGATCTTTTCAAGTTTGGATACTTGGGTAAGATTTTGCAGGCTCTGCAGTATATATATTGTATGTGCATTGCATATATGCATGCTAATTAGGAACCAGCGTACACAGTAACCTTTACTCTACTCTACCACTCTTCTGTCCGAGTCTTCACAGCTCAAACGTAGGAGCGTCTCATGATTGCCGTCAGCGTGAGTAATATGGTTATTAATGTAAGGCTGTTCTTGTTCATTGAGTAGTACAGTTGGACAATAATACTCATGGTGCTGTTTTGGTTATATCTTAGGAAATATGGTTACAGCAAGGAGCAGAAGGAAAAGGTGCGATTTATTAAAGCGGTCAGACTCTAATTCGGACTGACCTCCAATTTCTACCCTGCCAGTGCGGCTGTAGATATCTATCCTTTTTGAGGCGGTGGTTGCTTAATGGAACAGTTCGTGGTTTTTTCCAACTTTTGTAAATGAGGTGCAAATAGCGCAAACACGCAAGAGTTCGACTTTGAGCTACCATGTGAAAATTGTGTATTTAATAATAAGACGATAATTTTTGGAGAATGGGCCATGGGTCGCCGTTAAACTGGTCATATTTTCAATCCGAACATTACAGGAAACTGCTTAAATTACACTTTCTATCTCCATGCTATGATATTAAGTAACTGATCAAAATTTTTCTTGTCATTCTTTTGTCAAATTTTTGATATTTTAAATGGTAAACTATTGGCTATTCTCATCAGTTATTTACCTTCACGTAATCGACAAATTTCACTTGGTAGCACGTAGCCAAAACTTAGCTAAGGTACTGTTTATCTGGGAACATCTCTGTCTTACATATAATGTTGGAGAAAAAGCGCGAAGTGCAGTTCATGAAGAGGTTTAGTGAGGTCAGGGTGATGGTCGCCCAAAACCTTTTTGAATTTTGAATGGGAAAAGGGGATCTCTGCTTAACCCTAGTCGGACTGGGTTTTTTAAACCTTTCAGGGCTGATGGGCTATCATTGTTTCTCTCCTCCGTAACACAGTGACTTTGGTAACTATGGAAACGAGATCTTGTCGAGAACCATTTCCACCATACGTTAGAAAACGTTAGAAAACTACTCTTTACATTTCGGCATTACTCAGACCTTTCCGATTATTTCACTTCGATTTCAACAGTGCCTACGCAGTACTCTATTTTTATTTCATGGTTTGCATTTCCACCATAAACGCTTACCAGAGAAATTACAACCTTTAATTCACCACTTCGGGGCTAAAAGCACATGTAGTGTCTTGTGATCAAAATTGTAAACAAACGCAAAACAATGCAGACATTGGGAAGTGTAAATCAATATGTTTGCCACTAAGAGATACGCATGGGGGTACGTTTCACAATAATTTTTGATATTCTTATTTGATGGTTAAGAATTAAAATAGTGGTCCAATGCACTTTATTTGTTTCTCTACACAAAAAAAGTCTGCAGATGGACAAAAATGCTGCACTGTAGCATGTCGTCGTGGTAACTCATTCAATTGTTCGAAGTACAGCTAACAAGAACGCCTCGTAAATAAACGGTCACTCACATACTTAAATAGATTGGTTGATGTTTTATCTTTCGAATCTTTTCCAAGTCACAACTATCTGTCTTAAACATTCATACATATACTAAGCTGGTATAAGTTGGAGAAGCCAACAAAGTGTATTAGTTCCACTTGTGCTTCGAATACTGCAATATTTCACGTAATAAGAACGATACTCTAGTCTGCTGCTGAGCTAAGAGCACTCACATTAAAAGAACAACTTAAAACCAATCTTTGAAATATATGGCAAAAGTTGGATGTGAATCATTTCACACTTAACCAAAGGCCATTTTCTTCATCAACAAATTGACATTTTAAAGCATTACACCGCCAGTAATCCCACTGTGCTCTTTAAAAAGTCAAATAAAAGCACCAAACGCTTAGAAATAAGGTGCATTTGCGCTATTCAATTATTCCTAAGCGAATTCATTTCAATAATTTCCCTAACATACCACATAACATACATTTTTGTTGTGGGTTGGGAGTGGGGGCTTAGCCCTCCAGCTTATGGTTATTAAGATTACTATAGCCTGTATATATTTCGTTTCCTTTGTTGCACCTCCCTTCGCACCAACAGGCCCCCTTGGTGTTCAAACTGTGATCAGCTTAATCCGTGACTGATGAAAATTTCTGGAGAAATTCTGAGCAAGCTGTCGAGAGAAATTCGACTTTCTTTCACAAGCATAAGTGAATTCCAAGATGTTTTATAATGTAAAATTTGAACTCAATTTGTTAAACAAAATATATGTAACTTTAATAAGAGATCAACTCACGATCCACCATTAACGGTAACCGCCCAGTAAAAAACCAACCCAATGACGAAGTTTTACCCGTATGTTATGACAAGATACATCACGACGTTTAACCCAGTATATCTCGTACTTTTAACCGTTTTATTCCCAGAAAGAGGCAGAAAAAAGCAACAAAAAGATGCCGGCTAAAGCTGGAGTCGCAGGAGGTCCAAAGAGCGAAGGATCTTTCGACAGCAACGAAGACGAATACATCATAGAACAGGTTTTAGAAATCGAAAATTTTAATATTTCTTCGTATTGTCGAAGTGAATCAGGATGTTAAATGGAAAATTGTTAGAATTCCCAATTCCCAATCTTTAACCCAAAGAGATTCAAACTGATGCAAACATTCTAAATGTCAGTGCAGTGTTCATCAAAATTGCTGGACATCTTGGTTAACCCATCCAAATTTCCCCTTGTTGAAGGACAGAATCTACAGTTAGGCAATCAATTCTACACGGTTGGCTTCGTAATCATGCCAAATTGAAACACGTTTCCAATGCTTTGCAAATCCACCAGTGAAATCGGGATTAGGTCTGGTTATTTAGAGAGTATTCTATCGAAGATCGTTAAAAGCAGTCCAAGCTCGGCAAGAGGTATAACCATTTCCATTTTTAGTGTACAGCAAAGCAATTTCGGGTTTTTATCCCACTTGTTCCCGCTGGGTGGTAGTCATTGACTTAACAATCTGTATACCTTCATATCGGTCGGCGCGAGAACATAACCACTGAGACCAGGTAACCGTGTGGAGACTAAGACTGGAAAATTAAATCTTCTATTTACCTGAAATCCTCTGACCCAAGATTCAGGATAATCCTGAAATGTCAGTGGTCACCAAGATTCAGAATTATCCTGCATGCTATGCGTAGGGTTAGGGTTGGGGTCCTAACCCTAACCCTAATCCCAGTCCTAATCCTAACCCTAATTCTAACTGACGTGTTACCCCTGGTGACATTGTAACCTTAACCCCAACGATTTTTTCCAAAAAGTTACCAAGTAAATAAAACACTTAATTTTCCAGTCCCAATCTCCACACGGTTACCTGGTCCTAGTAGTTCCGTTCTTGTGCCGACCATTCATTTATCTCCGGCAGCATTTGTTAACATCCTTCCCCCACCAACACACACACACACTCATTTCATAAAAAAACGTGACCTGCAAGATTGCAACGGCGTCCACATACAAACTCGAAAGTCCTGTTTAGTTGAATTTACGTGGCGATCCGTATTTATTAGAAACGGCAGTCGCAGTGTTATAAAAAGAAAAAATTCCATAGCAGTTGGCGTGATTAACCCAAGTATAAATTAGCAGTAGGAGAGCTGATTTGCGAAAGGTTCCGATTAACTGGTAACTTCGTAACCCTGAGTAAATTGTTTGCTGGCGAGAAATGTTTTCGACATACATTTAACAATGTTGTATCAATAGATAAGATGTGAGTGTTCACCAGTTTGTGCTTTATACCACGAACGATGATGGAATTTTAAAGCTTTTTAAGACCCGTTTACATGTGCGGTTTTGTACGTTGCGATTGTCATCGTTGTTTATGCATTAAACACATAACAATCTATGCAACAAGGTATCCGCTTTTTATTCGCTTATGTTCGACCTCGACGCTCTCGTGATTTTGTTACATACGCCAAGATGTCAATCGAAAGGCAAAAAATTGCAAGTGTTAATGCGAACCTTTAGATTTATATACTTTCAAAAACTAGATTATGTTAGGTAAAAAGTTCAAAAGTTGGTAACTGCTGTGAATGATCGCAAAGAATCCTGACCTTTCGAACAAAAGCCCTTCTTCAGAGAATATTGTAACGTGTTCTGAGAAACGTGTTAGATTCGCCTGAGCCTTTTGAGACGACATCCAGCTTTTTGAAAATTTGTAGAAACGTATTAATTCCTTGATGAGCAACATGGCTGCAATGCAAGGCAAGGAGGTAAGTTTTGAGGTGTAGTTTCTGAAATGTGATCACTACTAGTCCTGAGTTGGTTTGTATTTTGCACGAGTTAACAAAGTAATTCGTAAACCCTTTGAGAAACTATAACTTGTCCAATGTTACTGTACGGGGCCAAAACCTGGGCACTTGGAAAAGAAGAGGAAAGACTATTGGATAGAACTGAAATGAAGATGTTGAGATGGATCAGAAATATATCTTTGCGAGAGAGGTTAAGGAACGAGGAGATGAGGAGATCAGACGTAACACATATTGTAGAAAAGGCTAGAGAAGCAAGACTCCGATGATTTGGACATGTGATCAGAAGAGAAGAAGGAGATCCAGTTGAAAGAGCATGGAGAGAACAAGTTGTAGGAAGATCTGGAGGAAGACAAAGAATAAGATAGAGGGATGTGGTAGAGAGGGACATGAGGGAACGAGGACTTCGGAAAGAGGATGCGGTGGACAGAAATTACTTGAGACGACATGTTAGAGCGGCCTAACCCTAAGTTAACGGAATTAGTAATTGTTGTTAAAATCCATACGTGAAGGTCGCATACACAATACAGATGAAGGCGTTCCTGCTCTCGTTCAAAAACTGACATATTCTATTGGGTGTTCTTGCTCGAATCTTACATAAGTTTGTGAAGTCGCATTTAAGTGTTGCATCAGTAAGATATTTTCCAGTGAAATTGTCAGCAGCCAGACGCTTTATAGAGCCCGTAAGACTCTTAATTTTAAATTCCTTTTCTCTACAAAGCCCCCGACCAGGTCAACTTTATTGCCCGGCTAAGTACATCGCATTTTCTTAAGGGATCCTTATCTTCGAGTTTGGTTGGGTCCATTGTTGGCTTACAGTCGGAAGAAATATCACAAATTGCCTCGGAGTACGCGGAGAAGGTAAAAGGGTGTTATTCGGGGGAGGGGTAGTGCATCGACTGAGACTTAACTCTCAAGGGGGGAAGCTCTCCCCTTGACGAGTAAAATCGTCTTGCGTTAGCCAGAGTAAAATAATAGAAGTCTTATCCCGCCGCGAAAGAGTTAACTCTTTTCTGGTGGGATCAGTCTTGTACTATTTTACTCTGGTTAACGCCAGAAGATTTAACCGTAGTAGTTTGGATATGGAAGAAATTTTTGTTATATGTGTATTTTCCTATTTCTTGTTTGCTTATTTCCTTTTCCACCTTCAATTCTCCCTTTCTTCCTTTTGTTTCATTCAGTCATTCATCTACTCGTTCATTCAGTTCGTTCGTTCGTGTATTTTTTCGTTCGTTTGTTTGTTCGTTCATTAATCCAATTCTTCGACCAGAATTTTATTATGTAAATTCATGTATTCACCCCTTCTTCAGGTCAATTTAACTCAGCACCCCATCTAAAATAGTCCCATTGGCGTCTCTGAATGTCGTCCCCAGATCCTCTTTGATATTCAGAATGGTCTTTGAATACTTTGGAATAGTAAGGTTATTCCTGGAAACCTCACTAGGACTGAAGCAATTTTCGGCATAGAGGCGAAATATTCGATATTCATTGAAGGTTGTTTTCTTATTAATTGGTCTTTAGTTCTCATGGCGAAAAACTATGTCGCGTAGCTGAACATATCTTTGAAAACATTGTCAATAATAAGTGGGCTAATTTGAGATTTAACATAGAGAGCTATTTGGTTCTTTTTTCTTTTAATAGGTGTGAACCTTTATATTTAGTAATGTATTTTCATATTTTTGTGTTGAACAAGTACCATTTCACAAACCAATGACTCTTGCCATGGATTATAGGTAGTTCTACTGCTTTTTTCCTTTTGTTCCGTGTAGCAAGCAGAACTTCAGGAAGGAAGTGAACGCAATGAGCGGATTGGTGGTCTGCAATCTCACAAGAGAACAATAGCCTCATTAGAAAAACAAATTGCCAATCAAGAAAAGAAGCTAGCTCAGGTATTCAAAGGAAATATCGTCATTTTCTCTTAAATCCAGAATGGGAAAGCAGTTTTCATACTCTGTGCTAATTTGACCATCATTTCTTTTTCATTTAGGTTGAAGGAAGACATGCCGAACTGCAACAAAAATGTATTGAAGCCCAAGAGATGTTGTCTCAGGTAAAAAAAGAAACAAATACAATCTTGGTTGACTGCCTTAGTTTTCTGCTTAATTTTGGACAAAGCGAATTGACTTTGATGCCTTGGGTTTCCTTGACTCGATTTTTTCCAGGATTAATTTTTGAACTGCTATTGCGATGGAAATTGTGCATTTGAGCAACTGAAATTTTCTCGGATCATAAAGATTTGTAGACCTAAATTATCCGAATTTGCATGAAGACGTTTTGTCAGTTATTTTGTGGGACAGGGAAATATTTTTATTAAAATAGAAAAAGAAAAAGAGGAAAGTCTGTCCATTATCTCCTAATTTTTGCCATTTCATTTCGATGAAGTCGTTAAATCTATTCATTTGCTTTTTGAGGTTACCAGTTTGCAGTATTACTTGTAAAATGTCTCGAAGTCATAGCGCTGATCAAAACTACTCTCGGAAAACCGCACAAGTGAAGTTTAATTTCGAGATCCTACGAGCGACAAGCGTTTCAATAGCGGACACGAAGACAAGCGTTACCAAAATAAAGTACTTCGAATTCGAATTTGGATAAAATTGTTTAATCACGTTTTGTTTTGCAAAATTCCAAATCAGTTCCAATTTTGACGCATTTTCATCACGTTGGTACGTTAAACACCAGTTTATTGTAGTTGCACTTAAGAACAGAGCAGTCACACTGAGGGAAAATATACAGAGAAGATTAAAGATTGATAACAAACAGTTCATGAGTGGTGAATAACGTTTTTAATATTGACTAAACCTATGGTCAAATGTTCGTCTAACTTTGAGTGGGTAGTGGGTATTGGGAGTTGTCTCACATTTACATAATTTGGCCATTTTCCCAGCAATATGGAAAACTTACACCTGCAACATGTTGTAACTTCCCCTGGATAACTTATAGCCCCACCCTAACATGTCAGCTTGGCTGCGTACTAGTGAGTATTGTGCATAAAGGGTGCGACAAAGATTAAAAATTGATAATCGGTTCTTGAAACCTTCGTTTCAAAACACCTCCCATTTCCTCCACTGTTACTCCATCGCTGTAAAAAAATAAATTAATACATAAATCTGTCATTCATCCACCGAGTATCGAATGTCTTCGAAGGTTTGAAAACAAACTGATTTATCCATACCTAACCAGTATGTATATGAAGACTGATAGCGTTAATTCTGACCAAATTCATATCTCTCAAAATTTCTGAGACCCCAGATGCCGTAACATAGTGATGGTCAATGAGATCCTCCAGTCATGGCAACTGAAACTTTGATGAAAGGCCAATTATGTGATGGTTTTATGGATGGCCATATGTGCTGCCAAGTATTAGCTTCAATATGACATAAATTTTGAAATACTCAGTAATCATAACGTTAACTTAGTAAGTCATATTGAAGCTTATTGCTTAGACAAGATAAGTTATTATATATGAAACCAGCTCACGTTTGTTACCTTAGTAATAATTGGAAGTCTCAATCAAGCAGACTGCCGCTAGACAGCAACTTTGTCAATGTGAAGAGAACGAATGAGTTTGGTTGTTGTAGTTTTAAACGTTACTGTGTTCAGTCTTACTCTAATTGACTGAAATTTATTTTAGCTGGGTAGTCGGCGAATTCTTCAGTAGCGCATCAATTCAGGTGAACGTAATTTTCGATTTTAGACTGAGGAATATGGTCAGAAAATCGTGGAAGAGATGCAAACTCTGGCTGAGATGGAGAAAGGAGAAAATGACAGGTCAAAACAGGCAAATTTTCACAACTTTGATAAAGATACGATAATTTTTTTGTTTTTATTTTTTATTGTTCTTTCTGTCGTTTTAAATATTCATGCAACTGTAATTTTGAGTATTAAAAAAACTTTTCATTACTGTCACATTTTCATATTACATGTAATACCAACTAACAGTTATGATTTCGTCGACTTTTGTGATTTGTTATCTTTACTTTTAGTATTTATAAGAAACTGAGGTATCTGGTAGCAATGAATGAAAGTCTGAAAAAACAAGAACATCAGTTCAAAGCTCAGTGCAAGGTATCACAATTACACACAGTTTGTATGAGTTAATTTTAAGTGTTATCAATTTTTCTTTCCTTGACTTGCCTCGCCTTGCTAGACTTGATTTGCATCGTCTCGCTTTGTGACTTGTTTTTCCTGGCCTTTCGTTGTCTTTTTTTGTCCTACCCTATTCTAGTTTTGCATTGTCCTATCCAGCGCAAATTTCAATGAACTTTTCACGAGGAATTTTGCGGTGGTTTTATACTCCCATGCAGACGTGGGGATTAGCCCATCCGAGCTCATGAGCCGAACGGTGCATGTTATTTTATAGTAATCTTTCTGGCCTGGTTTTATACTTTGTCGGTTTTCCTAAAGCAAATTATATTTAATTTATCCTGCATGTTTATCTTTAACACAGGAAGAACTTGAGAAGCTTAAAAATAATATCAAAAATTTGAAAGAAGGTGTTGGGGAAGAGAATGAGGAGACGGTAGGTTTCTGATCAAATATTCTGCTGTCATAACATTTTCACTCAGTATTTCTGCATTTTGTGTTTCTGAACTTTGTCCATTCATTACCTAAACATCCAAGAAAAGAGTAACTATTGGTAGTATGAACAGGCCCGGAAGTAATTCAGCTTTAGTTCATCCTAAATGTAGAAGGAACGAGGTCTTGTTTTTACATTCATTAATTCTGCAAGCTTCGTCTGGTTAACTACAATTTGCGTAATCCAGCCATTTGATAGGAATAGTTCCCATTCAAAACCAAATTGCTGAAACGTGGCTTTTTAACAGTTTTGGTGTAGTTTACATGTAGCAGTATAGTAATAGCCTGCCTCTAATGATAACGTAGATAAATAAATGGTTGGTTGGTTGGTTTACTGATTAGTTGCTTGGTTGATTGGTTGGCATGTAGGTTTATTGTTTAATTGGTTGGTTGGTTGATTGATTAGTTGTTTGATTGGTGAATGGATTGACTGACTGTCTGATTGATTGATTAATTATTTGACTGATTGATTGACCGATTGGTTAGTGGGTCGGTTGATTGATTGATTGAATGATTGATTGAATGATTGATTGATTGACTGGTTGTTTGATTTCTTTACGCTTTTCTTTGATTTTTCTTTTTCCTTTATTTCACATTCAGGACAGGTGGTGTGTGTGTATGTTAAGGCCCGTTTACAGGATACGATTGTTGCATACGATTTTTCATTTTGGAGCATGCAATGCTGTTGCAAAAGCACAGTTCCTGTTTACGACTGGCTCGCTAATGTACCAACACTCCCTGAAGATGTGCGTGACTTAATCGTATACGTGACGACAAACGATCGTATACGACAGTCGTATCTTGAAGATGGAGCCTTAGTACTTTAGATTTTTGAAAATATTTTATGTTACTTAAGAATTGAGGGCTGCAGTTTATTTCATTCTATGCTATCAGTTATTTTTAAGTGTTATGCGTTTTTTCTTTCCCCATCTAAAGTTTGTACAGTATACTGAACGGTATGGCGCTGCAATACACTATACTAATCTGTATTGTACTATACTTCACTGGACTGTACTTTATTTTGATATACTGCTCCATACCGTATTGATTTATTGGTTGGATAGTTAGTCGGTTAAAGACAGCGTACAATGCTGTCGTTTCCTAAATACCGATACATTTGTGCCTTTTTTAGGAGAGAACCCAGATAATTGAACAGCAATATGAAGCCGATAAACAGAAGCTGCAAAAAATCCGACTAGCATTGGTAATCTAGCAATTCGTATTTTTGATAATTATTTTAGGAATGCATTCTCTTAGTGGCTATCCAATGTTGCGTATACGTAACATTGTAAGCTTAAGTCTGTCGATGAAAATTATTACCCTGCAGTTAATTTTTAAGACAGACATAATGAGCGTATTAGGACTCGTGACTAAAAATGAGTCTTAATGTGTTCATTGTGCTGTCTTAAAAATGATTTGTTGAATATTAATTTTCATTACAAGAATCTCTTTTCCCGCCTGGTACATCAGCATCTAACATTGTTCTACTTGATTTGAATAGGCAAAGAAAAACAGGGAAATCGCAGTTTTACAAAGAAAAATAGACGAAGTTCCATCACGAGCTGAACTATCGCAGTATCAAAGGCGATTTGTTGAACTTTATAATCAAGGTGTGTGGACCTCAGTTGCGAGGTTGATGATGGAATTAACTTCTTAGGATCCAAAGCCACGACTTTCCCAAATTTTAGAGGGCTCTATTTCGGAAAAAGGAACTCAACATTTATTGTCGAAACCATTCAATGGAACTCTTGCCCAACAAAATAATAATGCTGAATTTCCATCAATTGAATTTAGTTTGAAAGCGACTGTTCAGTCGTTACAATTGAGTAGTTTTCTTCTTGGTTCCAAGCAACAACTCATAACACAAAAGGAAATAATCACCTGCGCGACAGTGTTCACTAAATAGAAATCCAGCTGTAGTGTTTAACAATTTTTCACCGAAAGTGGAGCTAAATATCTACACCATTCACCGACGCTGAGGTCATGATTGTTTTAGCATATACCTTGCATGATTGTTTTCACATAGATATTTTTTAAAATTTAAAAACAATTTTACGGAACGTTGGCTTGTTGCGCGTTCGTCATTAGTAAACAAAACATTTTGAACACATGCTAAGTGCATTTATCGTTGGAACATGAAAGACATTTGTGTCTCTGAATGCTTTAGTGCCAGATTTCGTTGCTTTTTTGGTAATTTCTGGCACGGCAATTTTCGTTTATTGAAAGTAATTTCTTTCGTAACTAAAGCAAAACGGAAAGTCATCTAGTTTTTCTCGGAATAGAATAGTGTAGGATCTTCTGAGATAGAGGAACCAGTTAGATTGTGAAAAAAAGCTATTCACCTACGAGGTGTGTGCTAATCCTTGATATTTCTCTCTCCTCCAAGATATCACTAGATAAATGAAGGTATCATTTAATCATCAAAACCTCCTCATATTGGTTCAATTTATTGGTTTCACTTTGATTAATTTATGTACTTCATTCAAGTCTAATATTTGTGTGCCAGTTTGACGCGCTAACGTAAACGTTCCGGACCCTTGTGCGGGGATCCTGCGAGGAGATTTTATTTCTTCTTACACAGTTGAGATTTTATTCTTTTTATACAGTTGCAGCAACTCATAAAGAAACAAAGCAGTTTTACACCTTTTATAACACACTCGATGATACAAAACTTTATCTGGAGAAAGAGGTTTGCGATATGGTCTTCGTGTTTACTCGTGTTTATGTTCTTTATAGGCATGCTCTCAAGCTCTTCTCCTCAGAAAAGCTTTCTGAGTCCCTGAAAAAATGTATAAAGAACATTATATAACTACCAAGCTACCACATTTACATCATTGATTAGCCCTAAAAATAATACACGATATATCGAGACTTGCAGACTGACAGTACATATGTCTACCATCAATACGAACCAGTACATAAATGTAACCTTCGATCGTCATCTGGGTCTATGTAGCTCAATGGTTAGAGCATCGCACCCGCGATCGGAAGGTTACGGGTTCGATTCCCGTCAAGGACTCAGAAAGATTTTCTAAGTAAAAGAGCTTGAGAGCATGCGTATAAAGAACATTATATAACTACCAAGCTACCACATTTACGTCATTACTCGTGTTTAATTATGAATAACTGGTTTGCACTTACAATTTTTTTCCTTTTCCGTTTTTTTTAACTGCACTTGTTCACGCTTCAGGTTACGCTTCTGAACTCTATTCACGACAACTTTAACACGTAAGTAATTTCTTTTATTATTCGTACCACTAATACTGCATGTAGCTCTTCGTCGTTTCTGTCGATTGCCTAGAGTTCTAGGGGTTGTAGAGAACTATAGTCCTCTGGAAAAGGGTACAAGCCTTTTCTGAAGTTCAATTCCGTGAACGTAGACGTTGGTCCTAGGAGGAAGACTGTTGTCCTTAGAGAGAGTCTGGAGCCCGGGGAGTTAGGCTATATAGTTCTTGAAGGAAGGCATAGGCCTCGAAGGATGAAATAGTCCTTAAAGGAAGATATAGACCTTGAAGTGTGGCTTTCAACAAGTGAGGCTCTAGACGGAAATCCTAAGCGTAGGGTGAACAGCAAAGCCCAGCAACGGGCACGAATCAATAATTATGAAAGCTTTTATTATTTGTAATGTTTTGTTGCGTCGCGCAACATTGGAGAATGATTGAAAATGTTTACATATATAGGATTACAAGGGTTAGCCTGCAATTCTGTAAGAACAACTATGGTCCTCGGAGGAAGATTGCTGAAGTGAAAGGAAAAAGGAGGACAATTGGAATGGAGAGGAGGAGAGGGAGGGTGGAAAGGAAGATGAAGGTGGGGAGGGACAAGTATTGGCAGGAGAGGAGGTGGTAGATAAGGAGTAAAAGAGGAAAGAGGTAGTAGGGAGAAGGACGAGAGGACAAGAAAGAAGCCAAGAAGAAAGGAAATTACAGTATAAGATCAGGAGGGTGAGGATACAGAAAAAATATGGGGGTTGGATAAAGTTTGGATGATTTACACTTGTATTTGGTAAAATCGATCTTATGTTATCCAATGCATCTAACAATGTTTGATGAATTTAATATGATAACCATCAGCCTTAGGAAACTAAATTCGTTTGGATAATTGCACGCGGGAATAATCTATTAAACTCCTTTTAGATTCCAAAACTTATGGATACAAATTCTATAAACAAAATCCGTTCAGATACATGTAAACTTTGTTCCAACCATCGACTTTGGGACGTTTGTTTAAATTACAATGTCGGTAGCACCTTTCTCTGTCTTCGCCTTTTTTAACCAAACCTAATGCCTTTCAGATAATGGAACTGTTTTGGGCTTTTTCCCCTCCAAAAAATTTCGTGTCTATTTGTACAGCAACAGATAAGAAGTATGTCTCAACTGCAATGAATATGATTTCTTTTTATTCAGAGCGATGTCGTCCCCCGCAAACAAGGATCAGTTCCTTCAGCAGTTCGAACAAATTGTTAATGGCGTGTTAAACAACAAAGGAAAGGTAAGATTTTTACACAAAATATATCGCAGTAATCAAATTAAAATTTTGATAAATTACGAAATCAAAAAATATTTGAATTTCCAGTTGTGTAGTGTTTCAGTCAACATTATAATTTCACTGGAGAGTGGATCTCATTGTGAAGTTGCAAGATTATTAACGTTTATTTCGCGTGTTTTTCAAACATTGCTTGTGCTGGTTTCATTTTATTTCTATTGTTATTATTTTCAGTTTAAATTTTATCTTTGTTTCTATTTATATTTTTGTTTCTTTGTTTGAAATTCTTTTTTGTTTTTGTGATTATTTTTATCGAAACACAGCGAAATAACTCCTCTTAAAGTTAAATTTTCACTGAGAAAATTTTCCCAATAAATTATTTAATCGCGAAAAACTTTCACGAGAAGTTCAGCAAACTTTGCATGGGAAGGTCATATCTCCTCGGGAATTGGTGTGTTAAAGAGGCTTATGTAAAAAGTTTGTAAACTATCAAATATTATAATATTAGCTTTTACTAAAATTACACAGGTGATTATCGAAAATCCCGCGTGGTGATTGGCTAGAAGTTTACGTCATAAATCTTAATAATCACCTACAAGTGATTATAACAGTGAAGACTCAGAAACAAGATGGCGGCTACCTTTGTTAATGTTACCGAGGATATTTAAAAAGCTAGTTCCCTACTTTTTACCAAATAATCACCTCTGTAATTATATTAAAACAGTTATTCGCCTCAGGCTCAGTGAGTATTTAACTATTATTCACCACATTGTCAGTAAATAACTACTCTATTCACCGACACTGAGGTGAATAATTGTTTTAGCATATTCCTCCCATAATTGTTTTCACAACTATTTTTTAAAATTTTTAAAACAATTTTACCAAACTCAGTCGGCTTGTCGCCCACTCATCATTTGCAAACAAAACATTTCGAACTCATCCTAAGTTCATTTATTGCTAAAAAGTAAAATTTGCCAAATTTTGTTGCTTTTTTGGTATTGTCTTGCACGGCGACTTCGTTTATTAAAAAAAGTTCTTCCGTAACTGAAACAAAACTGGACGTCATCTTGTTTTGCTCAGAGGTGAGTAGAGCAGGATGTTACGACATAGACGAACCAATCAGATTGCGCAAAAAGCACTATCCACCCGCGAGGTATATGCTAATATTGAATAATCCCTCGACTTCATTTCGGGGATTTTCAACAATATTCACTTCGCCTTCGGCGAATAATTAAGTAGTGCACTAGTAAAATCTCATTTCGATTATGGCCATGTTGTTTGGTACTCGGTAGCGTTCTTGCAAATGGGCTACAAAACCTGCAAAACAGGCCGCCACGATGGTAGTGGAACGTACAATCAAAGCATTATTTGGAAGTAACCGAAGTGGTTGAAAAAGTTCCAGTCCAGAAAATCAATCACAACATTATTTTAGTGTCTAGCTGCTTTACTCTTGAAAAAAGCACCCATACGTTCTTTATCAGGCAGTGTATCACGAGTCTTGTTATCATTAATTGCGGGGTTTGAAGGAAGGCGAACACTGGGGAGACTGTTAATAATTTTTACCAGGTTGAACAAAGAAAATCTAACGAGAAGAAGAAGAGAGATGAACTGAATGAAAAGTACTTGGAGCTAGTCGAGAAACAAAGGCGATATTTCAAAACGGTTAAGGAATTTCAAGAAGTAAGTTTGTAATTCTTGCTTTTATTTTTAACTATTTTCTTACTTGTTTATTATTCTGTCTTCGTTGTTCTGTGTTCTCTGTTCCTATACTTTAGGATGAAAATCAAGGCCCAGCAAAAAATTCGTAAAATAGGCATTTTGTATTAAGATCTAACGTGAAAACAGTTTTTTTGCTGGGATTTTCATCCTTCGATTACGATTTCCGCTTGGTTCTTCAATTACATCAATTACATCCTGTACTTTGTTTCTCTGTTTTTATTTCCATACTAATTCTCAAATTCAATAGTCATGAAAAATTTGAATCCTATTATCATACAAAATTTGGCAATTCTCTGTCAAAAAATGCGCAGTTTTTCACTTTTCATAGTCCGTAATTGCTTGACTAACACTTTCACAGTAACGAACCAAGTCTAATTGAAATGTGTTTTGCTAAACTAGTTTCAATTATAACTTATAAAAATTTACTTTTAAAGAATTGATGCTATAATGTAAAGTTCCTTGGTTAGGGAAAGCTTTCTGTTTTTATTTTAAAAAGGGTTTTTTTTTAAAATAACTTGCTTCTTATGCAAGCTCTGATTGGTCCTTAACCGTGTTTATATTAGAGTATTTAGACACGGAATTTTTGCGCCCTTTTTAAAATCTGCTTATTTTTTATAAAAGAAATATAAAATAGTTTTTAATGTTTATATACTGTGATGTAGACACTTCGGATGTTGTGAAATTTTCGAGAAGCTAAAAAAGACTCGCCTTGCCTAGTGCTTTTGTTACGCTTTTCTCAAGTTTCATAACATCCCACGTGTTTATATCAGTATATAAACATGGAAAACCATTTTATATTTCTTAAATAAAACAGGAAATTTAGTATGTTATATTTTTGTGTGAACAGGGTTCCATGTATTTTGGGATTTTTGAGAGAACAGACGGTTGATTGTTGTCAATATATCTTTTTTTTATCCTTTTCTAGGAATGTAGAAAAAACGAAATTCTTTTATCTAAAGTAAAAGAACATCAGGGTTGAATTTAAGACTGAAATTGTCTGCAGAAGTTATCAATGTTCGAGGTCAGAAATGAATTTCACTAGCGCATCATTTATAATCGAATGAATTGGTAAAGCTGAATTAAATGGTGATTGGCGTGTGGTGCTGAAAATAACTTTTCTTACTTAGTTGGACATGTGTCCTTTCAAATTTAATCTGAGAAATTTAGCCTTTATTTTAATCTGAGATGTTACAAATCTGACTGAACATTTATTAAGGTACGTTAATTTTCATACGATATCAGTCATTGCCATTGATTTTTTTTTTTCACGTTTGTAATGCTTTTTTTCGCTGAAATGCTTAGTCATGATTATTTTTTTCAAGGAGTATGAAAGTTTGTTTGTTTTTTTTTTCCTTTTTGCGCACACAATTCGAGTACTGTGGACAAGGAATAAGTTTTCCACCGCTTAAGAATTGACTTCTTTGACCATTTCCGATCCGTACCCGACTCTTCAATCTTACTCTGGCTAACGCCATTCTTCTATTAAGGCTAACTTCTGTTTCTGTAAAGGGGGAAAACTTGACAAACTCTCAACTTTTGGGTAACTCGGTACCCTGGTTGGATGCACTGGCTTATCCGCACTTGCCACCGATCTAATAATGGGGCACATATCCTGTTGACACGAATCCGTGTTGGCCGTCAACTTGGGTCAGGTCATCAACTCGGGTCAACACGTCTACGAATAAACTCCTGTAAACGTTTACACGATAGGCTGGTCAACCCGCTTTACCGGGTAACGCGTTTGAAAACCCGGGTAGACCCGGGTTGGCGTGAAGGTAAAGGTGGGAAATTTCATTCGAATCTTTATGTAAACATCGGTTAAAATGAGTCGGGTTCGTGTAAAATGGTGGTAGTTGTGTGAAGCCGGATTCATTCTCTTACCCGAACGTATGATTGCTAACACGGTCAGCCGCTCCATCGGTTAGGTGAACCCATTGAACTCTAAAGACTGGAACGACATCTCGCAGTGAACTCGATTTCCACATCTGGAATGGTAGCTGGCCAATAAAATATGAAGCCAAGATGGCCGCCCATGGAGGGCAATTTTGTACGTCAGTTTCAGTCCCCTACGGGGGTTTGTACGTCAGTTTTAGTCTCCCACGCAACTTTTTACACTTTCTGAAGAGTTGTCTTTGAAAACACACCGAAAGCATTTCTTCAAAAGACAGAAATGAGTTTAAAAATTTGAAATATATTTCGACAAAGTCAAACCGGAGTTACAGGTTATATGTTTTCACGAAAATAAATTTCCAAACTGACGAGAAACCTGATAAAACGGTCTCGAAAAATTACTTTGGAAACTACCAAGTCCACGTCCTCTTTTTACCGTCAATTCACTATCTTTAGACGATTTAGCACACTTCTTCGACTACACGGCAATAAAAAAGTTTTTAAATATTCGAATATGTAAAGCTGGACCAGTAATATTTCGTCTGAACACTTTTTCCTTAGTTGTAAATGTTTTCGAAGCTGAACCAAACTCGGACTGAAGATTAAAAACGCGTAAAGGACTGGAATCGTCTTACAGGACCGCGAAGAGGACTGAAACTGACGTACAATATTTCCCTCCATGGGCGGCCATCTTTTGTGGCTTTACTTTTTGCCCGAGCAAATGACTGGGAGTTAGCATTCCAGATATGGAAATTGAGTTCACTGGTATCTCGTAGTACCAGTCCTCACGATTGAATGAAACCGACATGGGGGACAGCCATGTAGGCCTTTTGTAAGCACAATTTAGTAACAACCCAGGTTGGCGTCCTGACCCGGGTTCGTGTGAACAGGCCTCTTAATGCTCAAAGCTAGCCCTCAAGGGCCTTTGTATGCACCTTGCCCATTGAGATTTTTTGGATATTTCACACTTCCAGGTGCTTCGTTAGATGTGAATTTCGTAATAGGGTAGCGCTTCCCATCTTAAATTTTTTTGATACACAGTTTGTGGTGCATATCTATGTCTACAGAAGTCGAGATATATGAAGAAACGGGTTTTTCTAACAACTTGCTGAATTTAAAATTTGAAATCAATGTAAAGACATTTTTGTGGTGGGGGATCTGTTCCGGCTTTATTCAGGCTAACCGTGGCAAACACCACCGTTGTAGAAGTTCCGAAGCCCATTTTACAGAGCGATGATTTGGGCGTACGTTTGTGAAAGTGAAAAAATCAATGCTCATATATTCAGATATTCCGCTAGCTTCTACAGTTAGCCGCTAATCAGTACCGGTATGAATTGCATTTTTTCGGTATAGACCCATGCACAAGCGGTACACCTTGTAAGCCATATTCAACGTAAATAGACTGTTCGGGATTCTACTAGTTCCTTGTCGATGAAATTTGCAAATAGTGTGACGTCAGTAAAATCGGTACCAGGCTACAATTTTTTTCTCTTTGAAACAGGGAAAATATGCGGTATTTCGGGTATATTTTAACCAAGGATTTGTTTTTAGTCAAAACAATTTTGGACTAAGCTTTTGCAAGATGCTAACTACGTTTTCAGCGAAAAATATTTTCGTGTCATAGGCACTTTAACAGTGCCTTTGATTGTTCAGAACTTTGAGTCTGGTCAAAAAGGTGGAATTAGTCTAGAGACGTCATACGCAGAATTTGGGGTCTCAAGAGGAACCTACAGAAATAGGTGATGACAAAGGAAGCTAACCAGAGTCAAGCAGTATAACGTTAAGATAAAGCTAATGGAAATATCGACACTTAAGAGGCAGATGCAGGGATGTGCTTAGAACAAACTGCGTCGGGGGAGGGGCGCAAAAAGGCCATGACTGATTTTTTCAAAGGGTTTGTTCGGTAAGTCCCCCCACTGTAAGGTTTGCCGAGGTCAACATCTGGACTCTTCAGTTATGTTGTGTTCGGGACGGGGTGCACTCTTCTACTTGACTCTGTTTCCTATTTGATGTCATGCCAATGTTGCTTAAAAAATTAAAAAAAAAAACAAAAAAAAAACAAACTACCGGAAAAACTTTGCCCTCTTTGTAGCTATCAAAAACAACTTTCGGAAAATTTTTTAACTTTAAAGCTTTTCACTCTGTTTCTTTGACAGCCACATGAACGTTTTCAAGTTTGAAAGCACTGACCGACTTCTTCAACCTACGAAATAATTGGAAGGCGTCACGAGCCCCCACGGGCCCCATTAACCATATTCCTGTGCCGACGAAGGTCAAGATCGCGTAGACCTTTTGAAACTTTTATAGTTCCTACAGCTATAAATCACGCTGAACATTGTGAACGAGATTCGCAAATCAAGCATACCAGAACTGGAGTAAACAAGGAAAAAATTTTCAATAGCAAATTAGCTATCTTGGAAGAAAAGGAAAAAAAAAGAAATAAATCGTTAATTATTAAAAACTGGCTTATCAGAGCAAAAGAAGCCAAAGCAAAACGTCTATAAAAACGCGTTTTTACGTGTCTTACTATTTTACCGTCACATAAACATTGAAACCACGCAATGGCTATTGATATAAAGATTAAAGAAAAATAAACAAAACATTAAATATGGCTGAGGAAT
The DNA here is from genome assembly GCA_030142905.1 of Heliopora coerulea. NCBI lineage: Eukaryota > Metazoa > Cnidaria > Anthozoa > Scleralcyonacea > Helioporidae > Heliopora > Heliopora coerulea. The sequence continues at coordinate 194,352 of JASJOG010000100.1, read as the reverse complement.
CCAACAACTAAGGCGTTCTTAGGGGTATCAATTTATATTCGCAATTTAAATCTGGAATATTAATCCATGTACCCGATGACATACATTTGAGACATGTAAACGTCTTTTTATGTCACTTGGGACCAGGATACATTAGCAAATTATCGTTCATTGAAAAGAGATAATTCTTTGCTTTAACGTTTGGATATCGTAATCCAAATTTCATCCTTGGGTGAAGTCACCAAACGGTAAACGGAATCGACGATCTGACCTTCCACTAAGTGTATCTTGAAGCGACGAATCAAGACCGAGAGGATAGCAAATCCTTCGGCATACGCAAAACGATATCCGGGGCATTTACGTTTTCCTGCAAAACCAAATGGTTGGTGAGCCATGGGATGACGATTCTTGCAATTTTCAGGAGTAAATCGATCAGGGTCGAATCTAAACACACAAAAATTAAGCTCCGTTTGACAGAGATCTTAACCAAAAAGAATGTTAAGTTATACTCAGCAGAGCGTAAGACAACCTGTTGTTTCACATGGAATAAAATTTGGTCTGAAACGTTACTAGAGTGAAGCATGATAACAGCATCATGACGAGAATTTCATACGTTATTGCGCCGACTTACCTATTCTATTGTGCACTGCTGACCGCAGTCGCGGCTGGTCAAGTAGTCTACGTAAGTATTATGTTGATTGTAGTAGCTCAACACACTCTCACTCTTAAACTACGTATAATCAGTAAATGTAAAACCATCTTAAATTACCCATGATGCTTAATCTAAGATTTCAGTTAGGATTAGGATTAATTGACCTAACGAACCCAATCCCAATTCCAACCCTAATCGGCAATCGCTTAACTGTTACCCCCCGTGACAGTAACCCTAAACCTAACTCCCCAAGACATGCTGCCAGCCAACCACACCCGTCCACCCTCACCTTCTACTTCGGCAACTATATCACCTAATGAACGAACTGTCGCATGTGGAAGCCTTAAATCTTAGACTAAGTATCATGAGTAATTTAAGACAGTTTTACAATTACTGGTTGTTCGTAATTTAAGAGTAAGAGTTTGTTGGGTAGTGTGGTGTGTGTAAATCTGTAATGCGATGCGATACAAACTCTAAATTCAGTAAACGTTTTTGAGCCGGAAAAGATGAATAGCATCAATTTTGAAAATGTGCTTAAATAGATGAATATCATCTTTCTAGGAGAAACTCGGAAAGGGTTAGAATTAGGATCAGGGTTTGAATTAGGGTTAGGATCAAGGTTAAGTCACTCGTGACGGTGGTAAACCTAAGTCTCACCCCGTTTAAAAACATTTTAGGAAATTTTTTAAAAATTTCCTTCAGTTTAAGGTTTTTTATTTCTTCTTTGAAGTACTCCTACTTTCCACCGGCTTTCCAAGCAATCTTACAGCATTTGCTGTTACTAATACAATGCCATGTCATTACTTTTAAATTCCACACGCAATAATCAGTACCTGTCTGGATCGGGCCAAATATCTTTGTTTTTCAGAACAACTCCGAGTGCGAGAATAATCGGTGTCTAGGATAAAATGAAGGATTAAGCTTTTACCTAAAGGGACGTTTAGCTGTCAAGTACGTGATCTGTTATGTACCAGTTGGAATCGTCCAAATTTACATTTCCAAGTTTCTGATACAATTAACACTGATGCAACAAGCGCGTAACCCGTGGTAGCTTTTAAGCATTACATACAGTAAAAGGCCCAGGTATTGGCCAAGATAATGCCGGTTTGGGGGAAAAGAAAGAAATGTGTTTCATGACGTTTGAATAAAAACACAACAGTCAGTTAGTTTGAGAATTTTTAGCAAAAAATATATAGTTTATTTTTCTCTGATAGCGTTGAAAACTCAACACTGCGTATTTCTTCTGAATTACGCTGTGTAACTGTATTATAGGTAAGTTGTTGATAGGACAACTGTTTATTTATTTATTTATTTATTCATTTATTTACATATTCATTTATTTATTTTATTTAAAAACGGTAACCCTTCAAAGCTCTCAGGCGTTTGATTTTCAAGAGCCGTTATGCTATACCTTAACTATATACCTACATCAAAGAAATATGTACGTTACTACATACAATAACTAATCTTAAAAAATAAAATGGTGTGGTCAGAAGGACGTGAACGATAATGATGTAGGTGTCCACAAAGAGTTGAGGATATTATAAATTGGTGACCTCAAAGAGCGGAGGATATTCTAACTCGGACTGCGAGAGGCTTACCGTTTCCACGCATTTAAGAAAAGGAGTCGAGCAAACTTATCAGAGCCTACATGTTGGTCCTCAGCGAAATATTCAGTTTCCGAGTTAGGCTGCCTACAAGAAAGATGAAGTCGAAGTACCCTAGGCTCGAGCAACGTTACAGTTCGGACAAGTCTCCTTCAAGGACTGGTAAGGTGACGCGGTGGATCGCAAGCGAGAAGTGATAGATGTAGAATCCGATGACGTTAATGACTTTCTTAAAGCTGTTGATGATGACGATTTTTATAAACTTATCAAATTCATTTTTGATGAACCATATTGGTGACAATGATGACGAGTCTGGCAGCTATTACAACGACAATTATCACCACAAGGGTGACGTGGATGATGACAGTGACACTGATCATGATAATGATAACAATGATGAGGAGGTGCTGAAGTGGGTAGGAGGGATCGCGGACGAGGACTAGGAGGAACAAAAGAAGAAAGGCAGGGATGATGAATAAAAATTCACATGGTTTTCAGTAGGTTACCATTTGCAAACCCATCTGATGTTTTACCTTCTTTGGAATTATGTGCTCCCCGATTTGCAAGTCGTAGTCAGTAAAACGTCCTGCCCATGGTGCGAGCACGCAACGTCGCATGGTTTCATCAAGAACCTGTCTGGTATAGCTGTTGGGAAATAAACATCACGACATCTTGTAAAAAGAGTGCATGGAGGCAAAGAAGAAGAAGAGGAAGAAATACAGAAGATGGCGGAGGGGAAGAAGGACAAGGAGAAGGATAAGATGGAAAAAGAGAAGAAGGAGATGGAGATGGAGAAGGAAAAGAAGAAGCAGGAAAAGGAAAAGGAGGACGAGAGCGAGAAGAAGAAGAAATAGAAGGAGAAGAAGGAGAAGAAGAAGAACAACAACAACAAAAACAACAACAGCAACAACAAACACAAGGACAAATTTAAACTATTAGAAGAGTATGTACAACGAAACCATGAAAAACTCTGAAGGTTGTCAAACGCGATTTTTCTGGTCCATGAAAATGCAAGGAAAACGCAAGTGAACTAAGATTCAGATTCACGACCGACAAATTGTGTGAAGACAGTCGTTCCTAAGTAAACGCAACCGACAGTACAATTCCCACATATTTGCAAATGGCGTACGTCAGTTCTGATATTATCTGAGCAGTAATTGTTTCTTCTCCCAGAACCGAAACCATTTCTTGGTACAATTTTTCTTGCACATCCTGGTGGATGGCTAGGTAATACAGACACCATGTCATCACTAGAAAACGAAATGAAAAACGAATTACTTCTTGTTTAAAAATATAGAGCCAGGATTTCGTCATACACTGGTCACGATCGGTAAAACTACTACACACTTCGAATCTCATGACAGCTAAAACAACACCTGCTTTTTGCTTTTTTCTGAGTTTATTTCCAGAATTTGCAAAGTGTTTAAGACCACTTAGGCCAGGTTTCGATTGCTTTAACGGGAGTTTTATTGGAAGTCTTTAGGTTCTGCTAGTAGACAAGTTTAGTGATTGCAGACAGATTATGAATTACACGCGGTCAAACGCAAATTGTCAACAATGAGCCAAAGTGAGTTTTGACGAACTGTAAGCAAGACAAAGAATACAAGTAATTATTGGCCTGTTCAACTAATCTGTTTTTGGTTCAATGACTTTCCCTTAACGTCAACCACCTAACAAAAACTTACCGCCAGACAACACATCTGAAATTTTAACAATGAAACTCACCGTCAAGATAAACAAATGCATTTTTACTTCAACGATCCTACCAGCCCACGTGCGTGTGGACCGCTGCTCGAGTGATCGCTCTACTTGAGTAGGAACAAGGAGGAACAGAGTCAGCTTTCATGTTGCTCGCATGACTTCACGAAAATACGTTTAAATTTACGTTCGTGTGTCGATAATAAATTCTTTCTCTGCAATTCTTTGGAGGCGAAAATAGAAAGTCTGATGCAGTTCCGTACTGCACATTAGACACATTACTCTTGATGAAGTCAGCTGGATCAAATCAAGCCAGTGCAGGAAAATGGTAAAACACATAACACAAGTACAAATATAAATACAGAAAATAACTTCAAAAAAAAAGGTGTAGAAGAAGTAACAGTGCATCAAAAAATATGTAACTGATGCACGTTAAAAATTTTGAAGATAATTTCACACACTATCACTAACCCACTTAACCCCCAAGTTCCCTGGAGATCCCATTTTCCACAGCCACTCAAATATCATTCTACCTATATCAACCGTTAGAAATGTTTGTACCGAGCTTTTAGACTGATTTCACATTGCAAGTAAAACGCCACCGAATGTCGAACAAAACTGATGCTTTCACTGGTTGTAGAAACCTTGTCAAAATTTGGATTGACACACATTCCCCCTCCACCAGTGACAGATAGCCAACATCCTCCTAGACATTGTAGAGAATAATAAAAGCGCTGTTTCTCGATAATCTAAATAAATACCCCTGGCTAAAAAACTACAGTTACTCACTGTTTCCAGTTGTATGGAAACCTCCAATCATAAACGTAATGGCTTGACTGACCACCTAAAAATAAAATCCACGAATTAATGACTGGGGACAGTGGAGTAACGCAGTTATTAGCATCATTGATCCTCATAAAGTAGTAGATCTAGGCATTGAGTATGGCTATCAGATTTATTACAAAGTAATAAATTTAATAACAAAGATGAGATTCATTGTCTGTAGCTTCAAAGTTTATATCCGCATGTTTTGTTTTGTTTTTTTTACAGTTGATATTTATCTAGCTATTCAAACTAAGACATCGTGTAATTTTAACCACTACGATGATGTTACTTGTTAAGAGAAGAAACGTTAGAAGTAAAATTCCTTCATGTCTTTATCAAACTTGCGATTCTGTGGGTCTTTTTATAAGATTCGTATTGAATTGGGAAACAAAATTTTAGGACTTTTCCATGACTTTTTATTACTTTGTATGGAAAACTTTACCACCTAATACGGGTCCAATCCCCCTTTTTCACACACACTGACTCTTGTTTCCAGGCCACTGACTTCTGTAGGTGCCAAATGATCGTACCGAACGCAACATCAGTGATATGAAAAGGGTTCGGCTTCCAGATATATCAGAAAGCAGTTTCTTGAATTACTATATCTGACAGGTTATAGCAAAAGTTTATGACTATTTTATGACTTCGAAACAAAATCTCCTGTTTTTTTATTTTAATGGCTATAAAACCAAATGTCAGAATTTTAGCACTTTTTTACGATTTTCATGACCCGTACGAACCCTGCTAAACAAGATAGATGCTTTTTTCCGTCGCAAGGGTACTTCATTTGGACATCGAAAACCAGATACAGTCAATTTCGCACTGGTAAGTTTCAGTTTGAAAAGGTTTCGTTTGCCCTTGTACATACCTCTTCTTCGTCGATAAAACTGGTTTCTAAGAGAGAATCAAGAAATATACGATCTTCTTTATCCTTTTCTGCACGTCGTTTCTTTACAATTCTGCTGGCCGTATCGAGCATGAAGTCTCTGTCTGAGATGGAAAAAATAACGAGATGTGCGCTGCGTCACAACTTCTTGATAAAATAATACCTTAAGCTCAAAGATTTCAAGTTTCGCTCACTTTTGTTGAACTGCTCAATGCGTCCATCTCCTTCTTCTGGCAAGGATCCTTTTAATCGTTCCTCCATTTCATCCCAGCACTATAAGGACAATGGTTTTAGCTGTTGAAGTGGAAAGGAAATTTACAGTCGACTAAAAACGTTGTCCCCCAAAAATTCGACATTTAACCACGTTTTACACAATGCACATATCCCTGCAAACCTCTCATCAACCACCTTTGATTTCTCAAGCTCCTGCAAAGCTCAAGCCGACGAAAGCCCAATAACTGGCTAAATAATAACTTTCTGTTCCATTTATTTTCAAGAATAACGTTATGAGAACTTTAAACTATTAACGAGGTAATATTTAAGTTGGATCGCAAGGTATTTTATCACATCCCCACCTTAGGCGCGTATTAAACATTTCACAAGGGGGGCTTAAATCGAGATCAAGGGAAGTTCTTTTTGAAATTTTGACGTCTCCAGAAGGCCATTAATAGCGATCTAAGGATACAAAATGAGACCATTTCATGACCTTAAGATTTAAAAAAAAGCTCTTTCTCTAATGGCTTTTGTGCATAGTTGAGTGTTGCCAAGTATATGCGTCGTTCCCACAGTCGAAAATGGTGACATCATCTAAAGTTGTGGAATTCACTACGTTGACTTTAAAAAAATATCGAAAAGTAAATGACGTATAGAACCTGACCTCTTGTTTTTGCGGAAAAATCCCTCTTTCATCATAAATGTTCACCTCAAAACCCAGAGTTTGGAAATAAAATATTATTTAAGAAACATGTACCATGCAAACTTCCTCGGCCTAGAGGAGGCTGAAGTCCCCAAGCCCTCCTGCGCTCGCAAATACAGCCAGGGCTTCACCGATTTTAAACTGCTTATAAAATGACTTCAAAATTTTTTCACCATACTTCGTAGACATGCTTAACCCTTCACCTGGCACTGCCGCCATTTGGAAACTAATTTATTTCTGGCTAATGATCTTCTACAAACATAAAACTAGATAAAGCATTCTCTACCAGTGTGACGAGCTTTCAAGATGTTGAAACGAGTAGAAGCCATTTTAAAGAAAGAACATATTGAATGAGCGACCAATACGCTCGAGTTAAGAAATGGTAATATACAGGTAGGATATGGTCCTAGTAATAGCGCACATGTCCATTAAAACATTACTTACAGTTTCATAAGCCTTTCTTATTTTCATAAGTTCCTTATCGTCCTGCATTTCTCTTCCCAAAGTAGAAAGTGCAATAGCTTTGATGCTCATAGCAATCATGAACTGGGAAAGAGGAATGTGCTCATCAGCTGGTAACGAGGCCCACTTATCAGCTACTTCTTCGGAAATCTGCAAGGAAATGTTTCCTTCAGATGGGCTGTATATAACAATGAAGTTTGTTTTCAAAATGGTATTTGCACAAACTAACTGGGCCCAAAAACACAAGCTACGTAACACAACAGTCAATCTTGAGAATTAAATTACCATCCAACAAGCTTTTTCAAGTCAGATGGATAGATATATATATTTATACTGGAAGGATTGTAGGATCGTATTGATTGTTTTAAAGTTGTGTTGGCGGCGTTTTGGTGAAAAAAAGGCCGTGGGTTAGACAACATGACGTTTATGTTCGCCTTACGCAAAGTAAGCATGTGATTGGAAGGTATATCAATTTAAATATCCATAATTTACATGGGCAATCGGTTAATAGTTCAAGAACACAATTTGATGTTTAACTCTTGAAAGTATGGGCCTTTTTTCATCTCACGAGCATATGTGGGGCCTGGAGTTATTCGAAACTCATGTCAATTTACATAGTATTGATCCGTTCGGCTTGAAATTTGGAGTGAGTAATATTTGGTACCTAAAATTTGTTAGTATAAATTTGCCAGTTTATGCTCAGTAACTTTCTATCTACAATACACTGGTAATAAATAGAATGCAATAAGCCACTGAAAATTCTTCATGTACTACAAAACCACGGATCAAACTGACAAAATTCACACTGAAAACTTTTCACTCGTTGAAATTGACCAAATTTATACTAAAACAATTCGACAACTTATCTTTATTTTCTGGTAAATACTCTCCCATATAGACCATGCTCTCGGTTAATAAATATTTAATATAGCTCAGTGATAGCACACTCGCGAGTGAAACGTAGGAAAGAAATGTGTTCTTAAAAGTAGATCACATATGTCAGAAAGAAGAATCGCATGCACCAATCTTACTGTGTAGAGAGGTTTCAATCCCTATATGGTAACTTTATATTCTCACCTTGACGAAATGTTTATAGTATTGAGAAACTGCTTCATGGCTGAAACTTGCATCCATAAGCTGACGCCTCTTGCGGCCTTCAGGGCCATTAGCAAACTGGATGCTTTTCTCACCAATCAAGCACTCAAAGGCTTCAAAGAGAAATTCTACAACGGTTAAACAACACGAACTTACTCATGCTTCTTGATAAAGAGACAGGATCCCAAAACATGGAAAATAGCTTTTTTCTGTTCGGTCTATATTCATGTGTTCAAACTTTTCAGATAGAAGGTTCTTTGTACAAGTTACATGTATATGTTTATGTAGACGGACACGAGTGCGTGTAAGTGCAGTACAGTATACGTATATGAATAAGTCAATACATGCATGTACATATGTATGTTTAAAAAGGATACTGTATCGTGTTGGTAAGAAAAAAAGTTTCCTGAGCCAGAAAGATTTTTAGCGTAGCTACCGCAACCATACACACACACACACACACACACACACACACTCTCTCTCTCTATATATATATATATATCTATCTATCTATCTATATATATATATATATATATATATATATATATATACACATATACATATACATATAGTGAGATTTCGCTTAAGAGTATATGGTTGCTACTCCGAGTTTCACGCGGATGCGATCTTCAGATCGCATGTGTGTGTGTGTGTGTGTGTATGTGTGTGTGTGTATGTGTGTGTGTGTAGATATACATACATATACACTTTTGATTAAATGTAAAAAAAGGTTTGAAGTTCTATGTTGGAAGTACAATTTCTGCATTTCGGATAAGCTTTAACAATCACAAGAGAAGTATGAAGAGATATGAAACAGGACAACGGGGTAGCCCTGGAGAGCAATTGTCTGGCCATTTTTTTGAGGGTCACGCTTGTTTGGCAGATGTTGAAGTGATGATTGTTGATAGGGCTCATGCAGATTATCCAACGGAAAGTGAAGGTTTTTGGGCATACAAATTAGATGCTTTTATCCCTAAGGGATTGAATATAAGAGACTTTACGTAAATTAGTGAGTTTTTTTATGTAAATGATATGGTAATATATTAGAGCGAAAATACAAAAGACGCCAGTTAGCAGAACATGTGATATACCTTGATAAAGGGACTGGATCTCCGAAACGTTTTTTAAGCAATAAAGTTTTTAGACTGAGTTTTTGAATCAATATGTATATGTATATATATATATATATATATATATAATGATCAAAAAACCTCCATTCTAGAATTTTAAAAAAATATACTTATCATGAAAAATTCTTTATTTAAAAAGCTGTTCACACCAACTTTTCGGGGTTATGTCCTTTTTTCAAGGTGTCCTCTTTCAAGTTTGACAGTTCAGCTATTTTATAAACTAAAACTAATTATAATTTACATAAATTAACTAATTACAATGACGATATGTTAGATGATTAATTAACATATCGCCATGTACATGTAGGTTAAAGTAATAATTTCATTGACTTGGAAAACACCATAATGTGAAATAATTAATTTTGGTGACATGATCAGTTGTGACCAATTGTGAACATACCCAAAAGACTGTTAATGTACTGTAAATAAATTACATGAACTCAAATAGAACACTAAGTTAGACATACTTGGTCGATCAAAAACACTCTTTACTTCATTAAACATTTCAGGTGATCCAAAACTAACCACCAGTTGTGGTCCCCACCAAAAGCTAGCCAGAGGACCATATTCATTATGTAAATTTACCAAGAACTGATGTAAACTACCAGCATCTTGCACCTCTGCCAAATTTCCTTTCCTGGTATTAACAGATAAAAATGAATCCCATGGTTAAATAGTGCCAAAAAAGAAATATGTTTTGCAGTAAGTTTTTTTCCCAGCAATCCCTCTCTTAGTACACTTGAATGTTTGGCAAAGCACAGCCTAACAAGGTTTGACAAACAGTTAAACAACAGTGGATCCAAGAATGTGGAGTTGTTTTTATCTACTATTGTTCAAAAGGTTTTTCAAGGCATGTGACCTCACTGAGTCATCTGGCTGTTGGCTGTTCAGGCTTAATTTCCCTCAGCTTGTGTTACTGGTTATCTCAGAGGAAAGTAGAAGCTCACCTTGAGTGGTCTGGCTGTGATAATGGGTATTCATTTGGTGCTATGATGCTGGGATTAAGGGCAGTGTGAGCAATGAGGTGAGTACTATTATGCTTGCTCTTACCCACATGCTCCCAATCAATGTCCATCTACCAGCACAATTGATTGCAGTGGCAGATAAGTAACAGGGTTCAAATTGGAAATCCAAAGTGCATTCACAAAATTCTTCATCTACATTTAAGCATATTTATCCCTCAAGGGCACTCATAAATGTTGCTTTCAAAAGCAGTAAGCCTTCTATGAACTTGACAGAATTCACTCTTAATTTGGAAGAACTTAAATGAATGTCAAAACAGTAAAAACGAAAATCAGAGTTTCACATGCCCACTTCTGAAGTTCTAAGTTTGATGACATGAAATATGCCTTTAGCTAATCATGTCTAACTGATTTCACGGTGTCAATTTCAGTCACGTCTAACAGATCTCACGGTCTCAATTTCAAACCAGATAATATGAAAAGAAAAAGTGCAGGCTGTAAGAATGTTGGTAGGCATTTGCTGAATAGCTGAAATTGTTTAATGTTCAACCAACTTAGCAGGCAGCTGCAGACAATTGATGAACAAGATGCACACAGGGTTCGAATTGGAGAGAAAATGTCGATTCGCAAAAAAATTCGTAAATTTCGTGGTGCGGCGTGTTTACCCCAAGTATAAAATTACACTGCTGAAAACGTTAACAAATGCTATTTTCCAATTCGCGCCTTTTTGTTTACTTGGCGTGTGTAAATCACGTTCAGGCCATTTACAGTCAAAACCGGTGCTTTCTGGCGGACTACACTGCAATATTTCCCCGCAACAAAGCAATTTTGATGACAAGTTGAAGACTGAAGTTTTCCCGAGCAACTTGCAAACAATTTGCACCCGCAAATTTAACATTTCCTTACTTAAACTGCTATTTAAAACTGCCATTTTACTACCGTGTTCAGAGCGGCAGAATACTCTGCCATTCTGTTCACAAAGTAATAAAACAATAAACACGCCTGTTGGATGTCTCAAGTAACTAGCGCAAACAGCCACGTGGAGGAAAATTTGTCTGAGAACTCGCCGGAACGTGTGACGGAAATAATAAGCTTCTCATCGCCTGGGACAACAACAAAATGGCTCCCTTAAATTTCGCACCGAATATTTAAATATTTCGTACGAATTTCTGGCATTTTTTTAAGAAAGAAAATCATTGTACACACGAAATTCTCGGAGTCGTATGAATACATGTCATTGAAAAATTTGGATTCGCAAAATAAAACTTTGGATTCGCAAGTGGCAAAAATCGATTCGCAAATTGCGAATTGCGACCTGCTAATTCGAACCCTGGCACATTAAGAAAACATCCATTTGCAAATTAACTGATTGTGCTTTCACAAAATGTAAATTTGCATTCGCAAACTGTGAATTGTGAACCGCTGATTCGAACCCTGAGTAATTTGTCATACTGTACAGATCACACTTGCCAGATTAGGTCTGACTATAGTAGATCATTGGTGAAGTACAAATAAAATAGCCTAGCAAAACACACGAAATATAGGCATAGTGAAGTTTTAATATTGAATCTAACATTTTGTTGCAACATGCAACATCATCAGAGAATGAATGGTTATATTACATGAATGATATATTTATATTGCATTACAAAGGTGGTGTTAACATGATATGTGTGTGAGAGGAAGTGTGGAGTAAAGATGAAAGTGAGGAAGTGGCAGGTTGTCACTGAGGTATGACAAACAGCAGGCAGGAAACAGTTAAGAAGCAAAGGAAATAAGCATAATCTAAAATAGAGACAGTGGAAAGGAGCCCAGATAGGCATTGAGTGAAGGGTTAAACTTAAGAATTAAGAGGGTTTCTCTTATAAGAAGTTCTAAGCTGTTAGTAGAGGAAGATAAAACATTAAAGTCATGTGGAGAAACCAGGTGTCCCATGTCCCTTTCGTGTAACAAAATATTTGTGGGAGCAGGGTTAACGTGCTTTTTCCCAGTAATGGCTGAGATGCCCAAGTGGTCTGATATACAAGTGTGCAGAAGACAGCGGGTTTGGCCGATATACAACAAACTACACTGTTGACACTTATAAACTTGTGGTTTGTAGCTTATAGTTAGTCCTACCCAAAATTTATATAATCAAAGGTTAAATATTATGCTACTGTAGTTATAAATAATTCTAGCCAACCTCAGTTTTACAAAAAGAATACATGTATATTATTACTAGTTGCTTATCAGAGCCAATAACTACCACTTTTTTGGAGAAGACAGATTGTGTTCACCAGTCATGGAAATCTGATCTGCTGACTGTAATTTAATGTGTATACATGTACTTATTTTTTTCATTGGTAGAATTAAAGGGAAATGCTGGTGTCAAGATGAATAGCATTGGTGCCAGCATAGCACAAACTAATGTTGAGAATGAAACTACTGACTGGGGATTTTTGTCCTGTCACCAGTCCCATTTGTTTAGATTATGTTCGCTAATGTCCCCATAAGACCAGTGATCTTGAGCATTTTTAGAAGAAAATATACCGGTAAAGAAAGTTTTTGTGAACAATTTACTCTTCGCACCAACCTTTTGGGTGGCACAGGCTTCTTGGTGACAATAAGAATTTTCAACCTCTGTGCAAGATTATCACAATAATTACAATGAAAGTATAACGTGTACATGGGTTTTGATAAAAATGTAACTGTTTAAGCAATTAATATACTTAAATTTCCCAAAGATTTGGAGTCTATGCTCTACATAATTGGTAACAGAAGTAAAGTCAAGCATAACAGTGTTGGTGAGGAGATTCTGGTCAATACAACAAACTGTGAAACCTACCAGACTCAAAAACATGAAATATGCTTCAACTATTGGTCTACTTTAACAATTTAGCAACCCAAAAGTGAGTGTCCAGTGTGGTAGTGTCTACAGTGAGATGGTTAACAATGACACCAGTATGTACAAATTGTAATGGTATATCAGGTAGTCTGCTTCATAAGATTTCTGATAAAATGCATTCTGTATGAAGTCTAAGTACTTGTCTGCATGAAGAGGTCGGGTTCTTGTAGGACCAGCTGGACCACTTTTGCTGGCTATGTTTCAACTAATAACAATTTTTACCAACTAGCTAGGAAAGCCAGTAGGCTTACCTGTACCTATGTTTAAGCCATTAAGGGGCAAGTACCCCAATTTATTGAATAATATTGTTTGACATTAGCAAGAGTAAAACTATAAAGTGCAACCTTGCCTCTAAATGGGTTAGACCAGTCACCAGTTAACCCATTAATGGGCAGGTGCTCCACCCTTTCAGAAGAACGTCATCTAGTGATTGCCAAGAGAAAATTCTGAAGTGCACCGTTTTGCCCCTTAATGGATTAACTTAAAATTTTTATGTACAGCATACTTAACTCTGACAACTTTCACCCACATATGAAAGGAAATGAGGTCAAATGAAATGGAAATGGAAGTGAAATGATAGGAAATGGAAGTGAAATGATAGGAAATGTAATAACAGGAAATGTAATGAAAAAGAAATGAAATGTAAACGAAATGAAATGCATGATGACAGGCTGAAATTCAAATTTATTATCAAATACTAAGATTTAACCGTATGATTTAATAACGTAGCTGTTAATTATTAAAACTTACTCTAGGTCTGTGCAGTCCATGCCAGGCAACGTAGAACTGCGCGTCTTGGCATTCTGCGGGAATCAAATGAACGACTAAAAGTTGCTGATGACTGCACGATTTCGAGATGGTTGGAAATGTGAGAAGCGGGCTTAAAATGACGGAATAGAGTCAAGTGACTAACAAATTCACTTACGAAGTCAACCAGGAAGAATAGCGTAAGGAAAAGGGCAAATATGACTACACACGCGAAAATTCCAAGATCCAGAACGTTAAAATGCGATGGCAACATTTTTTAGTCAAGGCAGTCTGACGTTTAAACTTTTAACACAGTAGAAGAAGTACCTAACGTTTGAAAAAGTGGAGTATTATATGGCCAAAACCCCTCTAATGGCTTGTCTTGTGTCCATGAGTACGTTAGCTGTGATAAACAATACTTTCAATACTGCATTTACATATGTAAGAATGTCCCGAAGAGCAGGAGAAATTTGTCTACGCATGCCCGGCCACGTAGTCCCTTCGCCCACCGCGCGAAGCGCGGTGCGAGGGCTGAAGTCCCGAGCGGGCGAGGGTACTAATCACGACGCACGTGTTTTCACGCCTCAAAAAATTACGCCTTTTCCCAAGCTTTTCCCATACGAGCGCTTGTCCGTGTTGCTTGCCTGGCAATCGATTCCCCAACTGAACGCCTACCAGGTGTCTTGTTATGAAATAAAATATTCTCTTTTTTCCAAATGTAACGTTGAAACAATTACGGTTTAAAACACTTGTAAAATTTCCCAGAGAAGCATACAAAATGCTGTATTTTTATCTCAAGCCCCCAATCGTAATTCCGCTCCGTCGTCCCTGTATGTATATATATGTATGTGTATATATATATGTATTACTTATTAACCTAGTGTAAGGTCTGTACTGGAAAGTATTTGCCTGAGGTTTTCGTACAGGCCTCGCTTCTTCGTCGCTCGGGCTGTGCGAAAAAAGCCGAACAAAAGAGGTTAATAAGCTTTGTGTTCGTGAGTTACCGGCTTAGGTTTACTTGCTCGTTTTTACCTATTACATTGTGCTTTTTGCCATCTATTCGTTTAATTTTCTGCTTAAAATTATCGTTGAGAACGTTCAACTTCTTTTTCCGTAATTTGCTTTAATAAATCTTCTGTAAAAAGTACTTGAATCTGGTTGTTTTTTCTTCAAATCAACTCGGAAATTTTCCCGCCAAAACTAGCCGGTCTGCACGAAAAACTTACTGCACGGCTGGGCAGCCAGTCAGCGTGCATCATTTTGCGTACAGACCGGATAGCGAGCTCAGCTATATAATAAATATATTTATCAATCTTACTCGGGTTTTCGAAAGATGTATTGGAAGGGTGGGCGAAAGTTTGTTGCGTATAAGTATTGACAAAAAATTGACAAAAAGACAAACCGTCCGTACTGCATCTCGAAAAGGGAACGCATTAAAGAAAACAACATTTGATCACAAATATTAACAACCCAAACTGGAAATTATTTTATATTTAAACTACTTGTCGTCACATTTACGTTTAAATTTCAATTCTGTTTTATTAAAACAAAACGTTTAGTGAGAATAACCTTTAACGGTTTAATAAATGATAAGAGATCCATTCTGACAATTCTACTACAAAACAGTGGATGTTCGTACGAAGACCCTGTATTAGTAGCGAACTTGAGGTTTTTCGAGTCGTCTTCCAATCAAACTTTTCATTTACTTTGCTTTAAAAAAAAAGATTTTTTATTAGATAGCTAGGCTTTCCGTCTTAAAATTGGAGCATTCTCAAAGGTTACCGGTCGAATACCAGCATTACGGACAGCTCATGATTGAAAAACTTTTTTTGATATTTTTTGTCTTAAAAAACTGGTAAATTCTACATTATCTCAAAGTTGGTTGCAAAGGTCTGTTAGAAGTGCTGTGATGAAGATTTATGCTAAGTATTCATCCGGAGGTATAAGGCTTTGGTGACGAAGATGAAACGAATTACGAAACCGACGATATAATCAAAGAAAACATGAACAAGTTCTGAATTTTTTATTGTTGACCAAAAATCGGAAAAATACATAACATACAACAAAATACGACAAGCAAACCTTGTACGAGTTTTGGTCAAAAAAAAAAGAACGAGCAGAGAGGAATAAAATAAGTAATTTTTTCCTCCGTAAAACGTTCGTAAAAAAGAAAAATAGCGTAGCGTACAAACCTGCAACTTCTACATATTTTCAACTAGGCATTCAGCGGCACCTCAACACAAAGGATTCAACGATGAATCTGCAAAAAGATGACTGCTTTAAACTCTTAAACTTTCTTGAGAGGTTTTAAAATCCTGATGAAAGCATTACTGGTCGAATACGGTTAAGGTCATCATCCACAAGCCACCGGAGAAGTGAGAAAGGCTGAAGTGGACAACTGTTTTGCCGAAGGATAGCTTGGTGACCGTACACAAGAAGCTTTGCAGCGTGTTACCTGGTGGCTGTTTACCTTGCATTTTTGTTTCGACGGCCAGAAATACACTCCGACGTCTTCAGTGGGGTGACATTTCATACGGAAAACAATCCTGATTGAGGCAATGAAATCCTTGGGTGGAACGCGGGGAGAGCATCCAAAGTCTGTTACGGCCTGGACAAATCTTCAGGACGCTGAGTGTTTTATCCCACTTCTCAAACAATTGACCATGAACGCTGTCCGTTTAAATACTACAAAACATTCAAAACACATCATCCTGCAGAGATGAATGAACCAGAATTTTCATTCTACTTTACCAATAAACACCAGCAAAATCCAGACGATAATATTTGGTACAAGAAGTCTCTCTTAGGGAAGCCACTTTTGAAAGCTGTTCAAAACAATTTTGTTCGCAGAACTTGTATTTCAAAGCTACTCGATTCAGACGTACCTGTGATTGTGTACCTCAGGTAAGTGGCTGCCACAACGTGAAAAGTCTCGAGATTTATACAAATCAGTATCGATTCAACTTCAGCGAAGAATGTCGTTTACACTCAGTCGCTTAGCAAATGTCCTGACAGCAAGCGAGTTCCTTTACGTCTTTTGCTCATATTCATCAGAAAGAATCAACATCAAGCGTTGCTGCAAAAAGTGAACAGTTGGTCAATACATATTCCAAGGAACTAACTTTGAGAACTGCTCTTTCAAGTCATAAATTGTCCAGTAAGATGGCCCTCAAAAGTGAAGCCAGCTGCAAGCACCAAGAAAGCCATTTCGTTTGCCGGTCTTAAATCATTTACTGGCTTCAGTGTTCAAACGATTTAAACAACTTCTGAGAGATCCACACAACTGAAAAAGAACGAGACCAAATCGACTTGCTTCAATACGGACCTAAATAAATTAACCTAAGGTTTGGTCAACAGCATACCAGTCCCCGAGTTTGCACGCGGCATCCTTGAGTGACTGGAATCCATGAATATATATATATACATAATTAGTCCCCTCGCCCACCGGGCGAAGCGCGGTGCGAGGGTACTAATCTCGACGTGCCTGGAGTCCCTTTACAGGGAGAAAAATTTTCGCTTTGTGTATGTATCTTTCTATATATATATATCCATGGGTTCCGGTCACTCAAAAATGCCGTGTGCAAGCTCGGGGACTGGTATGTTGTTGAACAAACCGTACTTAGGTACCGTATTGAAGCAAATCGATTTGGTCTCGTTCTTTTTTTCTTTGTATGGATCTCTCGCAAGTTGTTTACATTACTTGAACACTGAAGCCAGCAAATGATTTAAGACCGGCAAAGGAAATGACTTTCTTGGTACCTGCGGCTGGTTTCGCCACCTCAGTAATTGGACATTTTATGACTTGACAGAGCAGTTCTCAAAGTTAGCTCCTTGGAATATGCATTTTCCAACTGTTCACTTTTTGCAGCAACGCTTTGTCTTGGTTCTTTCTGATTTATATGAACAAAAGACGTAAGGGAACTCGCTTGCTGTCAGGACATTTGCTAAGCGACTAAGTGTATTAAAACGACATTCTTCGCTGAAGTTGAATCGATACTGATTTGTATAAATCTCGAGACTTTTCACGTTCTGGTAACCACTTACCTGAGCTGCCCAATCACAGGTACGTCTGAATCGAGTAGCTTTGAAGTGCAAGTTCTGCGAACGGAATTGTTTTGAGCAGCTTTGAAAAGTAGCTTCCCGACTTCATTCGTCCCTAAGGGAGACTTTTTGTACGAAATATTACTAATCCGCCTGGATTTTGGTGGTGTTTATTGGTAAAGTAGAATGAAGATTCTGGTTGATTCATCTCTGTACGACGATTATTTTTGAACATTTTGCAGTATACAGAAACCTTTTAAGCCAGATCGGTAACTGACATTTTCGAGAGGACTAATTATGGTGCTGGTTTGAACAACTTCACATGTCTAAAACTAGACAAAACTCAAACAAACATTACAACTTCTGTGATACGATCGTCTACTTATTCATAGCAGCTATTTACACAATAGATTACGTTGACGTTTTATAGATTTCATTTAGTTCATAATAAATTGCAGACCACCAGGTTAGTTGATAGAATGTGTGTTTCATAACAATTGTCCGCTTCAGTCTCTCTCACTTCAAGAGTGATTTGTGCATGATGACCTTTACCGTATTCTACTGGTAATGCTTTCATCAGGATTTTAAAACCTCTCAAGAAAGTTTAAAGTCATCTGTGAGTAAATTTACGGTTGAACCCTTTGTGTTGAGGTGCCACTGAATGCTTAGTTGAAAATACGCAAGAGCTGCAGCTTTATACGCCATTTTTCTTTTTTATTGATGTTTTGCCTTGGAAAAGTACGTCTTTTACTTCCCACTTCTCGTTCTTCTTTCGACAAAACTTGCACAAGGTTTGCTTGTCGTATTTTGTTTTATGTTTTGTATTTTCCGATTTTTGGTCAGCGATAAAACTGCAGAACTCGTTCATGTTTTCTTTGTTTACTTCGTCGATTTCGTAATTCGTTTCATCTTCGTCACCAAAGTCTTGTACTTCCGGATGAATACTTAGCATAAACCCTTATCATAGCAGATCTTAAAGACATTTGTAACCAACTTTGAGGTAACTTATAATTTATCAATTGTTTAAGTTAAAAAAATATCAGAATAATATTCAATCATGAGCTGTCCGTAATGCTGGTATCCGCTTGATAACCTATGAGAATGCTCCAGTTTTAAGACGGAAAGTCTGGTCATCTAATAAAACAATCTTTCTTTAAGGCAAAATGAGTGAGAAGTCTAATTGGAAAACGACACGAATTACCATAAACCCGCCAATAATTCACAGTATTGATCCTATCATTCGTTGTTTAATAATTTAATTGTAAGGATGGACATCTTACCGTTTGTTAAGCCGTTGAACGTTATTCTCACTGAACTTTTTGTTTTAATAAACCAGAATTGAAATTTTAAACGTAAATATGACAATAAGCAGATTAAATATTAAATAATTTCCAGTTTGGATTGTTGTTTATTTGCGGCTAAATTCTGTGTGGATTTTTTTTATTGCATGTCGTCTTCCAGTTATAGTCAGGAGGATTTGTGATTTTGAGAATTTTGAAAAATTATCATTGTTACTTGGATTCTCGAGAGATAAATTGGAAGGGTGGGCGAGGGGTTGTTGCGTGCACGTATTTCTAGTATTCTCGATTATCCGGACTCTCGATTATCCGGACTCTTTACCCCGGTTCCAGTGAGTCAGGCTACAACGGCTGAGGTAATTCGACGGAAAAATAAATCTCCAGCAAAGGTGTCAGTATAAGATGCGGTAATATTTTCACTTGAAACAAATTTGGAAGGGAAATGTTATTTCTTTGAGAGCTTGTTTCGTCAAAACCACTGATGGTTGAAACACGTCTGAGCCCCTTCTTCTCAAACTGACATAAAGCGGGATTTCCACGCGTGTTTTCTAAAGAAGAATCTCTCACGTAACATTTTTTCCTTTTAACTGAGCCTCGTTTCCCTGGTACACGTAAACGTAAACGTGAACTCGTAACCAATGAATGTTGAAAAGCCCTTTTGGAATCGAAAATTTCCTAACAGCTGTCCACATCTTCAACAGTTAGAGAAAGCCAGAAGTGCAACAAGAAGCTTCCAAGAACTTGCCGTGTCTTTATTTCTCCCAGTCTTAGTACGCATACTGACAACTGAATAAAAGCAGCAGGAAAGACTTTATATTTCAGGGCACTGGCCGTCTAGCCATATGCATATGAACCAAATCGCAAAACCAGTAGCAGAGAGAAGGAGAAAGCGCCTTCTGTAAATTACACTTACAGTATGCCTCCGTCTGGAGCCTTTGATAGGTTTGGCTTCGCCATTCTTGTTGGTTTACTCCAATGTTTCGGTATTACATCTCTGATTCTAGTTGGGGTATGGATGGGAAAGTATCGCGGCGGTTTTGCCTGGGATGGCTCATCCCGACAATTCAACTATCATCCCGTTTGTATGGTATTAAGCATGGTCTTTCTTTCAAGTGAAGGTAAAGTGTGTTGGGCAGGAGTAACTATTAAATTAGCCTAATATGTGATATCGGTGTAGTTTGATATCCGCAAGAGTTCATTTTCAGGGGATACCGAACTCTTAAAATTGTACTTGGAAGACAAAATTGTACTTGGAAGACAAATATTTACCGTCGTCGACGTGTACAATACTTTAATACTAAGCTAGTAAGTTAAATAATCAGTTCTAAATGCCTGTTTTAATTACTAACCATACGCATAAAATCTTATTCATCAATTGCACCGTATTTGATAATCTTGTGTACATATCAATTAGCCCCCCCGTCTCGTTCGAGAGCAAAAATTGTTTTAATTTTTCTGCAGTTTGGCCAGTGGCATTGCCAGCAGAGGCAATATAGAATGGAAATTTATCTAGTAGGCTGGGCCTAAAGAGAAAAATTTTCTACAGCTATGCTTGACTCTTGCAGTATAGGCCCCAGAAACAATCAGTTCTGGGCATATTATTGGTCAGCAGTGTCCTCAATTGGATGGTCAAAGTGTTTTCTCCCTGGTTTGACCAGGTGCCAAAAATGACAGTTGGAAAAATATTGATATATTAAAAACATATGTATCCATTATTTTATGAGTTGAGAAATCTTTTATTTTCAGTGTTAAATGATCAGAGACCATTATTTGTTTGGCATACAGCTATATAGATGTATACATGCATATACATACATAGCAGTTATGGCACAGGGAGGGCTAAAAAATGGTATTAGTGATGAGAAGTAGGAGGTACCCTAAAAAAGAAAATTTCAAACGTAAAAGGTGTTTGAGGACTGTTAGATTCTAAACTTTGTTGGAAAATCTATCATGATTGAAAAAGACAAGTTTAAATGCAAAGTCATCATGATGACTGAGTGTTCTTATAAGTACTCACAAACCATCAAAATTGTTCAAAAATTATAATTACAGTAAGTACACTTCACTTTACTTGTGCAAATACTGCAAAAGATACACCAACAGTACTGTTTAATCAGTGTGGCATTGCTAGAGAACAGTGAACTGAGGTACATTTAGTGTTAGAATTGCAAAACTAACAAGCATAGTCTGACTTGAAGCCTCTTTTGACCAGAGTGTTATTATGTCCAGTGGTGTGCAGCCTTTCTGGTTCTCCTGGCCAAATTTCTGGCTTAGAATAGTTGGCAGCCACCAGTTCTTGTGTTTGCTACCCACCTCTACTTTAAGATCAATTATTGTTTTATTGGGATTATACTATTTATGAGCTAATATGCCCTAGTAACCTTAATAAAACTTCTAGCTCTGGATTAAGCTAATAAGGGTGCAAACATCATTTTTGGAAAAGTTTGATCCCAACCTTTATTACTGATAGAAGTTTCTAATTTTTAGTTTTTCAACCTTCATTAAGTCTCCACAGGTTGCACTGGACTTTTGCAAGCAGCATGTGGCCTGCAAGCTGCAAGTGTGTTTCCTTCTTATACAGGATTGCCACATTTCCTTTTTTAATCATTTCACAGCATGTGAACCAGTACATAAATGTAACCTTCACTCACCATCTGAGTCCATGTAGCTCAATGGTTAGAGCATCTCACCAGTGATCAGAAGGTTACAAGTTTGATTCCTGTCAGGGACTCAGAAAGTTTTTCTGAGTAGAATAGCTTGAGGACATGCATATAAAGAACAACATTTCACAGCATCTAAAACCAAGGGAAAAGAGATGAAAGTTGCATGCAGCATGTAGCCAACAAACACATAAATCCCCAATGATCAGTACCTTAAAAGTGGAAAACAATCAATAACAAGTGTATATTCTTTTACTCTGTTGCAAAACTGAAGTAATAAAATGAGGCCATCTAGGTTAAATTGAAGTGATTCTTCATCCACAGTAGATTTGGGCAAAAACATTTGGATTCATACCATTGTAGTGTTGGTCCAGTATTGAATGCAGCAAACCACCACACTGAGGTTCTTGGATCTGGTACTACTCTTACCTCAGATCATCAAAGACACAATCCACACTAAGTGTATTCAAGCTATTTATTTACAGTTTAGTATGGTTTATGTAAATCAGTAATGGTTAAATGAAGTAACTGTATTTTTGGGTGTAAAAGTAAGGGATTCTACCTTTATCTGCCAAGAATGCAGCCCTAGTAACCGCAATTTACCAAAATCAGTATCCTAAGTGTTCAAGCATGTTCTAGCACTGCTATGATATGCTTTTAGCATGTACACACACATTGCTTATGCTGTTTGCAGTTCTGTTCCACGTGCATAGTCATGCTTGTTCTCGCTCCAATGTGTCACTACTCTGATACTTGCTATGTTGGGTGCTACACCATTGATGCCATTAATGCCTTCACTGTTATATAAGCATATAAATGTATAATTGTGTTTAATTATTTGTGTATGTTTACAGGGATGTAGCCAGCGAAAAATGAGTGCCGGGTAAAATTAATTTACGGACAGTGGTGGGGGTTTAGGTTTCTCCCTCGGAAATTTTTATAACTACTTGTATAGTTAGGCCCATTACTTTGATTCAGGGTTACTTGTAGGTACTCCAGCAAATCTAACATTGGTTTTAAATCTGTTGTGTGGGCAATCCTTTGCTTGACCGAGTGATACAGGCAAGCGAATGTTTTTGTCATATCAGTAATGTAGACGCGTGGCACGATTGCAACAGTCACATCGACTTGTTGGGTGGCTTCATAGTCCCTTTTAAGAGCTGATTTATGGGCTGCTGAACGTTCATGGTCAGTTACACTTTCCAACCGCGTGCGTTTACACGGCTGTTTGCTCCTTATATCCCGATCAAACGGCTTCATACCATGTCACTGGCATGACTAGCAAAACATACCCTTCCAGGGTATGACTGGCAAAACTAACCAGGGTCTGCCATTTTTCCACGATTCTTTAAATGAAACTGTGTGCTTTGTTTTTTTTTCATTTTTATGTTACAATCATCTGGAAGCCTTCGTTTCACTGTCCTGTACTTGCTTCCTCAGGCTCAGCATCAGACTAAGTGACGCCTTCAACTATCTCTTCAGACTCAGCTAAGCCTTCGGTTTCAATTACAGGCTGCGGTTGAGATTCGCAATCATTTGTAGTTTGATTACTTTCTTTTCTCTTAACAGTAAAATATTTCAGTAAAGACATGTTGAATAGTTGTAACTATGATCTATTCAATTGAACGATAAACAATTCTGAATTTGCGAATCTAACTTCCACTTGATTAGGTCTCGCTTGTGATTGGGTATTTACTTATAAACACGTCAAGCCGGTTTTGTCGAAGTTTTACTTCTGTTCAACGCCGTTTTCTCGCTAATCGAAAGCGTAGTTTTTTCCAACATTACATAGAGAGTCAAGATCAATAGTGCTTCTTTCCATAATGAGGTCGAATTGCGATAATTTTTGAAATTTCCCTCTCAAAATCAAACTATCTGGTCTACATTTTGTCAGGCATCGAGCGTGACTCTGCCTAGCAAGGCAGAGTTCACACGGTAGCGTAAAAAGTGTCGTATATCATCTAGAAAGTCGTGTTTACAAACGATTTCTGAATTCCACAACCAAATTTATAAACTTTAAAGTGGTTAAGATTTATTATAGCGAACAACAACTCTTTTTGAGAAATGGCGGATACCTAAGAATCCTGCGAGATTTTGCTTGTTTACGCTTATTTCGATAGTATTTAAAAAGTTAAAAGTTATCTCGCAGCTTGATGGATGATGGATTAAACTACAAGGATATCTGCTGCACAAAAAGCGTTTATTTCATGATGTTTAGACTTAAAGATGTACCGGGCGGGATTGAAAAAATTACCGCGAGTGCCGGGCGCTTAAAATTTTTGCCGCGTGGTCCCGCCCGGCACCGCCCGGCACCGCCCGGCACCGCCCGGCACCGCCCGGCGTAGCTACATCCCTGTGTTTATGTATATATATATATATATATATATATATATATATATATGTATATATATATGTATATATGTGTTTATATATATATATATATATATATGATGAAAAGTTAGTTCTCAAGCTTTATCTCCAGGGGCAGATTTTCTGGGGGGTGCAGGGGGTGTGCACCCCCCAAAATTTTCTAGCACCCCCTCAGAAAAATTCGAAAATGGCGTGCATACTGTAGGTTATTATTTTTATTATAGGTTTTATTTAAAGAAACTTATACATTTGGCAGTAAGAGTATGGGCTTATGGCAATATGCCTAAAAAAATACAACAGCCCGGTCAACCCCTTTGGTAGCACACCAATGCACCCCCCAGGGAAATCTGCACCCCTCCTGTCAGATGAGGATTGATCCGCCCCTGTTTATCTCAGAAAATTTCTGAGTTCCCCAATGGGAATCGAACCCATGTCTCCCGATTGCCAGTACGGTTGTTTTACCACAAGACTATAGGGTCTCAGATGGCAAGTATGATGTTAATTAGAGACCTGGTTCACAATATTGATATGCCTCTTTCGTACTTGAAAGCTGAACATACCTGTGATGTGATATTGTGTATAAGTAAATTTCATTTTACTAAGTGTAGATGTTTGTAAGCTTGGATATATATGATGAAAAGTTTGTTCTCAAGCTTTATCTATAGTGGTAAAACAACTGTACCGGCAATTGGGAGACATGGGTTCGATTCCTGTTGGGATAACTCAGAAATTTTCTGAGATAAAGCTTGAGAACAAACTTTTCATCATTTATATCCAAGCTTACAAACATCTACACTTAGTAAGATGAAATTTACTTATGAAATTTACTTTGCGCACGCTCACTAGTCTCTAGTTAGAGCGCTCTGGCATGGCTTAGATGTACCACAAGCGTGGGACTTCTGAGTTGTCTAAATAATGTAGGCTACTCCATCCTGCTCATCAGCACTACACTGATGAGGCCCAATAGGCCGAAACGGTTCCGTCTGTAGTTATATATGTATATATATATATATATATATATATATATATATATATATAATATATGTATGTATACAGTGGAACCTGAGTTTTATGACCCCTATGTTTATCGACCACCTATCATATCCGACCACTATTTTTGGCACGGATGACTCGTAGTTTATATTTACTCGTGATGAGCGACCACCTGTCAAATGCGACCAGTGACCACTCTTATGTGTCCCTAAATTTCAATGTACCTGGAATAAGCGACCGTAATTGTTGCTTGTTTCTCAGAACTATGTTTTTGATCTAATAATTCTGATATATTGGGTAAAATTCTGAAAAACAAAATTTTTCTGGTGTCCTAGCTTGTTGTTTTGATCCCGCCCAATAACGACTTTGTTGTGCATAAATTATCACTCCGTGTTAAGTGACACTGCATAATGTGTTAGGTGTGAAAATGCTTTTATTCAATCAATTAGTTCACACTATCAATTAGTGTGAATACATTTGCATGAGATCTTCAGTTGATGACGTCATTCTGAAACCTGTCTTAGCGACCACCTGTCATTTCCAACCACTTTTTCCGGACAGAAGGGGCGGTCGCAAAACTCAGGTTTCATTATATATATATATATATATATATATTATACGTTTAATGGAAATTTAAAACAAATGAACGGTTACTCAAGTTTCACGCTGTGAAGCGATCTTCAGACTAAAAGTTAAAACTATTGACAGTGATATATATAAGCAAGTCTGTTGAAAAATTAACATACGAAATATATAACATAAAGTGTTGTATGTATAGGGACCTATAAAAATCTAAATAGATAAAATATTCTATTTGCATCTATGGATAAAAATATCTATTTACATAAAAATTTTGCACCATTCCTACACTTTGTTACTAGCTCTGATCTTTTGTTCAATAAAAAACGTTTGTCTGCGTTTAAAATCAGCAGCTTTTCCGTTGTGCACAAGTTGCATGAAGTGCCCCCGCTCGTGTATGGTCTGGCATGCTTAAGAATTGACCATTCAATACTATAGTTTTCGTTTTTGTTCTTCAAATCCCAAATGTATCTTGACAGAGCTGTACTGGTTGCATGCTTCTTGTGATTGAAAGAGTATATGTGATTGTTGAATCTAGTTTTAAATTCGCCATCGGTCATACCAATATAGATTTTCGTTGTATCTTGAGTAGACGGCTTCACCGTGGCCTGGTAAACTAAATTCTCTTTCAGACATGATCCTTTTTGTGGGCAATCTTCCTTCTTTCTGCAGTTACATAACTTTTCTTCCTGGTTTAAGATCTTATTATGGCGTTGGATGATTTGGGCCATATTCTCTGTACATCCGTAGCTGACCTTGATAGTGTTCTTTTTAAAAAGCTTATACAGTGTATGGCCAACCGGGAAATGCTTGTTAACTAATTCTAGGAATGTCCTGCCGACGTTTGTCCTGGTGTTCATGGGAAAATGGAGGGTTGAACCAAATGATATTGCGCTTTCTTGATTTATTACGGTGTGCCAAATATCGGTATATATATATATTTATTTTATGATATAAATATATATATATATATATATATATATATATATATATATGTATAGATATATGTGTTGATGACAAGTATCAATAACAAAATCATATGGTTGCCGAGTGCTCAATACCGAGGTAGAGCGGAATAATCACAACACAAGATTTGGTTACTTCATAAGAACTTTTATTCACTACAGATCTGTTTCGTATGACAAGTCCGAAGCTTGCCACACTCGTCAGGTGAATGTTGTGTTTGGCGTGTAAACTTGAGATCTGTGGTTAGTTTGTGACGTCAAGATGTTTGTGTGTAGTATTTGGTTCGTATTACAGGTAGAGGCAGTGACAATTATCTGTTACAAAGTAAATGTTTCTTGCGGTGCCCGCAAGTAGATATAAGTTCATTCCTTTTGTTGAGGGAACTCAGTTCCGGATGGCAGATGATGAGAAATTTTTCGTAGATGCATAAGTTGCAGCGTTTAGTCCTGTTTGAATAGGGATGACATTTCTTCATAATTTTCCATTCTATTGAATAGCGCGCGTTCGATTCCTTCAGCGACCAAACATGTTTGCTAAGCTCTGTGGCGTTTTTGGATTTTTCATTTCGAAATGAGCTGGTGTGGTTCCGATATCGTGTTTTAAACGTTCCTTCTGTTAAGCCGACGTAGGTCTCTTTCGTGTTGTTGTCCTCATTCGTTACGGTGGCCTGGTAAACAATCTCTTTGGTTTGGCATTTCCCTTTTAGTGGGCAATTATTTCTTATGCGGCAGTTGCATTCGTTTTTCGGGGGCGTGTGATCAGCAGTTTCTTTGGTTTTGTTTAGCACTGATTTGTTGTGTAAGGAATTGATGTTGGCTACGTTGGGCATGCAACTATAACTAAGCTTTAGTGTGTTTCTATTGCAAATTTTGTGTAAAGGATGGCCTTTTGGGAAGCACTCGTCAATAGCTTTTAGAAACTTACGGCCGATGTTGGTTGCGACATTGGCACCTGCGAACTTGTCGGCTCCTACCTTTTGTCCCAATTACCCACTTATATTAAAAGGAATGTCGGATTATACAGAGATGACGGCCAGGGCACATTCAGTGCAACCCCCAAAGAAATTGAAAATATCAAGAAAGCAATATGTAAAACATTCAACGACCACAAGCTAAAACTTACTATAGATGCGAACAAAAAAGGTGTGAACTTTCTCGATGTTTCATTTGACTTAAGATCCGGAGCATACAAACCGTACACAAAGCCTAACAGCGTTCCACTTTACGTCCACAGAGACAGCAACCATCCGCCTCCAATACTTCGCCAAATCCCCGAGTCCATCAACCGCCGACTTTCGAATATATCTTCCTGCCAACAAACTTTTGATTCCACACGACAACCGTTTCAAGAAGCTCTCCTAAAAAGTGGATACGACTACCAGCTTCATTTCGACCCCCAGCCTACTCAAGAAAAACGAACAAGGAAAAGAAACGTCATTTGGTTTAATCCGCCATACAGTGTCAATGTCGCAACCAACATCGGCCGTAAGTTTCTGAAAGCTATTGACGAGTGCTTCCCAAAAGGCCATCCTTTACACAAAATTTGCAATAGAAACACACTAAAGCTTAGTTATAGTTGCATGCCCAACGTAGCCAACATCAATTCCTTACACAACAAATCAGTGCTAAACAAAACCAAAGAAACTGCTGATCACACGCCCCCGGAAAACGAATGCAACTGCCGCATAAGAAATAATTGCCCACTAAAAGGGAAATGCCAAACCAAAGAGATTGTTTACCAGGCCACCGTAACGAATGAGGACAACAACACGAAAGAGACCTACGTCGGCTTAACAGAAGGAACGTTTAAAACACGATATCGGAACCACACCAGCTCATTTCGAAATGAAAAATCCAAAAACGCCACAGAGCTTAGCAAACATGTTTGGTCGCTGAAGGAATCGAACGCGCGCTATTCAATAGAATGGAAAATTATGAAGAAATGTCATCCCTATTCAAACAGGACTAAACGCTGCAACTTATGCATCTACGAAAAATTTCTCATCATCTGCCATCCGGAACTGAGTTCCCTCAACAAAAGGAATGAACTTAT
This sequence comes from Heliopora coerulea, assembly GCA_030142905.1. Classification (NCBI taxonomy): domain Eukaryota; kingdom Metazoa; phylum Cnidaria; class Anthozoa; order Scleralcyonacea; family Helioporidae; genus Heliopora; species Heliopora coerulea. Next base: position 165,550 of record JASJOG010000100.1, on the reverse strand, counting down.
ATCTACTTGCGGGCACCGCAAGAAACATTTACTTTGTAACAGATAATTGTCACTGCCTCTACCTGTAATACGAACCAAATACTACACACAAACATCTTGACGTCACAAACTAACCACAGATCTCAAGTTTACACGCCAAACACAACATTCACCTGACGAGTGTGGCAAGCTTCGGACTTGTCATACGAAACAGATCTGTAGTGAATAAAAGTTCTTATGAAGTAACCAAATCTTGTGTTGTGATTATGTATATATGTATGTGTATATATATATATATATATATATATATATATATGTATGTATAAATATATATATACGTATGTATACATATATAACTTGATAAAGGAGCTTGCCCCGAAATATATATATATATAATCCAAAGGTGAGGACCAGGAAGGTTGCAGTGTTGGTTTGAGAATGGAGAGCGCTCAACACCATACCAGTAGTTAGTTATATATATATATATGTGTGTGTGTGTGTGTGTATGTGTATACACATACATATATGGACATGCATATACAAAATAAAACATATTCTGAAAAACGTCATTGTTAACTTGTGATTCAAGTAAAAAAAGAATTGACAAGAAGTAACACAGTAATATTTCAACTCTATTTCAGGGTCATAATATCACTCCAAATGAATTACAAGGCTTGCTGAGTGTTATATGTACACAAGAATGACATCATCAATAAATTATTCAATGACAGACAGGATTATATTACAAATGTGCAAATATTAAAAGAGAGAAGGTTCTTTGCTAGCATTTATACCACTGTTTAATTTGGGCTTATGGAGTTTGATTAAAAGTGCTTCTTTTATAAGTAAATGATTAGTATTGTTAGATTTACAAGCATGAAGGATCCTAAAGTTACTGAAGACTAGGTTTTCAATGTTAGGAAAGATGAGATGAGAAGAATGGAGATTGTCATAGAGGACATTGACATGTGAAGAGTATTGGGCGGGGGGGCAGTTAAGGAAGTGTTGTGCTACCACACTAATTTCAAAGTGTTTAGAGTGTTCAGTGAGTTGAGTTTCAAGGCAGTGTTCTGTTTTGGTAATACTGCCCCCATGCTCAATACCTTTCACACATCAACATCTTCTATGACAATCTCCATTCTACTCATCTCATCTCTCCTAACATTGAAAACCTAGTCTTCAGTAACTTTAGAATCCTTCATGCTCGTAAATCCAACAATACTAATTGTTTACTTATATTATTTACTTATAATTAAAAGAAGCACTTTTAATTGAACTCCATGAGCCTGAATAAAGGTATTTTCAACTCATAATTACTACTTATTAACCAAGTTTGAGGTCTGTACTAGTGAAATATTGGATAGTTGTTTTTAAGTATGGACTGAGAGGAGTGCAGCAAGTTGAGATCAAAAACTAGGGTCTGATATTTCACTTGTACAGACAGAACAAGTGAAGCCAATAAGTAGTTTATTGTATGGCTTTACTGAAATATATTTGACAAGTGGAGAACGAAAGGTGCAAAACGTCAATTAGAATTTACGATTCTGTCGTCATAAAAAAAAATTTCTTCACCAACTTCACTCAGCATGGTTACTTTTCCGTATCTGATTGTTCGTAATACATTTTCACTTCATTGCTAAAAGTTTTAATTTTTATTTAACATAAGCAAGGTTTTCTTAAATCCACCCCCCACTGAGTGGGTAATTAAGGAAATATCCGACCGCTTATAAGCCAATCAAATTGCATGGTTTCCGTATTTGGACCGCTCGCTGCCACAGCCATGTAATAATGTCATATATTAACACTGCACGGTACAGTCAGTCGGACTTGTTTTTAACATGTGATCAGTGAAAGTTAAGAATCTGAGCTTTTCTATTCCAGTAAAATGATCTAATGCTTGGATAGAAGATTGTGTATAAACTCAAGTCTTAGAATAATTTTGTTTTAAAACAGATAATAATTTTCATTTCCCTTTGGGAATAACTTAGTACGCTGTAATTTATTCTGGCCTGCTGGAGGATATTTTGATTTCATTAGTTTGAAACCCTGATGATGACTGAAGCGTTTGGGTTTATCAAAGGTTTTTAACATTGTTAACCAGTTTTAATGTAGCAACATACATGAAACGTGTTTTAATCAGTGTAAATAGCTGGCACTTCAGGAGTAATTACAGCCAGCAAAGCCTCCGATTGCTGCTTCAACAGAACACTGGAATTAGTGCTATATTATGCAATATGTATTTAGTCTGTCAATACTGTACAGTATGAAAATACCTAATTAGGTATCACTTATCTGAGTTGTAAATTTTTCAACAACTCTTTATCTGACAGTGTTATCATTTTTTTCCTAGCTATGGTCATCTATAGAGTATTCAGTCAAGAAAGTAAGACAGTGATCAAATTGTTACACATGTTCATCCAGACTGTTGCGTTTATTGTGGCTGTCATTGGTCTTAAAGCTGCATTCGATTTTCACAATCACCTAAACATTCCGAATATGTACAGTTTACACAGCTGGCTTGGAACAACAGTAGTTCTGCTGTTTACTGCGCAGGTGAACTTAATAAATTGTTTGGTCGCTATAAATTCACAACAGAATTTCTACTCAATAGATCAGAACCCAAATTTTAAGGATAATAGATGAACGTTTGTCGAGCTCATACTTCGGGAAAACGATTTCTGAGGCCCGAACGGAAGACGAACCCGCAACCTTCTGATGACCGGTAAGATGCTCTGACTATTGAGCTACCGGAGCTCAGATGGCGAGCCGAGGTGTAAGTTTGACATATATGTTGCTTATGCGATAGTCACGATGTTAACAATTAACATTGTGCAAGTTCGAGATATTTGCTGCCTATGCGAGGCAGTTATAATAAATCAATAATTAACGTAGAGCAAGCTCGAGATATTTGTTACCTGTGCGGCAGCCTCGATACGTTAATCATTAACATATAACATATATTATTAACATACCTTGGCTACTGCATAAGCACCACATATGTCTAACTTACACCCTTGCTCGCTATCTTAGTCTCGGTAGCTCATGATTTGGGCGTCTCACCGGTCATCATAAGGTTGCAGGTTGGATTCTCGTCTGGGGCTCACAAATCGTTTTTCTGAGTCGTGATCTTAACGAATATTCCTCTATCATTCTTGATATCTCCAAGCTCCCACATGCATGAAATATATCAATCCAAGTTTTCTTTTACTATAATGTCCCTAGAATGTGAACTCTTTACTGAAAGGTATTTCCTTTAGGTTTAAATAAAGACCATGCTTTCGTGTTATCCAGTTGGTGCAAATTCCCACCTAGCTCCTTAGTTTTCCCCATCGAGAAAAAGAACATGTAAACTGATATTTTCAAGGCCAAGCTGACTGGTTGTGTCCCTGTAGTAGTAAAAAACCCTAAAAATAGCTGCGTCAAGTTTATATGCGCCCAACGCTCATAGACCTGTTCAACCTCATAAACCTAGCCAAAAATAATTTGAAATAAACACTAGCACTGACCTTAATTTAATATTAGCCCTGTTAAAGTGAAGAACCTTGCATTTCCTGGAGGCAACATGCGGAAGACATGAATGACGTCACAAGAACCCGATAAAGCCCAAGTTATTTTATAAAACAAGTAGAAACTAGCTTTTGCGTCTCTGTTCCGCGATTGAAACAAGGATGACCTCATTTTCACCAGAAAGATACCCGAAAACACACACGTTCGTCTCGTGTTTCTTCTTTGAAATGACAACGTCAATGTTTCTCTCAAAGTACAGAGGTTTGCAAGCTCGTTTGGTATAATTTTATTAAATTTTTCGTCGCCATTACGTCTGTGCTGAAAAAATTGTTGCCAAAATGATCGCGTCAGCAAAGTGGATATTTAGACGTGATTTAGTGATAGTGACCACTGACCTATCAGATCTAATCTATGTTTATAACTGGATTGTAGGCGCCTTGTAGGACAATGTGTTGCTCTTAAACTGATTTCAGGAGCCTAAGACCAACCTACTGCAGTTATCACTCTATTATTTTAAAAATAGTTAAGGAAAAAGCTTTCCTGCTTATGACAGTTTGTGCTGTCCTATGGGAAGTACTATGAAGTATAGCTTGCATGCATCAAGGATGGTAAAAAGACCACCTCGCCGTGGACCCAGCGAACCGATCACATTCCTGTGTAATTTTTCTAAATGGTATTCGATTAATTTAACAATTCTGTGTTGCTATCTTTTACTTTTAGTTGGTCTGCGGATTCTTGAGCTTTCTCTATCCCAAGTTGCCTGATGGTCCAAGAGCGTCATATTTAAAGTTACATGTCTTTTTTGGAATTGCCATATTTCTTTTGGCCGTTGCAACCTGTTTGACAGGCATAACAGAAAAAACCCTTTTCTCCATCATGTGAGTTATTAAAAAAACCAGAATATGATCTCAGAAGTAATGGTTCTATCTACAGTAACTTGAATAGAATTCTATGATGTGATGGCTTGTATCCACGCACAACATTTTTAGTGGTTTCGTACACAGTTTTACATTTGTCATGATGCTGTTTGACTGATCTGACATCATCATATGTACCTTATTTGCACAATACAAAAAAGTTGAATAGCTCAAGAAGCAAAATAAACATCGAAGGCCAGTCAACGCCATTCTTCGTCCTTGTAAGTGCCCTTTCAAACAAACAAAAAAGTTCCATGAAGTCTCATATCATATACCCATATGAGTTCCCGGGGGCTGTATGACACGTTACATTGGAGAAACCAACATGCAACTCCAGACAACAGTTAATGACCGCCTTAAAGCAAACCAAAAATCATTTTGACCGTAAAGGCTGTTTAGGCAGACAGTTCTTTAATAAATGCCCAGGGAGCCTATTGAGTGCGAAGCTTGGAGAACTTATCCGGTGCGTAATCAATATCTAGTAGACAATAATTCAAGTGGGAAAAGCGGGTGAAAGGAGAGCTTCGTGCAACGTAAACTATTCAGAACGACCGTACAGCGAGGTATCCACCAGATAGTGATTTTACTGGGCTTTGTCTGACTGGACCTTTGGATAAAGAACATCTTGTTATTATGTTACTGGGTTTATGTCTGCAGAATAATGGGTCGTTTTTCTTTCCTTGTATTTCTTGAACCTTTATTTCCCTGAACGAAATTTTTTTGTTGTATTTTTCTTGCCTGCATAGCATATGTGACAAGGTTATGGATTACATGACGTTATAACCATGAACGGTGTAGCGGAATTCAGAGTGGTGGGGGGCATTTGATAAGACTACAACATCTTGCATGCTTGCCCAGGAAATTTCATCACTAATGCTCTAAAACGTAATTGTTTCAACGTTATATTTTGAAAAATATGGGAGGCTACACCCCACCCTATCCCAGCTCCACCGCGTTCCTGATAAATGTTTCCTGAAGAAAATATTGGTTGTCCTAACAGTAGTTAGGCGGATGTGAAACGTCTTCTCATAATATAAGGATACATTAATGCACAGCAGCGAAAGAGCTGGTTAAAGTCACTGTTACTCGAGCAACTTTTTGCCTCGCGATTGTCATTCTTACGTATGTAATAACCCAACGACAGCCTACTCCGCTAGATTCGTCCTGGAGCCCCATACATACGACCAAGTTTTCCCAGACAAGTTTAAGTTGCTCGTGTGTAGAACGCAAATTGTCAGTTTTTCCTTGGCAAGTCGCCTTCTTAAAAGCTGGTATGTCCAGCTTTTGAACAAGGTTTCTTGTCAAGAAAAACTTGGTCATGTATATGGGGCTTTGTGATTAGCTCCAGCTCACCATCGAGGCTCGCTTGTGTGCAATACATGCATCAGGTTGACAATCGCGAGGTACAAAATCGCACGTGTCACAGCGCCTTAAATCATAGCACGTGAAACGTAAATTAAGCAAAGTACTTCAGTTTCGTATACATAGATACGCGTACGCCATGACAAAGGGGATCTTTTTAACAGAAATTCGTAACCGTTCTATCTAATTGTTGTGTTTCCTTCAAAGTCGATTGTGTAAAGAGCGCTACCTAGCGAAGTTTTAGGGACCTTCCACTTACCCCACGTAGCGTCGCCGTGGCTCATTGTGAATGTACAGAAGTCTACTTTATTTAAACATACAATTAGGATGTCATTATTGCAACTTAGGGGATGGTTAATGGTTGGTTCTAATGAGGTGTAGTGACTCGGTGAGCTATCAACTTTGTAAGATAGCGAAACTTCTCTCGTTGATAAACTCCTAAGCTTTCTTCCGTTTTTATAGGAAAACTTACAAAGACCTTCCTGCTGAGGGTGTTTTAATCAACATGCTTGGGATTGTCTTAGTGATTCTCGGAGGCCTTGCCTTTTTCATTGTGACGAATCCGAACTACAAACGTTCACCTGCAGCTGAGGAGCGTCTACCTTTGATGGATGAGGCAATTGAACTTGAGCGATAAAATGAATTTTATTAAAAAGTAGCCACGGATTAACCCATAAAATGGAATCTACCAGAAAGAGGTTCAGCTGATTACTACTTATATTAAAGTGCAAGCATTTTGCCGTACCGTGCAAAAAGTATAGATCTCAAACATGGTTGTGTGCAATTGGATACGTGGAACATAATTTATCATCAAATGCCACTTTAATGGAAGTTTCAGAAACGTGGTTGCTGGCTTTAGCTCAGAAACAAGATCAGATAACAGAAAAAATAAATAATAACAAATAAAGATAACAGAATTAAAAAATAAAGATAACAGAAACGAGATCCTAGTTGAATTGTTACACAAAAATAGGATCCTGTAAGGACGTGGCTACACAGACCGTCGATTGCGCCGTTGTAGACTCATTCGCAACGTTCCGCACCGCCCCTGAACCTGAGCGAACCTACCCGAAGCATTTTGCTCGTGTTGGAAATTATGCATGCCGACCCAGTCGAGTTCTCAACTGACTTGGTGCTTTTGATTACACTATAGACTTTTTATTTTGCTTATACTATTTTACCAAGTTCGTAATGCATTTGCAAATACCTTTCCCAGTGATAATCTTCACGGCTCTGTTGAAAATGTCGCTAAAGCATTTTTACGTTTTGAAAACGTTTATTAAAATAACTCTCAACCTTAACCCTTTCATGCATGATTTTTTATTTATTTGTTCTTTTTTTCTAGTTTGTTTTTTTCCTTTATTCTTTGATTAGTTCTGTTGATGTATTGTAATTCGTTGTTGTACGACAATGTTGTACATGAAAGGGTTATTCTCCCGACTACAATCAGTACAGTAACTCCTCATGGAGAAATTCCAGAACGAATTTGTGCGATTTTAAGAGGCTGATTACAAGTAGATTTTCTCCCCGGGCTTAAATTCCTGCCCGGCCTTCTTATAAAATACTTGAAAAACGGAGCTCGCAATTACATGAAAAGAGTTTAAACCCGATTTTAGCAACCTGGGCTGAAAAATCCTATGTAATCGCACGAAAAGATTTCAGCCCGGGCTGAAAAGATGATTGACAGGCGTGGGAAGATGCAACTTGCCAAAACAACAGAGACTACCGACAAATTTCTGCCTGAGTTCACTTCTGATTTCAGTTTCAGCCCAGGCTGAAATATTTCATGCAATAGGAACTTTTTTCAACCCGGCCTACCAGGCTGAAATTTCCCCATGTAATCAGCCCCTAAATCTGTAATTTTTAATGTATGTATATTAGCATTTATCACAACATTTAATTTTTCAACCCTACTCGCAGTCCATCGTTCGTATGACGACCAACGACATCGTTTTGTGTAGCAGGATGCCCTTCCTGACCGTTATTCCCAAATGATTGGAACGACGTAGACAACGTTCCATGTAGCTACGGCTTAAGTTCTTAACTCTTTCCTGGCCGGCGGCACAAGACTTCTATCATTTTACTCTGGCTAAGGCCTGACGATTTTACTCGTCAAGGAAAAGGCGTTAAATATTTGGTTGTTAGGATCAAATCCTAAACTTAAAGGAACCAGTAACGTACACAATAATAGGATGTTCAGGGTTCGTGCTACTCCTTGAACTCCTTGAATACTCCTTGAATCAAATTTAACTTTCAAGGGCGCTTGAAAAGCCCTTGAAATTTACAGTTTTTCTAAAACTCATTGAATACTCCTTGAGTTGTACATGCAAGTAAAAGTAGATAATAAACTAATGGACCTTGCAGAAAAATGGAAGGTGTCTCACGTCACTAAGGCTAATAGCTACAGCAGAACAATAAAGACCATGAAATGATTGAGCAATTCAAAAAGAAACTAAAGGAATGGTTTTCAATTCTCGTGAATTTTTAACTACTGTAGTACAGTTTTACTGAAATCGAGCGATAGGTGGTACCTCAAACATTTTGTAAAATACAACGTTTGAAGTTTGTCTTTTGTTAGAAAATTTCCCAAATACTCCTTGACAATTGCCATTTTCTTCCTTGAAAACTCCTTAAATACTTCCTCGAGTTCAACTTTCGCAGAGCAGCACAAACCCTTGATGTTATTAAGTATCCCAAGATGACCCTCGCAGACCTGCAATTGAATAGATAAAACATAAGATTGTTATTACGATGAGTTCAGCAATAGAAACGGTTGAGTTGGTAACCTTATCACATCTGATAATTTCTGAGAAAGATATGTCATTACCAAAGGCCCGTTTACACGTGCCAATTTGTATGTTGCGATTGTCCTCCTGGTGTATGCAATAAAGCCATAACAGTCTATGCGGCAAGATATCCGTTTTTGAATCGCTTCAGTTCGTCCTCGATGACCTGAGGCCGATGATGAAACTTGTAGTGCGATTGATATTCCTTTACTTCGAATGCAGGCAACTAGAATTTGACCAATTTCGGATATTCGATTTGACACCTAACAGATAGAGGTGAACTTTTCAACAAGGTGTTCGAAGGCGATTTTAAGCAGGCCAACGGTTCTTTCCCAATGACGCTCTTCATTTCCAATCCTTTTACTATTCCAGAATGCAGAAAAGCCAATGAAGAAGTCTGAAAGGCGATTGAAGTCCGTTTTCATCCAGTGCGAGCAACTTGAAGTTGACCAATTTCAGATATTCGAATTGACGCCCAAGAGATCGAGGTGAACGTTTCAAAAAGGTGTTCGAAAGCGTTTTTACGGAGGCCAACGGTTCTTTTCCAATGGCGCTCTGCATTTCCAAACATTCCGGAACCCCAGGAATGCAATGGAAGAGATTGGAGCGCGATTGAAATCCGTTTTCCACTAGCGCCAGCAACTAGAATTTGATGAACTTCGGATATTCGAATTGACGCCCAGAGATCAAGGTGAATTTTTGAATAGGGTGTTCGAAGGCGTTCTTATGGAGGCCAATGGTTCTTCTCCGATAGCGCTGTGCACTTCCAACCGTTTCGGAACTCTTGAAAGGCAATTAATGGCCTTTTAGTACGATTAAGATCGGTTTTCATGTAGCGCAAGCAACTAGAATTTGACCAATTTCCGATATTCGAACTGACGCCCAAGAGATGCAAGGTGAACTTTTCAATGAGGTGTTCGAAGGCCTTTTTAAGGAGGGCAACGGTTCTTTCCCAATGACGCTTTGCATTTCCTACGATTTCGTAAAGCCGGTTAAAGAGGCCAACGGTTGTTTCCCAATGTTCTGAATTTGCATCGATTCCGTTATGCTGGGAAGGCGATGGAGGCATTTGGAGGGCTATTGACATCAGTTTTCTACTAGCGCCAGCAATTCAGACGTGACAATTTTTGGATATTTGAATTGACAACCAAGAGATCGAGGTGAACTTTTCAATAAGGTATTCGAAAGAATTTTTAAGGAGGGCAACGATTGTTTCCAAATGATGCTCTGCATTTTCAACGATTCCGAAATGCTCTAAAGGCGATTGAGGTGCTTGGAGGGTGATCGAGATCCATTTTGTTGTAGTGCCAGAAACTTGGAAGTGACTAATTTCGGATATTCGAATTGACACCCAAGAAATCGTTGTGAACTTTTCAATAAAGTGTTCGAACGCATTTTTGAGAAGACTAACGGTTGTTTCATTATGGCGTTTCCGACGTTCTCATTTCTGACGTTTCCGTAATGATGGGAAGGCGACGGAGGTGTTTACAAGGTGATTGAGATCCGTTTTCTACCAGCTCTAGAAACTTGAATTTCACCAATTTCGGGTATTCGAAAATATGCTCAAGAGATCGAGGTGAACTTTTTAACAAGGTGTTTGGAGTTGTTTTAAAGGAGGCCAAGCCTTGTTTCCCAATAACCCTTGGCATTTCCAATGATTCTGGAATGCTGGGTAGGCGCTCCAATTGCTTCAAATTAGGCGATTCCGATCAATTTTCTACTTGTGCCAACAACTTGAAAGTGATCAATTTCGGATCTTCGAATTAATGCTCAAGAGTTCGAAGTGAACTTTTTAACAAACACCTTTTTGAAAAGTTCACCTCGATCCTTGAGCGTCAATTCAGTTATCCGAAATTGGTCACTTTCAAGTTGCTGGCGCTATTTAGAAATTTCTCTTAATCGCCTTTCAAGCGCTTTTAACACCTTCCCAGCTTTCCGTAATTGGTATTGGAAATAGCAAGCGTGATTGGAAAAGGACGCTAGGCCACTTTGAAAACTAATACGAAGAGCTTTCAACAGGTTCACCTCGATCCTTGAGTTTCAACTCGAATATCAGAATTTGATCACTTTCAAGTTGCTGCATGCCGCACGAGGAAATTTTCTTTCAGTCGCTCTTCAAGAACTTCAAACACTTTTATCGTACGCCGGAATCTTTGGAAATGCCAAGCGTTATTGGGAAACAACCTTTTTGCTCCTCGAAAAATGCTCCCAACCCCTCGATCCTTCATCGCCAATTTCAATATTCGAAATTGGGACTGGTCGGATTTTTCTGACGACTTATTGCATTCGAGGGTCCCTTATAGGAACACACAGACATAACTTGACACGACCTTCCATATTCCGTTAGAAAATTTTAGATCGAAATCTGGACAGATTTGTCTTCAAGTCCTGACCAGTAAATTTAGTGGAACTCAATCAAATTTTGCCGATTTTTGGGCGCCGGGATTTCTAACGACGTATTTTGGGCAAGAGACCCTTGTAGGGACGGAAAGACAGAAATTTGCTCGAATTTTCATTTTCTATTATAAAATTCGAGCTCGAAATCTGGACCAAATATGGCCTCCGAAACCCGGCCTGTCGAAATTATGGAAATTTCGTCGAATTTGGCTAATTTTAGCCGATTTGGGAGTGGTCAGATTTCTGGCGACGTAATGCTCACGAGAATCACTTGTAGGAACAGAAAGACATAACTGCGCACAAACTTTCCCATTCCATAAGAAAATCAGTGATTGAAATATGGATCGAAATTGGCCTTCGAGTCCAGACATTTCAAAATTATGGGAATTTGGTCGAATTTGGTCAAAATTGGTGGATTTGGGGGACGCCGGATTTCTGGCGACGAACTATGGTCGAGAGTCGTTTATACGGACAGAAATACAAAACTTGGCATAAATACATAACGGGTTATAACTGGATCAAATTACTATATTCCATCGTCTGATATCTTTAAAAGACTTAGATGGGATGCAATAAGTAAAATGCTGGAGGAACGCCAACTTATCATGACGTTCAAAATTACTAAAGGTTTTGAGCCCAACTACTTCCTAGAACTTTTCGATTTGTGAGACAATCGTCACTGCAGCTTACGGAATGATAAGATAGAATATTTTTGGCGAAGCCTAACACGAACTTCATAAAAAACTTTTCATATAGAGGATCTGCGTCACGGAACTCGCTAACAAACTTTCTACTTCAAGAAAGATTTGATTATTCAATCGCATCTTTCAAAAAGAAAATAAAAACACTCAATCTTGAATAGTATAAGTGGAGTTCATGAAAATTTAATTTCTAATGTTGTAAATAGTTCATAGATTAGTTTCTGAAATAATTAGGGTATACGTAAGATTTATTATTTTCTTGTAAATATCATAATTATGTAGGGGAAGCACACGACCCTTTGAAAATCAGTATAACACTGAAAGGTTACAGTATTTAAATAATTTTAAATAATAATAAATAATCATAATGACTTTCATATTGTCTTAGAAAATTCGAGATTGAAATCTGGACCAAAATCGCTCTCCGGGGTCCCTACCTCTCCAAATTAAGGAAATTTGGCCAAATTTGGTGGATTTCGGGGACATCGGATTTCTGGCAACGAGTTACGGTAGAGAGTCGCTTGTAGGTACAGAAAGACATAACTTAGCATGATCTTTCATATTCTCTTAAAAAGATTCGTGATCGAAATCTGGACCAAAATTGGCATTTGAGTTCCGGCGTATCAATATTATGGAAATTTGACCGAATTTGGCCAAATTTGGTCGATTTGGGGATCCTCGGATTTCTGGCGATGCATTGCGCTCGAGAGTCGCTTATAGGGGCAGAAAGACATAACTTGGCACGAACTTTCATATTCTTTTAGAAAATTTGAAATTGAAATTTGGACCAAAATTGCGTCCGAGTCTTGGCCAGACCAAATTATCGAAATTTGTCTGAATTTGTCCAAATTTGGCCGATTCGGGGGTGGTCGGGTTTCGTTCTACGTATTTCACTCGAGAGCCGCTTTTAGTCACAGGAAGATATAACTTTGTACAAGCTTTTATATTCTGATGGAAAATTCGAGATCAAAATCCGGACCAAAATTGGCGTCCGAGTTCCTCAACCTGTCCAAATTATCGACATTAGACCGAATTTGGCCGATTTGGGGGTGGTCGGATTTCTGGCGACGTGCTGCGATAAAGAATCACTTGTAGGTACGGAAAGACATAAATTTATGCAAACTTTCATATTTTTTTTAGAAAACTCGACATCGAAATCTTGAATAAAATTCTCCTGCGAATCCTGACCTTTCAAAATTATTGAAATCTTGCAGAATTTCACAAATTCTGCAAGAACAAACATTATTAGAACAAACATTACATCAGCTTCATTAGCTCTCATCTGGCTTCCATCAGTACTGAAATTTAACCAATCACAGGGCAAAATGTCAATATTTTCCACTGACCAAACATGTACAGATGTGTTGGTACAGTTAAATTATAATAGTCTCAGGCCACGTTCACATGCACTTATACGCTCTCTTATGAAAGAACATCAAACGTTTTCCATCCAGCTGACCGTTTTAGAAATCATTTTCACTTTTATCCACACGTAAAAGCAGCAACGATTAGAAAACGCAACCGCCTTTCTGTACTGAGTATGCGTAGGAGGCTAGTCCCACTAAAGTTGTGATGTGATGGTTCGCGAAAGTCTCCATTTTCGCCGTCCACACGAAAACGATAAGCCAGCGTTTTCGAATCGCTTCATTTTGAGAGCTTTTCCAAAGTCTCCGAGGCCAAAACGCAGAAAAAAGTGTGCGTGTTCATACGAAAACGTACATTTGTGGACAGGGCCTTAATTAATGATGTGATTCTGGTAGCTTGGTAATTATGTTCTTAACACGCACGCTCTCAAGCTGTTCTCTCAGAAAAACTTCCTGAGTCCCTGACGGGAATCGAACCCGTAACCTTCTGTTCGCCGGTGGGACGCTCTAACCATTGAGCTACAAAGACTCAGATGGTGAGCGAAGGTTAAATTTGTGTACTGGTTCGTATAGATGGTAGACATATGTACTGCCAGTCTGCAAGTCTCGATATGTCGTCTATTACTTTTGTGTTAATCAATGATGTGATTGTGGTAGCTTGGTAATTATGTTCTTAATACGCACGCTCTCAAGCTGTTCTCTCAGAAAAACTTTCTGAGTCCCTGCCGGGAATCGAACCCGTAACCTTCTGTTCGCAGGTGGGACGCCCTAACCATTGAGCTACCGTCTATACGAACCAGTACACAAATTTAACCTTCGCTCACCATCTGAGTCTTTGTAGCTCAAAGGTTAGAGCGTCCCACCGGCGAACAGAAAGTTACGGGTTCGATTCCCGTCAGGGACTAAGAAAGTTTTTCTGAGAGAACAGCTTGACATCGTGCATATTAAGGGCCTTAATTCTTTCCAGTTGGAGACGCCTTCCCGTAATGAATAAAATTGTCTGGTGTTAGCCAGGGTAAAATTATCAAATTCGTATTCGGAAAGAAAAATTTAAATACTTTTTATACCAGAAACGGCCTGCCTGGTTATGATCACATGGGAATCAAATTTGAAGAAACTTAACCCTACTAATTTTTCTCTTTCTTGTCCCCTTCGCTCACTTCTTGACGTCCTCCTGTCCATACCAGTGATGATCATGCATAACCAATAAACCCTGAAAGAGCTGAGTTTACACGAGATGCTTACTTCTTTCAGTGGTTAAAACAAAGTTGTCCAATACTGTAAATTAATGTGTAAATTCAGGGCGCTTCAAAACATGTATTTTGAGCATTCTGGTTAGCTTCATTGGTCTTACGCGTTTTTTTGCCACAATTGCACACCTTTTTACTATTTGGTTTTAAACTTTTTATTTTTTTGGGATGAGCATTCATGTATACCGAATTTTTTTGAGAAAAACAAAATATGTAAAATGGTAATTCCTCCTAAATCCTTTTTTAAACGATTTTCCAATGATTTTCAATGATGTGGCTGAGTCTTGTACTTAAGAAATTCGCTTATGTTCACAATAACGTTTGCGGGTTCTTGTATTTGCATTTTGGAAAGGACGAAGAATATGCAATTTGGCTCAAGAATTGAATGCACGGTCGTATTTACCAGGGTTAAAGGAGAGGAAAACGCCTCACCCCTGCAAATTAAACTTTTGGAAGTAAAAGAATGTCAACAAACTTTATTAAAACTAATGGCATTAAAAAGTTATATTGAATTAAACGAGGACTCTTGTCACAGAAGTAAGTAGGAAATTGCTGTGTAGAATGGCATACTGTACTTACCGCTGCTTAGGATATCGGTATAAGTTTACATTTGTATTTATTTAGATCGAATAAAAGAATTGGCAACATTACAAACGCAAAATATACGATTTGTGGGAATTCTCGTTCCACTGAAATGTGGTCAGTCTCCTGCGGTCCAGAAGTCGACGACGTACAAAAAAGTTAGCCAAGTAGCTGTTCAACTGTACATTGTATATACGAATTGCGCTATGGAGTAATTGATACATAAGTAAAGGATTCGGTGAGGTCCCTAACACTGGGCGAATTTTGTCTGTCTCGTCATTCATTATATTCGTACCCCACTGACTACTTAAAGAGCTGGGTTTGGTGGTAAAAATCTTCGTTGAAGATGGCGTGAAGTACCTTCTCAAGACTTCAAAATATTCACATATTCAAGGGAAACTTCTCTTGTTTGGTAAGCCTCCGTCAAAACGACATGCTTTGCGAGGTAGCTTTCGTTATAGCTTATAAGTTAGTCACATTCCCATACATCAGACGGCCGAGAACGATAAAATAATGTGAAAGTTAATGCCGTTAAGTCCTGGTAAGAACCGTTATGTAATAGAGATTATATAATATGATATTTGAATTATGTGGATCGGAGTCCCAGTCTTCATATAACCAGTGATGACAATGCTCTACATCTGTGCGTGACATGAACATGTGCACATGCGTCTGTTTTCCACCAGACGAGTTTTTTTTTTCACACGTAGTGACTTTTCTGTTGTCTTATAGGCTTTCGGCTGGAACTAATAAGAAATCTGTTCAATTTAAACAAAGAAATGTTAGTTCGCCTGATAGAATTCGGCAATTGGAAAGCAGCCTTGTGCTAGAATATATGTGAGTTCGCCCTCCTTACTATTGACCTTAACAGTCGTAAAATTATGTCTTGTCCAATAAAACAAACCCATGTAACCAATGACGAGCCATTGAATGACAATTTTGGATATAGATCTCCCATCACTCACGGCTGTATTTAATCTTCAGATGTCATGACCTATAAAGCAATCAGTTAACGGGAATATAGTTTTTGATCAACACAAAATTTATTGTTGCAAATTTGTTTTCTATCATTATCGACAAATTCATTTCATAAAAGTTTAAAAAAATATCAGTATCCCAATACAGTATAGAGACGTTCAGGAAGTTTAAAGATTGCTCTAAAAGCAGTTGATTTGTCGCCTCGTGTTTTTCACTTCTTCACGCTCTTTCAACGTCACTGGAGCCTCTGCAACTGCGCAGACTTATATTTCATTTGAGTAAACTTATGGAAGGACCCGAAAGACGTACTTCTTGAACATGTCTCTGTCTGAAATTTGGGAGCAGTACGGGCTCGCCATTTTAGTTGGCCTACTTCAGTGTTTTGGAATTGCATCTTTGAGTCTCGTTGGTGTATGGATGGGAAAGTATGGTAAAGGTTTCGCCTGGGATGGCTCGACTAAGCAGTTTAACTGGCATCCTCTTTGTATGGTATTGAGCATGGTTTTTCTTTCAAGCGAAGGTATAGTCAACTGGATAAAAATAACTTTTAGCTTCGCCTTATTAGGGAGCCACTGAGTTGTCTAGCTAGAAGTCTATGTCATGAGTGATCTCCTCGAGCGCTTGCATAAGTTGTTTACTTGATCTCATAATACACTACGTAACGATTTAATTTTCTTACTGAAACTAACGGTAAACCTATACAAAATACTTACTCTAACTCGACCTCTAGTTCTGAGCGAAACTCTTACTTTTGCCCTGGATCAGGTGTAAATCAAAAGTTTCAACTAGACTTTGACGTAATATCAACTGGATGACTTAGAGCTGGCTTTTCCCTCTTTACGTTGTTTTTTCGTCTTGGCAACCAGTGGCGTAGGAAGCAGGGGGGCCACAAGGGCCGTGCCCCCTAACATTTTATTAAGGGGGTCGCGATATCGTTCGGCTTCCTTTAAAAACAGATATGATGACACAATACAAAGTCTTTTCTAATTTTTTTCATCGCAAATACTTGCATTCCAAAATTAAAATAGAAAATATTTAAAAACCTGATGTACTTCACATAGTTTTAATGTTGGTTGATACTTCTCTGTAATTTAAAGTTGCACGGAGATAAGTTTATGGTCACTTTAATTTTAGTATCCTTCATAAGGGTTAAACAAGCCGCGACGTTTTATAATTGTACAGTATTTAGTTTTTTAATTGATAAATTAGTAATCCACTGCAACATTCCTTTCTACTAAACGCGAAATGTGCTTTAGCATCTATAGATGTTAAATTGCACGTATTGTCCCAGTATTGTCAATAATATAGGCGATGAAAATTTCTACGTAAAAACGCCCACCCTGAACTAAAATTTTGTCCACGGCCCCCCTAAGTTCAACTTGCTTCATACGCCATTGTTGGCAACGCAAACAATATTCCCGTAACAGGAGCTCAGCCGCTGAGGCCGGAAAGACTACGTTTACATTGGATTGGTGGTCAGGTTCGCAAACCAAAACATCTATGATGGCGAATGAATCCCCCGAACTAAAAGCGGTTATGGGAGGAAACCAAGCACATGATCACGCGCACAGAAGCGAATGGCACGAAAGTTACTCCAAAACTGGAGCAAGCAAAGCGAGTCAAGACTGTCAAACTGGAGTGAGAAGTCAATACAAAGAACTGAATTGCAATTCAAGTGAACTTGATGGAATGGAATGGGATTGAATTAAATTGGATTGGAATGGACTGAATTGGAATTGAATTTTATCTAATTAAAAATCAATTGAAGGTCGCATAAATCATGGGGGAATGGAAGGGATGTATCCACCCCTCTAATTAGACAAGGGGGGATGGCCGTCGTTATCATCCCCCTACTTTTGAAGTTAAGAATTTTGAGAGAATATGAGTATCTAATCTAATATTCTAAGAGATCCATTCAAATATTATATTTGCTGTGCCTTGTTTTCTGTTGGTTACTCCGTCAATAATTACACATCAGCCAGCTAGAAACTAAGTTTGGCCAGTGCATCGTTTCAATCGGCTTTCTAGATCTCATCCAAACAAAGATGATGAATATTTAAAAATCCCTAGAGAGATGAAAACATCTCTAATCAGTGAGTCATCAGCAAACTTAACTTAGAGATGTTGGCGTTATAGAGTAAACAATGTCTTCAGAACGTGGAAAGGCTGTCCGTGTCGACTATGTAGAACGAAATCGGTGTTTGAGAGGTTCGACTATGCCATTGGGACGCGAAATAGTTAATTTCGTTTTGTTTGTTTTGCATGAAAAATTCTGTTGAAAGAAAAAGCCGTCTTGAATCAAGAACGCCCGTTGCTTAAGCTTTCTTATGTGGCATGTGGAAGTTTATTTCTTCGGGAATAAACTATTATTTTTATAATTAATAGTACGTGACACATTTGTCATTGAGGCGAAAGTTTAACGCTCATTTCGTCACCAGTATGCTTTCTCGAGAATCTTTTTCGCCAAAATTCATGGCGTTTTCAAAAACAAATTATTCGTTCTAAAACTGGTGGCACTGAGACATGAGCGGACCCTTTCGTTTTGACCTTATACAATCTTGAACAGTGAATTTGATTCGCCAAGCATCGAAAGTTGCCTACCTTTGTTACAGACTTAAGTTGTCACAGGAAAGCCGTCGACTTTTCAGTTATTAACCTCTAACTTCTATTCACCCTTAATTTTTTTCCAGCGATGATAATCTACCGGGTGCTGCGTCAACAAAGTAAAACAGTGGTAAAGATTATTCACATGATCATTCAGGTGCTTGCGTTTATTGTGGCTGTTATCGGTCTTCAGGCTGCGTTTGATTTCCACAACCACAACAACATACCAAATATGTACAGTTTACATAGCTGGCTTGGAATAGTTGTTATTCTGCTTTTTTCATTCCAGGTAAAAGCGATCAAGATATCACTAACTCACAACTTAATTCATTTATAGACAAATTCCGTGAACTTGTTTTTTCTGAGGTTTTTCTAAGAGCGAAGGAAACAAAATTTACCTCTAAAATGTCAGTTCTTGATTATTGCACTATACAATGGCTTAATAAAAGTTCCTCAGTCACCAAAGACTGAAGAAGCTAGGTTAGCGCGAGAAAAAGAAGGGTATGTAAGACAAGATGTTTTTGCGGATAGTATTTAATACATTTCACGGCTTTTACAATCATGTACTCTATTATGTCGTTTTTATTGCTGCCATGCTGTGTTCATCATTAAAGGAAGTTTATATCCACTATCCTAGCTTGCTTGTTCGTTCCAACAGTCTCCGGGTCTTCTCCCGGATGGTCGGCTCCAGAACGTAACCACTAAGACCAGGTAACCGTGAGGAGACTGGCACTGGAGAATTAAGAATATTTTTTAAGTGATATCCTTTCACATAAGATTCAGGATAATCTTGAAATGTCAATAGTCCTAAGATTCAGAATTGTCCCTAATGTTATGGTTAGGATTAGGATTAGAATTAGGGTTATGATTAGAATTATAATCCTAACCCCAATCCTAACCCTAATCCTAATCTTAATCCTAACCTTAATCCTGATCTTAATTCTAACCGTTGACGACATTTTAACTGGTGACATTTTACCCTAAACCCCAACGTTTTCTTCCAAAAAGTTATCAAGTAAATAAAATACTCGATTTTCCTGTCCCAGTCTCCACACGGTTACCTGGTCTCAGGGGTTACGTTCTAGTGTCGACCTCTCCAGATCGCCGAGAGACTAAGGTAACCAGGCCAACCAAGACAATAATTTTGGCACCTAGGCTCCTTAAAACAGCGCATTGTGGGGGTTGGGTCGTGGCTAGAAAGCATACCTGAGAAGATGGATTGGGATTAGCATCAGGGATAGGTTAGGGTTAGGGTTAAGACAAGGGCTAAGGCTAGGGATAGAACTAACCCTAATCCTAACTCCAAACCTAACCCTAATCCTAACCCTGATCCTAATCTTAGTCCTCCTTCTCAGGTAAACCTTCTAACCACGACCGTGGGATTTGGGCTAATTTCATCAGATCAAGATCTTACGTGATTTACGAGGTGAATGGACCTCTACGGGGTTCCACCTTCGCGTTTTACTCCACCAAGGGAAACAATTCTCAGTCTCCATTATTTTTTTATAATTTTCTGAGCTCGTCTAGCAATATATTTATAATTAGTAAAAGTTGTTAAACTGAAAGTTTAAGTTCTAAAATTGAAACGCTGAAAGACCAATTTATGACTGGCAAAAATTTTCGAGCGTTCATGTGAAGTGTGTGCGATTCTTCCCCACCCTAGTTAAGTCTTGGATCTCAGCAGCTATTTATTGTACCGCTTCACATCTACCTTAATGGGGGTTCGCAGAATTTTTCCTGGGCGATCAAATTTTACATAAACAATTCAGCATAAGTGATTTTCAGAAAGGTCATAAATTGTCCCAGAATGTTATAGAGATCTGTAATCAATAAAACAAACTCACGGCCAAGTTGAGTACCACGTGAACTTAATACCTCAGTCTTCAGTGGTTAGCAAATATAGACCCTGGTCAAACTCTTCATTGCTAAATTAAAAAGGTTACTGTTACACAGTAAGTTAATAACAATAGAGTTGCAACAACTGGACAGACCTTGAGGGGCAGGTGCCCCTTTGCCCCTTCCTTGTCGACGCCCATGTCTACCTTCAAAATCGATTTGCTTCCGTTTACAGGTAAGTGTAAGCCTCACAAGGAAAGCAATATTATTGTTTCAGTATGATTTTTTCTTATAAACTGATGATTTCATTTACGTAAAGGCGTAAAGCGAGAAGTGTTTTCCTAACAGTTTAAATTTTTATCACGGCTGTTGCATACTGTTCTTCACTCTGACGAATGCGATGAACTCTTAGGGCCTATTTACACGATACGATTGTCGAATGCGATTGTACACTCTGATGTATCCGATTAACACACCAGAGTCTTCCGGTGCTATTGCTATATTAGTAGACGAATCAAAAGCAGGAAAAGTGCCTTTGAGACAACATTCCATACCCCGGGACGAACAATGGTATACGACTCATCATATTGTGTAAATGACCCTTAAAAGTCCAAGTCCTGGTAAGTATTCGCTCACTAATGTTGCAATACTTCCTAGGATTCCTGCGGCTAAGTATACATCAGAACGAACAATTGTACCCTGTAGGCTTAAGATAAAAAAAAGACTTGTATTACCCTATGATAACACTGTATGGTTCTCGACTGTGCCCAAGAATCATCATATCTACTGTGTAGTTTTTTCTTGAGGATACTTCATTGTAATAAACCTATGTACCGTAACTCGTTGTCTTTTATTTTCAGTTGGTATGTGGATTCGTCAGTTTTCTCTTTCCCAAGTTGCCTGATGCACCGAGAGCTTCATATCTGAAGTTGCATGTCTTCTTTGGAACTGCCATATTTGTCTTAGCCATTGCAACCTGTTTGACAGGAATAACAGAAAAAGCCCTCTTCTCTATTGGGTGAGTTTTTAGAAAGCTCGAGCATATTACATTGTGTTGAAAATATGACAAGCCGTCTTCTTTTGCCTCTGGCGAATGTAATAGCAGTAACACAGTGCATCAATGAGTAATGTTTGGGGGGTTAATACCTGGCGAAATTTTTTGGGTGTGCAATAAATTAGAAATAAAAAATGTTGTTTTGAGCGAAAGCTCTTTGACAGATTAAACTATGGCTGTTATCAATTGAACGACTGACAGTCACATAAATTACATTCATAAGTAACGACCAGGTAGCCTTCTTTTGAATCTTCAAACGGTTTCACTATTCTTGGAAGAATTGTATTTAACAATTCTTCCTCGTTTTTCTGCTCTACAATTCATTTTGTATACGGTGGTCAAATTTGGATAAAACAGCGCTGACCTTATTGATTTCGAACTACTGCGATTACGTTTGGCTTAATTGCCTGGCTAAACTTTCCATCACTTTAGCGATTACCACATGATACAATTAGATACTGATAATGAACAAAATAATAATGATAATAATAATGATAATATATAATGATAATATTAATAATGATAACAATAATGATAATAATAATAATGATAGTAATAATGGTAGGGATAATAATAGTAATAATAGTAGGCAGGCAGGACATTGATTCGGAGCCAGTGACCTCCATAAAATAAGCAGGCTTTGATAAGATGACCTAGGGAGTGGCGCCCCTGCCTTGCCAGCTGGGTAGACAGGTAGCCGAAAGCTTCAGCTGGCCTTAATTGGCTCGCAGATACAAGTATACTACTTTCACGTGTTGGCAAACATGCCCCGTTCGCCCAAGGACTAGAAGAAAATCTGTACAGCTGGCTAATGCCCCTGATCATAGTTGGTTGAGGATAAACCAACCTTAAATGCTGAAACACATCTGCACTAGTCTAAGAATAAAACAATATTCAGACTTAACCCTTGCAGTGGCACGCCTAAACTGACCTTAACTGGTTGGAAGTGCAAGAGAATACTGTTAAGGTCAAACTAGATATACGCATCGGGGGGTACTTTCAGAGACTTTAGAGGGCTGTACATGCCTTACTCCTCCTTGACTGGACAAGTTGAGCGAGTAACGGCTTGCGCTGTGGGTGTTTCTTAAAATCCAGTTTAATGGCAAAATTTCCTTTTCCCGCAAGTTCCCTGAAATGTGCAATGTCTGTTGCGGCCTTACCTGGCGGGATACTGGGAGCCTGTAGCAGGCTGAGACCCCTTCCACTGTCCTTAGTTGGGTAGTGTGCGAGTTGTAATAATAATAATGATAATAATAGTAGTAATAGTAATGGAGGAAGCAGCATGGGATTATAGAGGAGGGAACACAGTGGTACCAACAGCAATGGGTAAAATGGGAGGTAATGGAGAATGAAAAGTTTAAGTTGATGTGGGATTTTGAATACAAACTGAGGAAATATAATAAAGCTAGGAGGCAAGACCTCACACTAGAGGACAGGGTAGGGAAACGGATTTGGCTGGTGGACATGCTTTGTCCTCAGGAGCAAAGTATTGAAAAAAAAATCGGGAAAAGTTGAGCAAGTACCAACAGTTAGCGTTTGAAACGAGAAGGAAGCGATCGGGATTCCATGTAGAGATAATACCACTGTTACGCAAAGTGCTGAGCAAAGTGGTCCGAGAGAATTGTATTTTAGAATATGTAGTGTTGAAACATGCAATCCCAAAAAATTTTGATGGGAGAGCCCACTATGTACATCTAGTAGGCGCTGTTGGCCGATTAAGAATCGACTATCAAACAACATAGTAATAATAATAATAATGATAATAAGGCGGGATGCTGAGCGCGCGTAGCAGGCTAAGCCGTGACCCCTTCCACTGTCCTTAGTTGGGTGGTGTGCGAGTTGTAATGATAATAATAATAATAATAAAAACAATAATAACAATAATAACAATAATAATGATAATAATAGTAATAGCAATGTGATGGCAATCATTATCACAATCATAATCAAAGTCGTATTCAAGGTCCTACAAAATTAGGGATAAACACTTACACCTTACATAAACACCCAACTGACTCAACTTTCAATTCTTCGGATACAATGCAATTGGTTTTCCAACAAAGTAAAAGGAAAGATAAGAAAAAATCTAAAATTTGAAAGGCTTTAAAATTCTAAAGTATACTCCATAAATGGAGGTTGCTCTGCCCGAACAAAATTTTAACGAGAGGGACCCAGTCTCTCCGTTTCTTCTACTATTCCCTCTGCCTAGCACGTACGGTGATTTTGCAGCAGTCAGTTTAAATCTAAAGTAATCTTGCCTGTTCCACATGGTAGTTGACCTACAGGTGCTTTAACAGAGCTACTGCCTCCAAGAGGTTGTTAAACACTGATCCGTTTTTAAACTTCTGAATTTCTTGTATAATTACAGAAAAACATACAAAGACCTGCCACCTGAGGGTATCGTCATCAACATGCTTGGAGTTGTGTTAGTGGTTGCCGGAGGACTGGCCTTTTTTATAGTAGCAAACCCAAACTACGGACGTTCTGCTGGAGCTGAAGAGCATGGAGTTAAGTCAACGGACAGATACAACGAGACTTTTGATGCGAAATAGTCCAGCAATAACTTATTAGATGATGTGGAGATTAATACATATAGTGAAATGCAACAACGTTGCCAAATGTAGAAGCTTGTGCCGTGTAACTTAGTCGATATTACATTAGTAATATGTGTGGATACAATTAAATAGCCTACACAGAATAACGTGTCTGGGTGTGAGATATCTACAGTGTACACTTGATGTTTCAAAAACACGGGCGAGAAGCGTAGTGGGTGTACAACAACTTTAGACCCCGTTCACACGATACCGGTACGAAATGAAACCGTAACGAAATTATTACGGTTAGGCCTTGAGTTCACACGGTACCGGTATGAAAAAGCATGAAACCGTAATGCTAACCGTAACGATTTGAAACCGTAATGAAACTGTACCTCTACCGGTATCGTGTGAACAGGTTCGTACCGTGATATTTTGATACCGGTGCAGTTTCGTACCGGTATCGTGTGAACGGGGTCTTAGTTCCAGTTAAAAACCTAGACATCACTCCAGGGACAGCGTAATCGAAGAGTCAAACGTTAAAGAGCACGTACCCCTACCCTACTCATACTTTCGTAGAAATAAGTATTTTTGTCCCGTAAATTTGATATGAATTACTGAAGAGGGCGGCCAGTTAGAACTGTGGATGGCTTGTCTGGTAGGACACTAGGACTTCTTAGTGGGAACCAGCGAATTTCAACGATAACGGGCAGCCACTATTAAATTAAGTTATTTGAAGACTAGTAAGTGAGCCATTGCTTGACGAAGACGTATAAACAGCTGGCGCTGGTTTTTTCGAGAAAATGACTTAGAACCGGTCATCAACCTAATTTGGCTAGCACGATGAATTGTGGCCACGTCTGTTTTATTATTCTATATTAAGTGGATTGTTTCGCTTAAAGCAACGCGATATACATGGTGGCTAGAGTCCAGTCCAACAAAAGACGCCAAAAAAGTCACCAGTGCAAATATAGTGAAAACTGTTATGTGCAAAAATTGAGACTATGCCAAAGTGGAGCCCAATTCAAACGGTTCCCCCTTCCACCCTAATTTTGATTCTGGTACCTTCAGCTTAGGGGATGGGTAGGTAGAGTTTTGTTATTGACCGAGAGAGCCAACATTGAAGGCACATGTGCCTGACCTGAAGATTGATGATTGTTGAAGTTTTATTGAAATTAGATGATTCGTAATTTGAAGGAGCTTTTCGAATTTCGATGTTGTGATTTAGTTCATCTTTTCAGGTGCATCATGGATGCCTTTGGGAAGAGGAAATAATGACGCTTTGATAGTTAGAACCCCGACTAGTAAGTGAGTAAATCAATCATTCATCAATCACTTGTCAATTGCTGTAAAATCCTAGGGATTTTACAGCAATTGACAAGGTGGTCTAAGCCCCCCAAAACTATTTCTGAGGGGGCTGAAGCCCCTCAGCTCCACATTCTCTACACCTGTTACATTTTGTTGCACAAGTCGTTTTTACTGAGCATTGTGCGAAACAATACCCATCCTTCATTGTCTCCGTTCTCACATTCCCATCCTCAATTGTCATCCTTTATACCCCGTTTACACTGTACCATTTTGGGGACGGCACGGCTAATTAGCCGTGCCGAGACCTGCATATACAGAGGTTCCGGGCATGGCTAAATTTTCAGGTACCGGCATCAAATCTTTAAAAGTCTGCACCGTTTTTTACATCGTGAAAATCACCTGTGCTGTGCCAAAAAAATAGCGGCACCCGTGCCAAAATTTTAGCCATGCCATTCTCCAAAACGTTAACAGTGTAAACGGGATTTTAAAGTTTTCTTGGTAATAAACAGGCTGTAAACGTGACAGAAGCAATAGATTTCCGTAGTGTCGAGCAAATTATAAATGAAACGTTTAATTATACATAATTCAGTAAAAACTGTAATTATTGTTATTATTATTATTATTATTGTTGTTGTTACTGTTATTATTATTGTTCTTTCCACAAAGTATACTTGTCACACTAGAAGTTAACACCTGGACAGGGGCGCAACTAGAGGGGGGTTGCGGGGGTGGGGGGGTCACGACCCCTGTCCTTTTTATGGAAAATCTTATATGTGCCCTTTTAGTGACAGCTTTTTGCCCTCATTTCTCAAAACCACGCAGATCTACTTCACTGGAAATGATCAAAATCGCTTTAACGATGACTTGATACTACCATCCGACCCCTGCCCTTCGAAGTTCCTAGTTGCGCCCCTGCAGGAGGAAGTTACAACAAGCAACATGAAGCCCTAGTTCATATGTCCTTCAGGCGGTTGAGCTTCCCTTCATCTCTATCGCTCTTTGAAGTATTCTCGCAATTCGACGTAGCACAGCTTTCTGCAGCAGCTCTACTCGTATTGGAGTCTCAAGCCTTTCCAAACATTTCTCCAGTCTATTAGATATTGTTGCCAGAACACCTTTAACTAACGGAATAACTTCAAATTTTCTTAACCCTTTCATGTATAACGTAGTCGTACAACAATAAATTACTGTAGACTTAATGAAAGAACAAAGAAAAAAAGAGAGAACAAAGAACAAAAGAAAAAAATCACGCATGAAAGGAGACCAGAAGATTGCGATTTCTCATTTGAGGTTCTGGTAGTTCTCGATTTTTTCTATTTCCTTTGCCCATATTCTATTATTTCCTGGTATTGCAATGTCTACAACGCCGATCTCTTTAATTCTTCTCTTTATCTACTATAATCTGATCAGGTCTTCTGAATTCTATTTGGTGATCAAGTTGTGTATTGCAATCCCACAAGACTTCATCATTTTCCAGCACACTTTATTGGTTTATCGTTATTATCATTATTAATATGACTATCATCATTATCATTATTATTATTATGCATATCCTTGTTCTGCAAGGCTGGGTGATACTCTAACTTACAGCACAGCACAATATACCCATAGTTAAGGGCATACATAATGGCGAAGCAAATGGATGAGATTGATCGATCCTCCCAGAGAAAATGCTGTTGTAGTTCAATTTTATCCGTTCGTTCACTTTTCTTCGAACCGGTTTGACGTCTTATGAGCCAGTTCCATTTTTTAACCAGTTTAGTTTTCTTGAACTGCTTCAGTGTTTTTGAACCAATTTCATTTTTGCCGCTTATGCTGAACACAATTTTCGGTAGAGAATGGCGATTACGTATCTACGTTTTATGCGTAAGGATTAGAGTTAGGTTGGATTAGGGTAATGGTTTGACATATCTGATAATCTATTTTACAATGTTTGTATTACTATTATTAAAACGGTACCTACATCCCTGGTTAATTTTTTCCATCAATATGAGATCCGAAGTATACAAATGCGTGTTTGGAAAGTAGATCAGTTGATTAAACGTTGAGACATCCGAAGCTAAGTCCTACTGCACTGGCAAGAATGTGAATAGGTGACAACACCAAGATAGATAATACTGTTTAATACGGGACAGAATTAAGAGAACTGAAGAAAAATATAACGGAGAAGGAAAGGATGGTAGCATCAAAAGAAAAGTGAAGGGATTGGAAATTGAGAGTTTTTGCCTAAATTTTAAGCTCGGTGTTGTTGTTGACCATTGAAAATTAAACTCGTTCGAAAAAATTGAGCTGGTTTAATCTTTTCCCTACCAAGGACATACTCTACCATTTTACTCTGACAAACACCACACGAATTTACTCGTCAGGAGAGACCTCTTTGAAAGGGTTAAAGAATAACGACCTGGCTAAAAAAGTTAATCTAGTATAAAAACAGAACTTAAACCAAAGGATAAAATTGAATCACAACACCGATACTCGTCAACCTATGAAATATGCATTTTTCAGTTGGCAGAATATTTCATGAATTGACCAAATATTCTGTTCATGTTACCCTGAAGATGATTCCAAAAGTAGTACGCAGAACCACACATTTTTATACTTCATCTGGCGGTACAAGTGCAGTTTAGCGGACGTGCCTGGCCGCTGACCTTTGCAGTAGGCTCAATAACAAATATTATGAAATTTCCGCGGGAAATTAAAGTGCAGCCGTGACCACATTCGAACGTGAAATGGCCTTAGTCAACGAAGATATCACTCAATTCACAAAAAATAAAAACCTTACAGTGCTATTCTACAACCAATACTAACCGTAACCCTAACCATAACCGTAACCGTAACCCTAACCTTAACCCTAACTAAATACATGTTAATATAAAATTTTTATTAAACTCATTTTTTCTTCAACTAATGAGCCAGCAATATACTGGTCAGCATCCAGGTGCGTCCGCTAAACTGCACTTTAACCCATCTGGCTAATAGGTGAAGCCTACAGAAGTCAAAAGGTCAACGCAGAATTTATTCCTGAAGGCCTGTAATCCACAACCGAAACCATTAAATAAATGTGATCAACTAGCCAGCAATGTTAGCCTGACAGGAACCATGACCAGCCGACAACTTTACGAAGTATAAAGAGTGGTCTTGAAAACTCAATGTTCGAGTTATAAATCAAGAGACACAATTTAAAAAGTGATATTTCGACTTTATTTGAAAGTCATCATCAGAATGATTATTTACAAAGGACAAGCCCCATCTATATAATATATACAACAGGAAGTGGCAGTTGGTGACGAAAATTTGGCAATAACTATTTACAACGGATCCTCATTAAATTTAACATATAAAATTTAAACCAATCAAATTTTAATTTTAACTCAATACACTGTATTAAATTAAAACCGCGATGATGATTCTGAAATAAATTTACAAATATAGTTGTGTTTACAGTTGAATTTGCGAACGAAAGTTTGTGATAAAAGGCATCTTCTTGCATATTTGCATGAGACTTTATGTTTTGCCCCCAACGGCCCCAACAAACCCTACCAACATTATTTAAAGGGCGAAAGTATGCCCCCGTTGAAAACTCTTGCCAGCCTATGTACAGTAAGAATTGAGATGAATGGCGTTTTTAAAAATTGTTGTTGATTTTCTGCAATCTGGACCTTTCTGAACAAAAACTATCCCAGAACAATATCCCCCAACATGTCTCAAACAAAATATGACCTCTCTGCCAGAAATAAGGGGACACACACTTCCACCATATTCTTGCAGAATGCAGATCTGCCCCTGATTGCTATAGCTAACGTCAAAAGTCTGCTGAAAAAGACGTTAAAAACCGTATAGTGAAAGAGTATTTAACCCATTAAGGGGCAAGGGCACACTTCATTATCTTTCTCTGAATAACGCCAGATGATTTTCCTGGTCAAAGAGATGAGCCCTGCCCTTTAATGAGTGAACACTAAATTCCCCATATAGATGATACTCCACACTAACCCATCCCCAACGAGAAATCTCTGCCTTTGTGCCAGATGACCTTTGTCCTTACTATTTTCATACACACCAAGATTAATGAATGAGTTCAATTGGGTGAAAATGTCATTTTGAAATTTTTCAGCACCTCAAGGACAGAATCATGGTGAGAAAAGCAGGTCTAATTGCTCTAAGACTGCACTGGAAAATGCAGATTGAAATGCAGATTGAACATGCAGATTGTTCAATCTGATTGTTCAATCATTTTCAAATGCAGATTGAAAATGCAGATTGAACATGGTGATAGTGTCTTTACTTCCACTATCCAACAAAGACTGAGAGGCTGGTCCCAACAGCCACAAACCAAGTTACCATCTGCACCAAAAGTGAGCAGTTCTTTTTGACCACCAGTGTACTACCCTTGCAGGTAACCATTTTAAAACCCTTCTTTATAACTGCATCAACAAATTGAGATTTAATGACCCACTAGACATTGAAAAGTTAACATTTTGGCTAGTGTGCAAAAAAGTTTGGATTCCTCAGTTCTACATGTCAACTATTGTTGCCACTCAAGAATTGTCCATTTCTAAGCTCAGGATCACAGTTCTATTTTGGGGGTTTCAATCTAAGTTGTTACAAGTTGTAATTGCCAAATTAATCATGATAACAAGTGCTTCTTGGTGATCCTTACTCACACAGGTCAGGGAATTCTGCCTTTTTTACTGGTATTCAACAGATGAAAAAAACATATTAGAGTTTTAGTATTGATTGTTCAGATAAGGTTATGAGAACAAAGGTTGGTACCACTAGTGTTCACACTTTAATTTACATTGAGTCATGATCAGAGACTGATTTGCATAATGACAAAATTTTAAATATACTAGCAGAGAAGGGTGGTGACCCTTTTCAGATTTTTCATGAATCTGAAAAAGTTTCCCCCAAAATTAGTTTATATATAAATAGGCAATATACTGTAGGCTATATAAGCTATATAGGCTATGTACCCCCATTATCTAGCTATTGAACTAAATATCACTTCAAAATGAGGATTAAAAGTAAATTGATTATTGATTATTAATTAGTATTTACACATTTAATTTATACAAATATTTCATATGGTATCTAATGGTTAAATATGAAATGCATTACAATCACTGTTACATTGTCCTTTTGTCACATTTCATGAGTTCAACATAATTCCTAACTTCCCTTTCTGCCCACCCCTTTTTTTCCAGGGAGTGGGTTCGTTCCACATGTGCTAGGGGTCCCGATCATGCTAAATCTACCCCTGATTGTGGTAATCAACAAGTCTACACATTTTCCAGCATGAACACACTCATTTTTAGCTTTTTCCAGGTAAGATGTCTCCCCTTAACCATGACCAGCCGACAACTTCAAAAAGTATAAAATAAAACATATTCCGAAGAACAAAGTCATCTTGAGAACTCAAGATATGAGTCAATACAAGATAAAACTATTGTTGAAACTGTGATATTTCGACTTTATTTCAAAGTCATCTTCAGACAGAATAACTTTGAAATAAAGTTGAAATATCACAGTTTCAACAATAGTTTTATCTTGTACTGACTCATATCTCGAGTTCTCAAGATGACTTTATTCTTCGGAATATGTTTTATTTTAAGTCTCCCCTTCATAAACAAAATCCCCAAGTGTGAGGTGTAGTAAAATGGTTTGGCATTAGACAGGGTAAAATAACAAAAGTTTGATACTGCTAACATGAAGCTAACTAGGTTAGTTACAAGTGGACTTAAAAAATGGTGTACTGAAGGACATTGTCATGGTGATAAGATATGGTCCACCTGCATTAAACAGTATATAGTTTCTGTAGAAAAAAAGAAATAATCATATAAATATACCCTCATGACTAAAAAGTAGAAGTAGTATATTCCTCTGACAATAAAGTTTGGTGCAAAACCCAAAATACAGATTAGATCTTTTCAAACAGTTTTAATGTAAGTTGTCTTCAATTTCATTAAATTTTTTTGTTCATTAAACAAATAGAGGGATTTGTAAGTCTGTTAATACTCCACCCTTTATTATCATTACTATTATTATTATTATTATTAGTAGTAGTAGTAGTAGCAGTAGTACTATTATTGTTAATATTATTATTATTATTATTATTGTTATTGTTATTAATTTCATTACTATGATTATTGTTGTTGTTGTGGTCGTTTATCATTGCTACAGCTATCATTATCACTTTCATCGTTATTCTTGTTCACTGCGGTAAAAATTATCCATATCGTGGTCATCATCGTTATTGTCAACACTATAGTCATTACAGTATTATTATCATTATCAAGTGCATGAAGATCAACCATTACCTGGACATCTGGGGTGGGCATATGACGTTGGGTCTAAGTTGATGGCAACTTCAAAGCAAAATTTTCCATCAAAACTTTTGATTGTGAACATTATAAACTCGTGCACGTTTGGCGCACAATGAACTCTTTTTGGAACTTATTTTCTACAAGTTAAAATCAGAAAATGCACAGGACGCAACTAGGGTGCTCTTCACTTCTAGCAATGGATGGTAACAGCTGAGAATGGGCTAAAAGATGTTATGTAGGCATGCCTTGTATACCTCAGGAAGATTTTCAAAAGGATCACGACCAAATGGTTCTAAATTAACAATAGCTCAAACCAGCTGTTGTCAAATGACGAACTCGTTTGACGTTGTTACTGACCTAAAAATTCGTTCCTGAAATGTTTATCTTCTCATGACGATGGTGCCATGTTGTTCTCCAGTCTTTTTACTAAGACCTAATCTTATCACAGATTACTCACATTTGTAAACAGAGATTATACCGCAAAGGTTTCTTTTAGTCATGGTAATCTGTCCATTGCAAAGGTTTACGAATAAAGCCATAAGGAATGGGCCTTGCAGCACGATGTCACTCCGATCTTGGTTACGAATACCTAGCCAAGGTTTAAGTAAGAAAAGTTCAGAATGTAACTCGCCCAAGCCTCCGTGGCCTAAAGGATAAGGCGTCGGCCTCCTAAGCCGAAGATTGCGGGTTCGAATCCCGTCGGAGGTGAGTTTTCCCTTCATTTCTTTCTCACGAAGGTTAACTTGGCTTGTTCTTTATTTCCTCTGCTCACTCTGTAGTAGAAACCATCTTTCAAAACTATAAAATTGAAAATTGAATAAACGTTTTTGTCTATTTCTAGCATAAGCGTATGGGACTGATTATGTAGTATGTATAATCGGAAGTCTGGGGCTAATCTGTCTGCTGCGTGGTTGCTTGCTGTCAACGCATGTGATGTAATACATGTTGAGTAACAAGAGATTAAGAGAGATAGAAAAGGAGAATTTTTGACAGTCGAGAGAAGCGCGTGGCCCTGAGTCTTCGTGAAGCTTTTTCACCAGAAATAAAAGATATTCTCAACAAACCCTAACGTCTAAACTTTCGTGTAGCTGCTTAGCATTGCGCGTGGCGACTTGCTACAATTATAATTGGGAGGGCTGAGGCCTTTTGCCCGAAAATTAGTTTACTGAGGCAACTGCTGTACACTAAAAAATCCTTGTGGTCATCGCTGTCGGTCACTTGATTTTTGCCGTCAGGGCGAAAGATAATTTTTTGTCGAGAAAAAATCGAATCAACTTTTTACTGAAATATGGCCTCTGCTGGAAAAATAGAAATATCGCCCGAAAAAATTGACGATCCCCAAGTCTCAGCGGCTGCAGCCCCCCTCCCTACCCAAAGCCCTAGGTTCGTGTGCTTATATTTTGCTATGCATCTAGTTCCAGGCCTCTCACTTTTCAGGCCAATGTGGGATTTCCGAACTTGACCACAACCCAACCCATAGCAGTGGGAACTGAAGAAGGGTCCGTATAACAAATTTTTCAGAGAGACACCAGGGTAATCAAAGTTTTATTCTGGTAACAGACCAAAGAATTTTACTAATTCGAAGTTCCTCAGAAACTGATCCAGTAACCTGTGTTCAGAATCTTGTTCCTCCCGCCCGCCCCTCCGCCCGGGTGGGGGGATAAGTCTTTATTTCAAAGACATCAGCAGACAGACTGATTATGTTTTTGAAATAAAGACAAAATATTACAATTTCATTGTAATTCTCTTGATTTTTACTCATATCTTGAGTTATCAAGATGACATTATTGTTCGGAGTTTGTTTCTTCCTTTATTTTCTAAAGTTGTCGGCTGGTTTTGGATTATCTCTTCTTACTTTCCTCAAGTTAACCTTCGCATCATAAGCGCACGAGCCGGGGGAGTGGGAGGGGGTCCGTGCAGCCCCTCTCAGATTTGGGCATCGTCAATTTTTTTTGGGCGACATTTCCATTTTTCGAGCATAAATCTATATCTTTTCATAACCTGGGATCTGAGAGGAAAAGCTCAGCTTTTTTAGACTTAACATATTGTCAGTTGATATTGTTTAGTTTGTACCCATTTCGATGTCATCTTAGTATTGCACAAAATATATAACAAGCGCAGTTTTGTTGAAAGCATGGCTTAGTGGTTGGTTCATTTTGAAAATTCGGGCGGTGCAGAAAATTTTCGGGCAACAGACCTCAGCCCCCTAGTTGAAGTCGGTCCCGTACGCTTATGCTTCGCATCATCTTCGAGCCTAACCTGAGCCTAACAAATTTCTTTCCCTTCAAAGACTAGACTCCCACGTTTCTGAGATCGCATGTGGTTTACAACTTTCAGTGTCAATGCTGCGGAGCATTGTATTTCGGGCAAACACGCCGTCATTTGCACACGCGTATCTCGGAACACGTGGGAGTTTCGGCTTAGACCGGAAAGAAAGTCTCATCCATCTCCTTCAAGTGTTCTTGATCACTCCACCGGAACTTGCCACCCTATTTCTCTTGACGATTTTTCAGTCTTATCTTCTTCGAGTTCAACGTTGGAACTGCTTATACGAGAAAGTCTCCTCATTTCTAAATTTAAACCTTCTCTCAATGAAAATATTTGTTCCGTTCCGTTTTCGTTGTCTTGACGTTTCTGTTTCCTCTCCTTCCTCTCATTGGTTGATTAATCATCAATTATGTAAATAAGTAAGTATCGGACTTTTGCTTGCTATATGTCATTTTGATAATGTTGCGCGATGGCCACGAAACGTCCTTGTGATAAATCCCTATAAAATGTATTTGTGGCTTGCCTATGTTTTGAAAAGATGACTTTTTATCTTCGTGTATTGAGCTGGTTTCTAATTTTCATCAGAAGAACATTATGGCATTTACACTCGACCGTTAACTGTTAAGTTGATAATTTTAGAAGGACGAAAATCTCGCTTATCTAGAGAAAATATTTAGACACTCGAGATTTTCTTATTTTCATCATTCGATTAAGTTTGGACAGTGTCAACGATAACCACTCGGGAGCTTTCAAAGTTTTAGCATTTGAAAGAACCTACTGATGACTGGCGTTGTATATCGGCATCCGATTCTGTTGAATCAAATTATAGTTGATGTCAAACACTGAAACTCAACTCACGCTCACTGCTTTCGCCATACTAAGTGCGTGAGAGACGTTGTTCGTAGAACGGGGATGGCATTGGTCTGGAGTTACCTTTGGATGTAAATGATCTTCGTTCACTTTGTTTATAATGAAAATTCTTTAGTATAAAAGACTTCTAAGGCCACGTTCTCGCTCAGTTTGCTTAAGTTCATGTTACGCGGGTTGATTTTTACGTAACAAATGTTACACAAAACTACCGATGCATGTATGGCCCCTTCTTCACAATGCGATTTTAGCATACAATTCTTCACCCCGGCGCTTTATGCAGTTTACTTTTAATTAATAACACAATTCCTTCTTGCTATTCGCTCGCGAATGTTGCAATACGTCCTGAAGCCTCCAGTTGTTATAACGCATAAATCAGGACGAACTATCGTACCAGACAATTGTATTGTGTGTATCAGGCCTAACATGTTATTTGTGTCTAACTTTTAACGAAACTGTGTTGCAACAACATGGCAACCAAGTGTAATAAATGGTCGTTAAAATGCACACCGTCTAAGTAACATCACCTCAAAGTCTCTAAAATTTATTGGTTCCGTTGGCGAGTAAACAGAGACATAGTTATACAACTACATTATGCAATCACATATTGACTTGCAAATTAACACGTCAACCTTGATCACTCATGTATGGAAGAAAGGGCAAAACAGTTCATCAAGAAACACTTCACTTGTATTTAGACATTGATTCAAGGTATCAAAAGGTAAGCCAGTCATGTCTCTATTCAATCAAGTCTTGTTAACCAAATAAATTAACTTACAACAGTCCTTCTTTTCTTTCTTTTCCTTTATCAGTGAAAATTTCCAAAATTTCGTAACTTTAAATCTTTATAGGTTCACTCTGTCTTCAGGTACAACGACTATGTCGAATCGTGAGGAAGAGTTTCTTCCACGAGTCGCATTCGCGTCGGCCGTTTCAAGCTCACAGCTACTTGGTGTAGGTGTGATGGTGATGACTGGTATTTGGATGGGCAAATACAGAGGTGGCTTTGACTGGGACGGCACAGAAAAGGAGTTCAACTACCATCCTCTGTTTATGGTCATCGGCATGGTGTTCTTGAACGCTGAAGGTAAATCGCTTTCAATAATTTCCCGTCGTCTGACAAATCAATTGGATGAATTTTATTCAAAAGCTAGCCAGTGAGCTTCTTCACTAAACTGCTCCTTTTCAAGGTACATCAAAGATATTTTTGATGTACTAGGTGTATATATTCCAGTCTGTATGTGCCAGACGGGGCAATCAGCGTATGTTTCAGTTCACTGCGTAATACTGTTTGTATTGCACGTTTATAACCTGAGAAAGAAATAGCAGGAGAAAGTAATCATTGAAAAGCATTAATGTTTCGAAATATTTCACACGTTAGTGTCTTACGGAATGTATCGTAGAGTTGTGTTGGTGAGTTCATCAATTGCTTGATTTCAACCCATAAACAGCCGTATATAAGTTAGCATATATCACAATGGCCTTCGCATGTTGAGTTCAACAAAACTAGTGGACTTTCCTTATCTTCCGAAATACCCTAAACAAATCAGTAGTAGTTGTAGTTGCACCTTTACATTAAAGCTTATACTAATGAACAGCAAAACGCTTTTTAGTTAACAGAGCTAATATTGAGTTGAAATGAAGCGTGAATAACCTCGAGTGAAGGATTATGGTCGAATTTGTGGAGTGTAAATGAAACTATTTGTGTAACCCCGACGGTAGATTTCTTTCAATAAATACAAATCGCGTATGTCCTTTATCACACTTAATGGACAGAGATTTGTTTGATGCCCGTGGTGTTCGATATGTAAAATCCGAATGTTCTCTTTTAAAATGCAAAAGCCTTAAAGGGTGTAGCCCAAAAACAGAACGAGAAGTGATGCATGCCTAATATATGGTCAATTAACATGCATAAAAATGTTATGAATGTTCTACAAGAAAATGTTTCAGTTCGACTTTTCAAATTAGGTATGATCGATCCGTTTCAAAACCGTTTTTGTGGGACACCAACACATGTGGATCCCAAGCCTGGGCTACTGTTAGCAGCCCGTTAGCAGCAATACGTTTCTGATGGCCGTAAAAATGTCCAATCACCCATAATTTCTATTCTCTTAGGAACGCACACAATATCATCCTGTTTTGTTGCGCATAGTTGTCCACTTAAAGATCAAAATCCTTAGAAACAAAGTCGTGTTTAACTATCTTTAGGTAAAAAGGTGTGGCTTTAGATATTGCCCGTTATCCATGCTCAAAAAATTTGTATTAGACGTCTATCTTTTTGGAGAGTCACTTTCCTTTTATGGCTTTCATAATGGCTTAATTCCTTCTTGCTATTCGTTGGCTAAGGTTACAAGTAGTTCGAAAGACTGTTGTAGCTGAATCGTACACATCATGACGATCTATCGTATGTGAACGTCGTACCGTAATGATTAGTCTTAAAGTCCGACAGATATTCGAAGGTTGTCGATATTACAAAACAAAACAAAAAGATGTTCGCTGAATATGTTGACTGGAAATGATATCTGAGTCTTTTGTTTGAAAGATATGCTTTTCCCTTTTGACTTTTTCAATTCCGCTGTGACATAAGTACACGCAGAAGAATCTGTATCCCATGTTGCAATATGGCTAAGGCTAGATCTACAAAGAACAATTATCGCACATGATTGTGCTGACATATACGATTTAGTCTCTGGAGTCGTAAGGGACGCATTGCAAGCCTCGACCTTTATATCATGAATTGCTGGAGAACTCCCAAAAAAACTGTCCCCCAGATGATAGCATGATTTACGGATCCTTGTGTTCGTGGTACCGACTACTAAATAGGAATTGCTCGCTCGATCATGATCAACGACCAATCAATATGAAAATCTTTGCTATGGTTCGTTTTACGGAATGAAGCAATTTTTTAATAATCTCTTGGTACTTGAAAGTTGAAAACCAAACGAGTGTTTGACTTTTCAGAAAGGTTTTTGGCAAGGAAATGATTTAAAAATTTATGCATCTATACTCAACTGATACTATTGTGCGAATACTTCCTGAACCCCTGGTTGAATAATTAACGATAACCATCGTATGAAAACAGTAAAACACTCTGTATGTACATACATGTTGGAAAAGATACTTATCGAAAGGGCTCATAAATCGCGCTGAATTCTGTTAAAACAGTGGTGTGGTAGCACTAAAATTTCAGGAGGGGCCAACGTTGGTATTGGTGCCCTTGAGGCTAGTGTTGATATGGGCGTCTCACCTCAAAGTTACGACATTTAACAAAATACCCATGCATTATAGAATAGTAATTACGCATATAACAAAAGTATTCATATTTTATTAAATTGATATATTGAGTTCCTTATAAAACATCGATTGGTCACTAATTCGTTTTGCTTTATTTCTTGTTAAATTCCGTGGTATCAAAATGTGTTCTAGAGCATTGAAGAGGGTGTTAAGAGATTACGGACTAAAGAAGCATGGAAGTGACAGATTTGAGTTTTGTTTGCAGCAGCAAATAATTATTCTCTACAACTGTGAATTGTTTGCAGCAGTGATAAATAGTTTGTAGATTGCAGCAACTATAACTTATTTGCAGCAACAGTCTTATTTGCAGCATGTCCCTTACCGGCCACCGTATAAATGGGCCCTATGATTTTGCTGGAAGCCACATTAGGCCATTTGTTATGTATGGCCAACGGAGCCCCCAAAATTTATCTCAAGGTTACTGTATGACACATTTTCATGTCTTCATCAAGTCACCATGCAAGGACACATTACTATGGTTGATTTTCAGTGGGTTAAGCGGATCAACAGGTGGCTTGATTTTACATACTCAGGATTCTCAAACGAGCATTCTGATTCTTTTCGAAGGTATTTTGGAAGCACCAAACAAAACGGAGGTAAACCGCAAAATATTCGAGCGGTAGTCAACCTATAGAACTTAGCTGTGTTCTTATCAAAATGACAAACAACTACTTTTTCCGAAGGCATTTATGAAGTTTAAGAATACCCTTGATGGTCTCATACAGCAGTGTGGCTACTCCTAAAATTTTTGAGTCTACTAAGAGTACAAAGCACTGCTACAAATACTACTTTGTAACTAGGGAAATGCCTGCAAGAAAATTTTTGTTTTTTAAATCCTCAAACATGTTTCTGGGGGTAGTCAAAAAAAAAAGTTGTGTAATAAGAACGGGGGTAAATACCTCCCAGGTCCCCCTTTTGCCATATCTGTAGCTGGCGTTACTAGTTTGTTTTGGGAAAGGTTTGAATGCAGTCAGAGTTTACAAGTAACTTAGTCAAATATTTTTTATGTTTAGCCCTGATGAGTTACAGAATATTCCGGTATGAAAAGAAGGTCATTGTGAAGGTTATACACCTTTGTCTTCAGATAGCAGCTTTTATCTTTGCTGTGACCGCACTCCTTGCCGTGTTTGACTTCCACAATCACACCAACAAACCAAACATTACCTCTCTACATAGCTGGATCGGTATGGTTCTTATTATCACATTTGGACTTCAGGTAAGAGAATCAAAACGTTTAGAAAAGTTTTAGTTACGGTTTCACGTCAAATTGGTATCACGTGAACGAAGTTTTAAATAGAAAACTCGTTTATTATACATTTTCAAAATTTTTGCTGAATTTAAAATACAAAATATACTATAAAAACTATAACTAACTAAATTAAATTAAGAAAAAACTACTAAAAACTAATCCTAGAACTAAATCTATACTTATAAATAATCTAATTAAGAAGTTTTAAATAGACTTCGTGAAGAGGATTAAACGATAAACCGCGCATTTTTATGTCCTGTCAAAAACCGCGCTTTCAAGAAAGACTCATTTCAATCACGATGACTTCAAAATGCTAGCGGTATTGCAGTGACTGCAGTTGCCGGCTTTGGGAGCAACATCGGCGGTCCCCAAA
Source organism: Heliopora coerulea (assembly GCA_030142905.1). Classification (NCBI taxonomy): domain Eukaryota; kingdom Metazoa; phylum Cnidaria; class Anthozoa; order Scleralcyonacea; family Helioporidae; genus Heliopora; species Heliopora coerulea. Next base: position 126,020 of record JASJOG010000100.1, on the reverse strand, counting down.
GTATGAAAAATTATGAAACAGCAAATAAAATTTCCTTCATTTCTCGGAGATTTTAAGAAAAATAAAATCCATTATAAACTAATATTTATCTGAGATGTAGCATGGGTCTTGCATTCCAACGACCTTTTTTATGGCTTAAGATTGTCCTTTTGGGGTGCCGGAGACCAAAGGCGCAACCAGAGATTTGATCAAGAACCCTCCTGCCCCCAATAATAAAAACACACATAGTAAACTATATTAAGTATGCTTTTAGTTTATAGTAACAACATCCGACATCAAAGGCAGCACAAAGAGTAGAAGTAACTTCTGGGCAGCTCGGGAGATTAAAGCTGACAGTTGACATCCAAAAAATCTCTCACACTCCCCAAAAAAGGGGAGGCGACCGCCCTCCCCGACTCCCTCTCGTTGCGCCCATGCCAGGGACGTAACCAGAATTTGACAACACTTGTTTCGTTTACCACCATCTGAAACAGATAAAAATATTCTATCCTCGACGTTTCGAGCAAAGGCCCTTCGTTTGGAGAGTTAGTAGAAAGAGAAATAGAATAAACAAACTTGTTGCTTATATAGCAAGCTATACAAGTCACGTGACTGCTTGTATAGCTTGCTATATAAGCAACAAGTTTGTTTATTCTATTTCTCTTTCTACTAACTCTCCAGACGAAGGGCCTTTGCTCGAAACGTCGAGGATATAATTTTTTTATCTGTTTCAGATTGTGGCAAGCGAGAATCCCTCCCTTGGTGTTGTGTTGTTGCGCCGCTGCCTACGCTGGACCAGCCTTGTTGATGATTTTTTCTTGTTTCGTTTAATGGGGAGGGGATAAACGTGACTGCAGCATGCTAAAGTACAATGACTATAACCCTTTTTTAGACATTATTCTTGACATAGATTTACATGTAATACAAAAAAGTGTAGCTGCGGAGGGCACGCCACTTGTCAGCGTGGTTTTGTCGAACACAATAACCGAAACATAGCTGACTACAAGATAAAATATAGTCCAAAGAGGAACATCTTGAAAACTCAGAATACGAATCTGGAAATCAACTGATTCAACTTGCGTCTTGTTATGTTTTATCTTGAATTTTTTCAAATTGTCTGCTGGCTCTCGCTTATAGTTGACTACGACCCTGAAATACCTTGCTGAAATCACGCTTGTCGTGTAAGCCGAGCTAATAGTAGTCTTAGAGGACTGGAAATATCATTTCAGTGAGGTTCGAAATCAAAAATATCGTCCAGACATATACCGCCGGACCTTGATGGCCACTCAGAAAAAAAAGAGTCTGTCGCTCTCGAAGCGAGAATATCATTGACAATTTAGCTACCAGGAATTTTTCTTTTCATATGTTTTTTACCTTTTTTCGCGAGATATTAGATTCCGTTGAATTAGGATGCATCAAAGCTGACGTTGCCTTTGTATTTGTTATATTCTTTATTATAGATCGGTTTGTTCACAGCCCAGTTTAATTGCGTCTTTGGTCTTTCTTCTTTATTATTAATTTGGTAAAATACATATCAAATTTACAATAATATTAAAACAAATTCTAATAATATATAAAATATAAGAATAAGGATATCAAAATCATGAAACCATGTTGATCTAGAAGGTGTTCATAATATCACACTACCAAGTTGTATCTAATAATTATTCTATTAAAGAAAGCAGTCGAAAAACGATCGGTACAAACTTTAGGCCAAAGGTTGTTTTTCTTTCTTAAACACTTAGATAAATTTCTTTTCCTTAGGAAGCATAGAATACAATGAATGGTTGTCACTTCTCAAAATATTTCTGTCATTTTGTTCTAGTAGTTCATGAATGTTGTATAATTTGTATGTATAGTTCTGTTTAAAACATCTAGTTAAAAGAAGCGTTGCTAATTATTATCCTTGTTAATTACTTTTCACTTATTTTTCAGTTGGTCTTTGGGTTTCTTATCTTCATCATACCTGGTGTACCAGAGACTACTAAAATGGTTTACTTACGTTTTCACAAATTCTTTGGCGTGTCATTCTTTGTCGCTTCTGTCGGTCAATGTTTGATTGGGATTACTGAGGAAAGCATCTACCACATCAAGTACGTTACCTGAGTGTTCCAAACATGAGATGAATGATTGGACAGCATGAGCATTAGATAAGAAGCAACAGGCAAAAAGCTAAATAGACATTAAGCAGCCAAATTCCAGAAAGTTTCGAGCAAAATGTTTCGAAACTTTCGAAATATAGTATTCCTTTCTATAATTTCCTCATTAAATGTGGATTGTGCTTGTTTTCGTTTGAGAGCTCCTAAGACAAAAGGAAAAAATCGCGCGCGCGACATTTTGCACAGAGTGGAAATCCACCTTAATACTTTCTGTTTTCCATGAGTCGAATTTTATCACACGAATCTACATTTCTTAGCCTAAATTTGAATAGATTTTTAATTAGTTCAAGTCGAGAGCCCATAAAAGAAAAGAAAAGGTCTCTTCGCGCGATAAAATTCCGTCAGTGGGAAACAACAATTAGCCTTTCCTTGCTTGATAACTCTCCTCGTCGAGAAAAGATGTCCACTTTTAGCCAAAGTAAAATAATATTTGATTGATTTTTCTGGAAGAACGTTAGGCCCTTCTTCAATAAATTTCGATTCTAATCCCTAATAAAACAGGCGATTAACTAGAATTTGACCTAGAGGAGCTCAATCCAAATACGATAATGACTCGCCCCGTGGGCGAAGGTGTGAACCAGCCATCAAAACGAGATTCTTCAATAAATTTATGACAGAAGTTTCCCTGAGTAACTTGCATAATCAACTCCCATCCATGAAAGAGTTTTTGTTCAACTAGACAACAGTCGAAGCAAGTTTGGCCACAATAACAGACAACTTTTTGAAGCCGTTGGCGTAGCTTAGAGATGGAAACTATGTTCATCTTCATGCCCCTTTTGTTGATATCCATTAGGATAAAATCGAGCCCTTAAATGTTATGTAGCTCCCCAACATTTTGCTGGAACGCTAAGATAACATGGATTGTCTACTCGTATCAAGGTGCTTTGATCAGTCTGATGAAGTTGCAAAATACTCAGGGATACATAACTTCAGTTGACCACATGACTGCTGACTTCAGCAGCGTCAAATTATCATGGGAAAAATTTCTGTTCATGTATTTCTGAGGATGATTCTGAAATAGAATTGAAACACTCAGGCTTGGACTGGCCATTGCGCCGTCGCTCCACAGAACAACGACTGACTGTTGTTCTACGGTAGGATGGCACGATAGCCAGTCCAAGCCTAAAAACACTGCACATCTTCTCATCCCTGTGGACTCAGATATCCCTGAGGATATCAGTTAAATAAATTTTCTTCATTTTCAAGTCCCAGTCTCCACGCAGCTACCTGGTTTCAGTGGTTATTTTCGAAATCTGAACCTTACATTTCTCTTCAATTTCTAAAATAGAGCATAGTTAGCATATCTCGATCACTGATTACTGTTCTCGACCACTGTTTTCTAATCTCTACATGCAGTAGTTTGTAGAATCTTATCTCTACCATCAAGTAAATACTTCGAAAAATATTCAAGATTGTGAATAATGTGATTGTGGTTTTCCATTTAGAAACTTCAGTGACTTGGGAACTGAACCGATGCTTGCAAATTTTTTGGGTCTGGTTCTTATCATTTTCTGTTTCAACGTTCTTGCGGTTGTCATCCCAGACGAGTTTCGCCGACCAACCGAAAAGGAACGAGCTATCATGATGTTAGAAAGATACGATACGGAGGAGTAAATGCAAAGAAGAATACTACCTTTGAAGAAATGTCATACTTGGGAACGGTTTTCCGCAACAAATTTACTTCGTATGCTCGAGGACGTTTTATTCATGGCTTTTAATATTCCAAAAGTTGGGAAAATTAAGTTTTTCTTATTGTAATATTTAGAGCTTTTTTAACGTGTAGATTGATTAGATCCTAAAGAATTCATACATCCTAGACTAGTGAAATTATTGTGGGAGTTTGACATGTCATGTATGCTCAAAAGGTTGATTTACCTAACCTCCAAGCATAATATTGAGCAAAATAAACGTTATCTTTCACAGACTAGAAATTAAGAAAGCTTTATCTTGCAAAGTATGAACAGCCAGTGAAAACAATACTGAAAAAACAAAGAAACAAACAAACAGTAGAATAACCTACTCAGAGTAGAATTTTTTCGACTCCTCTGGCTCGAGAAATGTTTCTTTGGGTAGTTTTCCTTGGGTAATTTTTTTGCTGGGTAGTGGTAACTAAATATGGCTCCCCACGTATAACAAAATCAGTGATACTAACAGTACCGTCCACGACAATGCAAATATAAAATTTTTTGATGTTTGTTGCTGGGAATATTTTCAACACTAGGTAGATAAAGTAAATAGTGTAGGGATAACAACGTATCTAACATTCAAAATTTTTCATAAGAATTTTCTTTTTTAAAATCCGCTGAGTTATCGCTAAAAACCAGTCTTGACTACCTCCCCAAATATTTTGTTGTATTATTCTTTAGTGAAATATCTATATTACCTTTGGTCAAATTTTCTGAAAAATTCACTAAAGAAAGCTGAAGATAGTGATCCTTAATGTGCCTTAGATAATCAAGAAAAAACCTTAACGGTTCTAACGCTATTATTGCCATGACAATAATAAATGATTGCAAAATTTCATCAATGTTTCAAGTCTGTGACCCTTTTTCTAAAGATGAATACACTTCGTATCAAACCTATTTATGAAGGCCGTAGGAAATGCAATATGATGTAAATATAAAAACTGTAGGGAGCCACCTTAAGTACCCGAACAACTGAAACTAGTATTTTGGAAGTACCTATTTTAATTACTCATACAGTTTTTAGAAATTGCCACCAAATTTAGAATCCGTAGCTTGAAGCGATTTTGAGTTCGGAGCAAAAACAACTTGCAGGGCAACGATAGCCCCAATCGGAATAGGATTATTATTCCCAGCAGGATTAGCGCTAATCGCCTCTTTGAACAAACAGACCATGATGGAAAATGTGTATTCCTGATGTTTACAAACGGTGATTGTTTGTCGAGGAAGGGTCCTCTGAGTATGAGCAGGGAAGAGAAAGCATTCATTTTATAAAGATAATGAACAAAAAGACGATTACTTTTGCTATGAATCATGTGTAGCTGACTCAGGTGGTCTTTACTTGGAAGTGAGCCAGCCCTCCTAGAAGGGATGGCCCTTTTTGCCGAGATCTAGCTCGCTTCCCTGTTAAATCCCTCGTAAAATTTGTTTTCGCTTCTGTGAGAGGAGGGAGAGCCTTCCTAAGCGAGATAGCAGTGGCGCCGCTAGGATTTTTTTTTTGAGGTGGCAAAATACGTATGTTACGTTATTTGTGACGATTATTTGCTACCTCACTTCGTCAGAAGGGGGCAGAGGGGGCTACAGCCCCTCCGTCGGGGAACCTTAGCCCCCCTGTCGGAGACGTTAGCTCCTGCGTTTGGCATTTCCTGGCGCCACCACTGAATCAAATTGCTGAGAGTGGCAATCATTTCATTCTAAATGCTACCGGAAAAATACGACAAATTCCGTGGATGATTTTCCATCCAACGTTCCAAGTGCTGGTGGTACTTAGCAATGAACCTAAGCTCTTCAAGAAAATTTCCGCGATTGACTGAATCCCTTTATTCGTCATGTCCACGAAATGCGCTGTTTCGCTTTGCCAAATGTCAAACTACATCAAAAATAATCTAAACAATCTGACGAATCTCTTCTCTCTCTTTCTTTTTTCTTGCCTTTGTTGTTTCAGCCACACCAACAAGTTGAACATCGATCGGTCGAGAATTGCTCTAAAAATTTTGTATGCGTTCCATCGACAAAATATGCATTCATGTTTTAGCATGTTTTGCTCGCTTTCCACCCTCACCTGAGTCATTTTTCCGTGTCCGGAAGCCTCCTTTAATAAACGTTTCTTCTGAGCTTCCAACTAAAAATTTAAGTTTAGTTTTCAAGTTATTGTAATATAGACATAATAAACTAACAGTAATAAATTAACTTAATATATAAGTATAAATACCAACTAGCACCAAGCCTGTTGCATACGAACACGCATGTCTATCGCATTATGTAAGATTATCGAAAAAATATACTATTCAATACTGTATTTAATTTTCTAACAAATACCAATGTATGTAACCACGCTGCTTTGTACTCATAGGTAATATCCAATTGGTCAGTTGCTTTTGCTTTTACGTTTTGTTTTCGTCTTTTCGATCACTTAAATAAGTTTTTCAGTCACAGTTTTTCTTACTCAACTCGTAAACTGGCCCGACACTACTCCAATAACCAAATTGACATGTTGCATGCATGAAAATGATCCAAGTATTAAACCCTTTGAAAAAATACAGCCACACAGTCTCACAGCAATAGCTCTTAGTTGTGTCCCAGTGTACACGAATGTTTTATACAGTCTCGCACAAAGCTGTTTAAAAATTGAACTATAAAAGTCTTAGTTTTACCCTAATTTGTCGATCAGAATGAAGATTGCGATTTACAAACACCTTCCATTAGATTTCTCCAGTTAAAACTGCTCATAACTTTGAAAAAATGAAATTTGTTGATAAGGCAAATTTGTTGATGTGGCAAGGCAGAGTTCACACGATGCGGAAGAGTTAACCCGTTAAAGATCAGCGTCCTTTCAGAACTGTTTAAACAATCAAACATTGAATTATGCAAATGAGGACAGTTATCCAGTCTACTGTAAGGGCAAAATGGAATCTTAACATGTACTTTAGCTCAAAGCACTTAACACACATCAACTTTCACGTCCAAGAAAAAAAAAAAAACAACCAAAACAAAAACAAAAAAAAGCCCAGTTTTGCGGCTAAATAAAGCTTCTGGGTCAATGCTTTCATACAGCCCAGTACTGCCGTGTATTGTAAGCTTTGATTGCAAAATATGTTTTGTCTAAGATTTAAACGTTGATGTGTGTTAGCAAAGAGCTGTGAGCTACAGTTGGTTAACAGCTTCAAATTATATTTGTCAGGATAAATGTGGTATGAAGAGAAAATTTTATAATATCAGTTTAGTGAAGGTGCAGACGAAACCACGTTTAAAAGATAAAGGAATAAAAATATCAATATTTATAAACAAACCGGTGAACGTGGGCTTCCGATAAACAGAAGCTGAAAGCTGTGTGTGCGATTAATTAAGACATTCAAGAAAGATAGAACAGAAGTATTCTCTATCCCACCACAAAACATATTTCCATGTTGTGAGTTAGGATAGACTTGAAAGGGCTCAGCCGAACACACAGAACGCGGTCGGTTGAGCGAAAAATGGCAAAACAATAATCGACATATCAGCGAAATAAAAGAGGTTCGAACTATCTATTCAAATTCAGTTTATGTACAAATTATGACAGTTTTATTCCCTTATTCTTTATACATGTCCGAATTCCGTAAAACCTTAACTCAACCCTCCAACAGACCTGAGAAATATTTTGCGTAATTGAAATTTTATTCTCCCTAATGTATAGTAGAATTGTGTTAATGGTCGTCTTTCGGCGTTATAGAATGCCCTTTGATGCACATGGTTGCGTATCTACACTAATGAATTTCACTTTCTATGCAAAAATGTTAATTGAAAGTGACTGAAGCATTAATGAATGTCGATTGAATTAAATGAATGTATTTTTGCGTTAACAAGTTTGCGGTTGGCGTTAACGATAGTATATTCTCTGGTAACGAACAGCTAAAGGTGTATTAGAGTGTTGGGTTCAACCTAGAACAGGATTGTTGTGTTATTCATCGGAGTCTTGAGACTCATCAATTTAACTGCTTGCTTTGATTTTTTCTTATGCGCACTTTTTTGACACTCCATCCTGATTAGCCGTTGCATTATTCTTTTGCATTTTATTGGTTATCTTTTCAGGTTTTAAAAGCCCGTACGTGGTCTTGATTGGACGTGTTTCATTTTCGCATTTGAGAGTAGAGAAATGACCGACTGGATTAACGGAATTCTGCGGCTACGCATTACAGATCAGCAATTCCACTTTGCCAGGACGAAGTTTATTCTTTTTGGTCTGATTTTTTCTTTTTTATTTCAAAATTTCCTTCAAAAATACTAAAATTTCCTTCAAATTTCCTTCACAATTAATCGTAAAATGAACGATGAGTTTGGTGTTGAAATCAACGAATCATTGCTCTGTCGGGTAGGATCAAGGCCGGGTGTCGTCCTGGAGGACTAGAAATGAAGCTGTTTGCCAATAAGCCGTGATTTTTGGGAACTGGAAGGTGGACATGTCGTATTCTAGTGGACATACGCCTAATACGTTTTTACATGTCCCTCAAGGTCAAACGTAATACCAAAACAAGTCAGATTTATGTAACACAAATAATTTACGATGACAATTACCGATTATCGGTATTCTCGTAGATTAAGCACCTTACTTTCCTATTGTTTATTTACTGATATCTCTACAGAGTTAGATGAAAGTTTTATTTTCGGAGTTTTTTTAGTAAACGAATACAGAATTAAAATTATGCATATTTCGCATGTAGTTTTACACCAGCATCGACACAATTGTGAAATGAAGAATTCGGTGAACATAACAGTATAAATCTCACAAGAGCATGAGAAAATCCCAAATTCCCAGTTCCCAGTACATTTAAAAATGTTGTTAGAACCGTCGAATAGATTTTCCTTCAAGACAAATGGAATTATTTCAAACAATTCTGCTCGAGCTTGACTAATGGACTTTTCAATACTATAAACGATTCTTGATTCACATTTGGTGATATCTATGTCTTGACAAAAAGTAAAGAAACAATAAAACAATCTCCGCTTCAAATGACGCAAACAGTTCTTCCAAACGTTAAATTTAATTTGTGATCCTGTGATTCAAAGACTAACAGAAAGTAACTGACTGCGCTTCTGTCAGTTATCGGTTCACAGAAATTACATTAAAGTGGTCTTTCGCAAGCAATCGAGCCACAGTCGACTGACTTTAAACCTAATTTCTGTGCAGCGTCAGCTACATTTACTCCCATACACAAACTAATTCAAAAGATGATAACTCTATGTAGAAAACATACTCCGAAAAATAGTTCCATCTTGAACTCAAAATTTGAGAAAAACAAGCGGACACAGTGTTCAATAGTAATATTTCGAATTTATTACAAATTCATCATCAGACTAATTTACAAAAGCTAAACCTAGGTCAATATATAGGCACAAGCGTGGTGACATTATAGAGGAAGAATGTGTAGGCGGAAGAAATTAGAGTGTGAATGAGTGATGTGTTATGTCAGGTCAAATAATGAGAGTTCTTTGCTGGCTTTGAGTCCTATGTTTAGTTCTGGTTTTAGAGATTTGATGAAAAGTGCTTCCATTAGTAAAAGTCGGTTTTTGTTAAGTGAATTATTAGCATATAGTATTTTGTGGTTGTTAACGATGAGATTTATTAACTTGGAAACGCGTATCTGAGGAAGTGTTTTGTCAGTCAAGTCGGTTATGTTTTGTGTGACAGTGTCTTGTGCGTTCTTGCATTCTAAAAAGTGTTGTCCTACTGCACTGGTGTCATGTTTAGTGGCATGTTCATGAAGTCTTGTTTTGAGGCACCTTTCGGTTTTTCCAATATAAGAATAGCCGCATCCAGGACAGGTTATTTGGTAAATGGCATTAGAACGGACTGACGGAGAAATTTTGTCTTTGTTGGATGTGAAAAATGAGATCTTTTTAGTGTCATAAATTACTACAAATTTAACTGTTGTTCTAAAACATCGGTGTAATTTCTTTAGACATGACTTAACAATATTTTCTCCTTGGGTTCCAAGATAAGGCAGGCGAATCCAAGTTTTAGGCAAATTATCATCATTGGTTTGCGATTGAGATGAAGAACAGGTTTTAGCAGAAGTACTAACTTTACGTTTAAATTTGTTAATCAGGAAATGTTTCAAAGAATTACGATATCCATTCCACGACATAAAAGACTTAATGTTTTTGACTTGGCTGTCAAATAAGTTTTTAGTGCTGCAAATTTTGTGAGCGCGATCAAGGAGTGATCTTATCCATGCAGTTTTTCTTTGAAATGGTTCGAAACTTGTAAAATGGGTGTATTGTCCAGTGTGTGTAGCTTTTCGGTAAATATCAGTTCCATCAGCAGATATTTTTATGTCTAAGAAGTGGACAATGACATTATGTCATCTGGAAAGGTGTCAGCTGTAAAGTTTAAATTCTTGTCAAAATTGTTGAACGTTTTGAGTAAAGCCTGAATATTAGAAAGTTTGATTAGTAAAAGTGTGTCGTCTACGTATCTTTTATAAAATTTAATGGTACCAGAGTTGATTAAGTTGGAAATGACAGTTTCTTCAAATTTGGTTAAGATTATATTAGCGAGTACAGGCGCGAGAGAGGATCCCATTGAAACCCCATCGATTTGTTTGTAAATTTCATTGTCAAAAGAAAACGGAGTTTTGCTGCAGCAATCTTTGATGAGCTTTTTAAGTGTTTGCTTTTTCAGAGTGGTATCAATTAGCTTAGATTCATAAATACGCTTTAAAATGATGTTGATGGTTCTAGTTAAAGGAACGTTGGTAAACAATGATTCTATATCAAAGGACACAAAGCGGTAACCTTCTTGAAACAAATCATTGGGAATATTTCTAATGCAGTTTACGGCATCAAAAGAATCAGTTATAATGAATTCATTCAGCGTTAAAGGGTTCAATAAAGATGCAAGAAATTTGCCTACATTGTAGTGTGGTGTATTAGTAGTGTCTACAATTGGTCGAAAAGTGGGAAGATTAGAATAGTTCTTGTGTGTCTTAGGTATTGTACGTGGTATTGTACTAATTGTTCTCAGTAGGGCAAGTTTCTTCAGATTTCGTTCACATTTCCTTCAAATTTTCAAAAATTCTTCAAATTTCCTTGATTTCTTCAAAATTTCCTTAAAAAACGACATTTCCTGCAAAGTGGAAGCCCTGTCACAGAGTTTACGTGTGCATGCGCAGCTGTCTGGGGCAGCCTGGAGTTTTCACGCGGGCACATTTCGATTTCACCCGCTCGCAGGCCAATTGGATTCAGGGCACGTTCCAAGCCTACTTGTTTACACATAGTCGGAAACGGGAAGTTGCATAACTTGTGGAGTAACAACTGAGATTGCAACTTGTCATTACTATATCCACAAAAGAGCGTTAAATGCACGGAGAGTGTGAAGATGACGTGTTTTGAAAATTTAAGAAATAACTTGCGCGTTTGGATTCTTGGGGCAATAGTCGCGGCCCTTTCCTTGAGCGCAATAATTCTTGTTGGTGTTTGGATGTCGCACTATTATGATGGATACCAATGGAAAGAACACGACCTCCGAAAGTTTAACTTTCATCCATTGTTTATGACGATAGCTTTCATTGGCCTGTCTCCGATTGGTAAGATTACTTTATCTACGTTGGTTTTCTGATATTTCTTTGTGGTAAGAGCTGTAATCTACTCAAGTAACTACATCACAATATATAAATTCTGGAATTTCTGTCTGAAAACCAATTTGAAAAGTACTTGCGTCAAATTAAAGACCCGTCGAGAATTTGATATTATTACAAGAATAAAATAAAAAACTATGTACAGTTCTGCGCGAGATTTAGGCACTTTTACCAGAGAAGTTCTAATTACTTTGAGGCAAGATGATTCTGAGTGAATAATCTTAGGCACAAGTGAATAATTTTAGGCATACTCACTGGCTCCAATGTTCATAACATTTAATACTAGGTTGCATCATTTTTAAACTGCTAAACCAAACTTTCTTGACATCTGAAATGCTAATAATATCTACTGCAACTGGGCATGAGATAGTCAATTTCTTACACGAGCAGAGCAATTCCCAAGCAGATTCGTGTAGCATTGATCAAAGAAGGAATCAGGCAAAGTTTAAGACAATGCTGTAGAAGACCATGAAAACTCACTATATTGGATGAGACGTACCTCAAGGTAACATCTCACTGAAATATAAAATCCAGTGCACATTTAATTTTTGGTTCATGGTCAATCTTTTGATTCAATTTGATGTGGAAATACAATGTCAGCTGTCATTTAAGAAGGAAGCATGTATATGCCTGACCACTACCGTATATGGTTGACATATTGACGTGCTAGTATGTAGTTCAGTTGACTGTTTTTAAAGCAGAGTATCTGCATGCATAGCTAGCCTGTAGCTCACCCCTATCTTGCCCCTAGCTCACCCCTAGCTCCCATGGTATATATGGTCAAGTTACAGAAAATGGATAAAAAAAACTGGCCATCCTAGAAAACAGGGCTGACAGTATAAAGTTTGTGATCACATGATCCCATGCTTTCCAGCATGCAAAACTGTAAATTCTACATATGTCCAATAAATCATACACATGAGTTCATATTGCTGTTACAGAATTATGGACAGTCATATAAGTTACACCAGTGAATCCTGTTTAGAAATCAAGTGACTGTGACAGTGTTATAACTTCATTAGTTTATTTTGTGGTTAAAGTCCTTTTATATGGACATGTTTCTACAGTATTATACTAATCATTACCAAGATGTCTGTTCTTTATATCTTTAATTCATGTCAGCCAATTGTTTTCACACCACCTTCTCCATAATTATTATAATATTATAAGCCTTCAGTTGATCAATCCCTGGTATGCTATTGCTGATAATATTAGTTGTTTATTTGATCTTTTTATTTTCTATAAATAAAATTTACAAACATCTCAAAATCATTTTGCAGTATATTTAATGAAGAGCTACTTCATCAGTTGTCTGAAAAAGTGTTATGCCCAGAATGACTTAGGTGTATGATTTGTTGTACTTTCATCATATTGCTGGTTGAGACCACTGAATGTTGTAAAGTTAGTATAACTTTTTCTATAGTAAACAAACGAGAGAGTGTTTAGTAACATGATCTGTTCCATGTACTGTACAAATTTTGAACTTTCCAGTGGTGTTGCTGAATAATGGAAATCACTCCCAAAAACCTTTTTCTGGTAATAAATGTATTTAGCAGCACCCAGAATTACCCACTGGCTTTGACTATTATGTAAATGTGCATGGATAGTGAAGCAAGACTTCATCCAGACATTTTGTGTAATATTAAACAATTCCTCCTGCTATCTTAGATCAAGTTGCTAAGTGCTCAATTCACAGCACATGTTTTCTTAAGGACTGTTGTCTATTTTCTTTAGTCCAAAGATTTTATCTGTTGATTACTGGACTAATGCATAAGTTGTTCAGGCTAGTTACATTATTCTATTCACCAGTACAAGGTCTACATCTACTTAGTCTATAACATTATTCCAGAAAGAATCTCAGAAATATGTTGATGGTAAGTGAATTAGCCAACCCTTAGTATGATTACCTTAAAGAATGGTCATAAAATGACCTGGTAGATTGTAGTTACCAGGATCCAAAGTAAGGCAAATTAGTAGTAGTCAACAAATAGGATGTACTTTTAAAGTATATGTACGAGATTATTTAAACTTATTCTAATGGAATGTGCAGGGATTTTATTAAGTGTTGAAATATGAGGCCATGGAGTAAATAGAGGGGCTAAAAGCCTCAAGCCTCTGGGGAGTTGGGTGACATGCTCTTCAGGGCATTTTTTCAAAATTCGAATCTCCAGTCTGTTGTGTATTTTGTACCTTCTGAATAGAAAATCGGATTTTATATACTTAAATACTTCGTGGAGAATAACTTCAAATGCTTTAAAACTGTAAACGATACATTTGAAAAGGCTAATTCCGCATGTCGCTTGATCACCCACTCTTTGCACCTCTCGTTTCTACGCAACTCTCCTGTGCAACTCGTGCGTGGACTAAAAGAGACACGAAACCGAGATTTATGGTTTTTATATTCGTCGAGAAACGCGTTTTGAAATGAAATATTACTGAACAAAATTTAATGGACAAAATTTGGAACAGCTTCCAGCTGAGGTCGGGTGTTTTTTCCCTTAACGTCTACAATCGATCAGAATCACGGAAAGAATAGCCGGTGGTTGGGGACCAAATAGGCGGTGAAATATCGCCGCCAACCGCCTTCTAATGACACTCCTGAAAATAGACATTCAGGTCAAACAATCTCAGGTGAACGCGGGAATTTATAAAAATACATATGAACAAATTATTGCAAAATTATTTATCAATTTATCGAAAAAAATTGTTGATAAATAATTTTATAGTAATTAATTCATATGTATTTCTCTAAATACAGGCGTTCAACTCTGGTTGTTTGACCTAATGAAAAGGTAAGCCTCAAAACGTAGTCGAATAAAGTTTTCAAAAGTTCCTTCTGTTTATACGTGTATATATAAATGAATATGTATGCACTGTATGTATGTATCTACCCTCTACTGTAGGTTGCTAGTCTGACGAGATGTCACCTTATAACATCTAAAACACGTATCTGTTGAAAAACCCCCCCGGAATGTACCGCGTAGGAACGACACCAATTATCTTTTTGACAAAATATTGTGGGTGTCCTTCTTAGCTGGACACCTGCAGTCCAGAAAGTGCAAGTGTTCAGACACACGAACACCCGCTGTTTCCAGAGCCCTTGTCACAATCCAGTGCACTCTCCTACTGGACCGTAGTAAGGATCAAAACTTAAGTGATAGAAATTAGCAAGTTTACTGAGACTTTTATACTCAACATAGCCCATAAAGAGTAAAGCTTCTGGGGATGGCAGTTGGACTAAGATGTTGCACATATTTACAACTCCCCCAAATCCCTTTTTTCTTGTATTTCGTGCAGCATGGAGAAAAATTCAAATATCACCAGGTATAAAAATCTTACAGTATTTATTGTTAACATTTTGTAGCTGCACTGGTTTACCGGTTGTTTCCTGCTGCAGACAAGTTCACTGTCAAGATTGTTCACTTTCTACTGCAACTGACAGCAATTTCATTTGCCATTGAAGGCTTATTAGCTGTTATACAATATCACAATGATTATGGTTATAAGAATTTTTACAGTGTGCACAGCTGGTGTGGTCTTGTCACTTTTATTCTGTTTTCTCTTCAGGTAATTGCAATAAAATATTTGACATACAGTAGGCCATGGTGACTAAAATGTTTTGTTGTTCGGCTAAATGTGAAATGTCAACATTGGAGTTCCAAAGCACAGTTCATTTACCTGTAAATCAGGTTGGACAAAGGCATTGTTTTATTGGTGTTATTGGATTTGATGGGGGGGATATCATCAACTTTAATATTATGTTTAAGACGAAGCACTTTCATCATTTAATACAACTACTTTTAAGTCAAAATACTGAAACGAAAATTTAGTACTGTACTTCAAAGTTGCTGTATGTTGCAAAATCTGCCAATTGGTCGCACGTATGAAGAGAAAAATTCTATTTGCTCAAATTTATCGTGAACAGCATCAAAAGGTTTCTTTACCTGCTTACCGTTTGAGCACAAAATCTGGGTTTAATTGCTATTTTTTGGTGGATAAAGAAATCCATTTTCATCACATGATGTGCCTACAGTGGCATGGAAATTAGCCATTCAACACACCTTGGTACGGGTCTGTTCGTCGGACCGTTCGTCATAACCATGATGCAAGTTTGTTTCAAGTCGTGTGTTTTTTAACGACCGTTGAGTATACTGACACTGTAGTAGAATATCGCGTAGTTGGCAGAAACATTTACTAACGTATTTGATTTAAGCTGTAAACTTGCAAATCGTTAAAATATTTAATTTTTCGAGTATTAGTTTATCAATTAAAAAGATAAGAATCTCGCGTTAAACTCTATTAGCCATGTCTGATTAAGGCAACCATCAGTGAATGCTTTTTGCGACGTGAATTTGCTGTAACTAAACGGCTTTTTTATGTTATTCTTATTTTCACAAACAAGTTTTAACCCGATTTTTGAATAGAATTTTTTTACCAAAATGGTAATTTTGTTAGTTGTGCTTTTGTAATTCCGTCTGCGGCAACTGTTTTACAACCGTTGTGAGAACAGAACTCCATACTGTTTTTGTAATTCTCGCCGTTTCTTCGGTTTTCGTTGTAAATTAATAATCTATTTTTGAAATGTTCCCGAGAAAACTGGCATATACCCGTAAGAATCTAATATTGCAATGTTTGCAGAATTCGGCAAGGCCTGAGAGTACAGTAAATTCTCTTTTTAAAAAATTCACGAGCTTTATGTCTTCAATTTACATTCTTGGAGTAAGAACGTTCACCATGAAAGCGATAAATCGAGCCATAAGTTTACTTTTCCATATCATCGTATTAGCACTAATGATTGTATAAACTTCAAGTCAACGACAAATTTTTTAATCGTAGACATGTTTTGGCAAAGACTTATGCCATCTTCAGTACAAGTGATAATAGATTATTTACAAGCGATATTTATATAAAGTAACCTAATTAAAATACAAGGCTATATGTATCACACCTGCTGAATTTCACATTAGATGAGTCATAGCCTTGTATTTTAATTAGGTTACCTTATATAAATATCACTTGTAAATAATCTATTACCACTTGTATTGAAGATGGCGTAAGTCTTTGCCGAAACATGTCTACGATTAAAAAATTTTGTTTAAAAAACGTTTACTTGAAGTTTACTTTCCATTTATTTATTTTAGTTTTATTTGTACTAGGGCGTAGTTTATGGGGGTATGTGTGATTCCCCTAAATTTTGTCAAAAAACAGAAAATTTGGGCAAAAGTAGACGGTAATTCGGTTACTAGTTTTGTTACTAGTTTTTATTTAGTTTACTCGTTGGGGCTTAGGAAGCGAGTGTACACTATAAATGGCCTGAATGCACGTCAAATTAAATTCAGGCGATTTTTGAAGGGACTTAATATTCGAGCAAATTAAGCTGAACACACGCCCCAGTGAAAATTGGTAAACTACGCCCCTAACTGTATGCGAAGTGTCACGCATAAAGAGTCAACTGACTGGGCTCGTGTTTGAAAAACATCAAGGAACAGTTCAATGTACGGTTAACTCTTTCGAGGCGGGAGCTCTCCCTTTGCCGAGTAAAATCGTCTGGCGTTAGCCAGAGTAAAACAATAGAAGTCTTATCCCGCCGGGAAGGAGTTAATCAATGAAGAGTAAAAATCCCTAGAATTTGTAGCACTGAGTAATTTAACACTTTTGTGACGATAGGTCTCCCTTGACGAGTAAAATCTTCTGGCGTTAGCCAGAGTAAAATGGTAGACCAGGGCCGTAACGAAGATTTTCTGATCGGGGGAGGCAAAGGACATGAACAAATTATGTATAGTACTTATCATTTACGTTATTATATTGGGTAAAGGTCCTACAATGGACCTCGGATAAACAAAGTATTCATAATGGTTCGGAGTTTTCACGTCAGTTATCACTGATAACAATAACTTTGATTGAACTGGTTTAGAAAAAAAAGTTTAGTGCCCCACCACTCGGCGATAACCAATGTCTGAAGCAGGACTGCCGAGAGGGGGAGGCAATTTGCCCCGGGCCCCCATCTTACTAGGGGCCCCAACTTGAGAGACCGTCCAAAATTGAGCAATGCTCTGACTAAATGTCGTAGCAGTCTTAGGGGCCTATGTTTACATCATTTTTTGAAATTGGGGCCCCTGTCAAGTTAGCGCTCTCGCTGTATCAGCCATTTGACGATACAACTTGCAAGACCTTCTAAACACGAAATATAGCACTGCGTGAATTAACTTAAGAGAAATTCACCCCACAATAAGGTTTTGAAATAATATACATTATAAGCAAGCGCGCACTGCGTTGCAAATATTGGTAGATCACGCGATCACTTCCCGCCAGTTTCATTGTATTGACATGTTGTCATGTCGCAGTCAAAATATGGCATGGTTTTGAAAGTGACCAGAGAAGACATTAAGTCGCTTGGCGAGAAGCAATAAAGTACACGTATAAAAGGAAAAACATTTTGTCATATGAAGATAAAACGATAAACAACAAAGAGTTTAGCAAAGTTCAGGATATTCTTAGTAAATACAAGCACGTAGAAAAGTTTCATCATAGCCTAAATATAGAACATTTACATGGTGGCACGAAAATGTGAATTTTAACTGTATGTATGACTGACACTTCATGTTATTCTTAATTATGGACTAACGGTGACAGTGCATGTTCTTTAAGGTTCCTCTTCAAAGTTTGTAACAATGCCTTCTAGCACTGTATGCCTTGCGCAGTTACGCTAAGGAAGCTAAGCAGTTAGCAGTGTTTTTAGTTTTGCTTGTGGTTTTTTAAATGCCCCTAAATAAATACCCCTATGACGTCATAGGGGCCCACGAAAAAAATTCCCCCGGGCCCCGCACATTCTCTCGGCGGCCCTGGTCTGAAGTGTCACATCGCGTTTGATGTGCTTTGACTTTGGTTGATGTTTCATCTGGGTGGCTGTCAGTGGTTAAAGGTTGTAAAAGTAATCATACAAAAAAACTTTAAAATTATTCTTCTAAAACTAATGAACGAGTTTTAAAATTGTTCTCTTTAGTTTCTTGTAAACGAAACAACTGGATTTTTTTTTGTGGGGGAGGCAACTGCCACCCTTTCTCCCCCACTAACTACGGTCCTGTAGACTTCTCGTCGTCAGTCGACGAAGGATTGAGGAGATAGTTTTTCAACACTTTCACAACTAGAGTTCTCCCTTGACTAAAATCGATTGGCGATTATCAGTGCTTGTCGAACAGTAAGTCAGAAATGGGTTAATCATTGCAGGTTCTTTACGATCCTGATCAAGAAATCTGCCCTGCGTTACACTCGCTCTCACCATGGTGCATCTGCAGTCAAAAATGCTACAGTTTTAATGTTATTCATGCTGGTTTAAGAATTGAAATAGCTATTCTTAGTTTAAAGTTATTTAGAGGGTAGACTGCCCTGTTTTATGATACAAAGATGGTAAAATAATATACCTCTTATTTTACGCAGCTGATTGTTGGATTTGTGAGCTTTCTGTTTCCGAAACTTCCAGATGTTTTGCGTGCTAAAGTAGTGAAGTGGCACGCTTTTTTTGGAACTGGAATAGTGCTCTTGGCTATCCTGACAACAATCACTGGAGTTTCCAGGAAAACAAGCATAAGGTAAAGTGAAATGCGGATCTGTAGTAGTGTCCCGAACAGTTCATATATTCATGCACTGTTCAGTAAATCAGTTTGGTCCAGTGCACACTCGTTTTTATGGGATTTGTGAGGGGTGCATTTAGATAACTAACACCGCTAGGGCTTCAGAAATATGATCGTAACTTAATCTAATAAAAAGGGTGCGCAGTATTATTTGTATAGGTAACCATGCGGATGCGAGTGCGATTTCCAATTACACCTTTTGCTGTTCATTGCGAAAAAATATACTATCATTAACGTTAATCTCAAATCATTAACGCAAAAATACATTCATTTTATTCAGTCGACATTCATTAGCGTAGATACGCAACCATTTGCATCAAAGGGCGTTCGATAACACCATTCTACTATACATTAGAAATAATAAAATTTCAATTACGCAAGAGAAATATCTTGACTAAAATATCTAGATTTAAAATTTGGTACGCGTGCCGAACACTTCTATACATGTTAGTCTCGGCTAATTTGCGGTGATCATAATTAAAATAAAAAATGCTTTAAGAAGGATTGCGTGGGAAGCTTTAATCTGATGAAGATATGCAATGTATGAGCAGAATTCTTTCAATTGCAGCAGATTTTAGAGGGGGGGTGTGTGTGAAAATTTACGAATACACATTTAAGTTTTGACTCCATGCTAAGGTACAGAAGAGCAGAACAGCACAAGCCGTGGTCTATATGTAAATAGTGCTGTTAGCACAAGCTGGTTGGATGTAGTGATCCGTGATCATTTAGCAATCTTTTCACCTATACTTTTTTTCCCAAATTTTATAGTAAGCTGAACCATCTTAATGGACAGCAGGTACTGGCTAACTGTCTTACTTTGGTGTTGATTACATTATTTGGTCTCATGCTCGTTCTGGCCAAGCCCAAAACTAAACATTGTAATGGCTATGAACCTTTTTAAAGATAACAGA
This sequence comes from Heliopora coerulea, assembly GCA_030142905.1. Lineage (NCBI taxonomy): Eukaryota > Metazoa > Cnidaria > Anthozoa > Scleralcyonacea > Helioporidae > Heliopora > Heliopora coerulea. The sequence goes on along the minus strand of JASJOG010000100.1, from coordinate 106,045 downwards.
GATTTTCCGATTTTTTATGACAAGTGTGATTGCACTTAGGCTTGAGTTTATTAGTAATGTATCAGCTATAATAATTAATGAACGTCGTGTAACGTTGGCCATATAGAACCTACAGAGCACGCCTGTACAAATAAACTGAGGTTTCCTCTCATCGAAAAGACCAACGCCAGCAACGACATACGATGCCGACGAAGAGTTACTTCGGAGAGATATAGGATTGAGGTTTAAATCCAGGACGGCTTAGAGTTGGAGTTTCGTAGTTTGTAAACCCCGCATAATCCATAGCGTTCGATGGGAAAAGCTCGAATACAAAGCTCTCGTTCGCAACGACTTTCTTCGGGAACCTAGTGTAGTTCACTGGCCTAGAAATTTAGATTTTAAGTCCTTAGCAACAAATCGCTAGCGGGAATATTCTTACTACAAAAAACTCTCGGAAGGAAAAACAGTACTCGCGAAACCAAAGACTTGGGTACTAATCGCTGGATTGATACTTCATGTGTGCAGACACAAATTGTACCATATGCCTCATGTTTATGCGTCTGTTCGAGTTTGTTTCAGATCAGTCTTTGGTGACACATTTTGTAACGCTGTGGCGGACCCTGGGGAGGGGCCCAAGCCCTCTCCCCTTTTTAGCTGCTAAAAGCACCATAGCTCTGCAAAATTAATTTCACGATAATACATGGTATAACTCAGCGGAGAGCTTTCCCTTATGCTATTTCACATGTCATTTCACTTGTGAAAAACATATGGAATTGGAACATCTTAACAATTTCACATGTGAAATCCTGGTGTACGAAACATGTATTTCACGTATGAAATGGAGCATTCACATATGAAAATTAATTTCACATATGAAATGTTCATTTCATATATGGAATTGAAACACTTCACACTGAAATGTTATTTCCATATGTGAAGTTGCATGTGAAATTTTTTTAAGGGTTCGTTGTTGTACCAGGTGTATGTTGTATTTCTGACGACACGTATTTTCTTGTTTTTAAAACATTCTTTTGCGTTGCTGACATGACATGTAGGTAGTTCTACAAATACTGTTAGAGATGACAAAACTAACTGTCAATTTTACACACTCGTTCATCCTTCATGTTATTGCTGCAAACTATGTACCATACATATTCGATGTCTCAGCGTTATGGCTTATCCACAGGATACGATTGTCGTATACGATTCTTCACTTTGACGTATGCGATTATGTCACAGAAACATAATTCCTGCTTGCTATTCGTTCGCGAATGTTGCAATTGATCCTGAAGATTCTTATGACTGAATCGGATACATCAAAATGAACAATTGTATGGCACAGTCGCATCTTGTAAATGGGTCCTGAGAATACTTAATTTAGAACCCTAAGTTTTGATGAAAGTTTTGAAATACAGCAAACACTTAGTTAGACATATAAGTAATTTCCTCAGAAGGGAAACCTACCCACTTACAAACACGAGGCTCTGCCAGGGTACCGTCATAGACATCTCAAGACTTTCATCAACTCTTAGTTTGGGGTCCCTTTTCGCAAATCCTGGCCCTCCACTATAATGGTAGTTAATCACAAAATAAAGTTTTAAAAACTCTGTTTTAGACTTCCGTAGGATTTTGAATGGGTAAAATTTTTACTCAAGAAAACACTAGCACAGTATTTGCGGCAAAAAATCTGCTGCTAGCGAAAGAGCACATTTTAGAGATAACTACTGGAAATTTTGCCAGTAACTAGCGCTGTTTTTTCGAGCCCTGGCTCAAGACGAGTCTTTGTTGGTACTGAATGTATCATATTGATCGAAATTTTGCAGCAAATGTTGATCAATTTGTCTCAGTGCATTTAACGAAGTTACAGGTTATATCTTTAGAGCTTCAGTATAAGGTTTATTTTGTTTTGTCGTCCTTTAGTAAGTCCTGTAGTATGTTTCGTCTTAATGGGATTGTAATTTTATATTCTAAAAAAGTTCCAATTATGATAAAACTTTAGATTTTAATCATTATTATGTTTATTTTTTATGGTTTTAATAATGCCGCGTCTCTGTGCTCCATAAAGTATAAAATAAAACATATTCCGAAGAATAAAGTCATCTTGAGAACTCAAGATATGAGTCAATGCAAGATAAAACTATAGTTGGAACTGTGATATTTCGACTTTATTCCAAAGTCATCTTCAGACAGAATGATAATTACAATAAAATGCCAGTGTCTATATACAGGTGTGATGACATCATCGAAACGGAATTAGAAAACACTACCGATAATCCCTAATTTACATGCTGAGATGTTGAGATGCTAATGCTAATTAGAAGTTCTCACCACCATTAATAAAGCGGTTGGGCGTGAATAGAACTAATGGGCTAACTGATAACAAATGGCCATAATATCTAATTAAAAAGGTTGAGTTCTTTGCTAGCTTTGAGCCCAGAATTAAGCTCAGGTTTATTGAACTTAATGTGGAGTGCTTCAATTATTAGAAGTTTATTGGTGTTAGTAGACTTACTCGTATAAAGAATTTTATAGTTATTAAAGATTAAATTTTTAATGGAGGTAGATGTGTTAGAAGAAAAGGGAAGGTCATTTAGTCGGTCGTACTGATCATATAAGTCATTAATGAAGTGAGCGTGTTCACATTCGAGAAAATGTTGGGCAACTGCACTGGTGTTATGTTGAGTAGAATGTTCGGAAAGGCGTTTGTGAAGACAACGGTCGGTTTTACCTATATATGTTTTGTTGCAGCCAGGACAAGTAATTTGGTAGACGACATTATTGCGAGACATTTCCGGAATCTTATCTTTGTCTCCTATTTTATTTCTAACAAAGATAAGATTCCGGAAATGTCTCGCAATAATGTCGTCTACCAAATTACTTGTCCTGGCTGCAACAAAACATATATAGGTAAAACCGACCGTTGTCTTCACAAACGCCTTTCCGAACATTCTACTCAACATAACACCAGTGCAGTTGCCCAACATTTTCTCGAATGTGAACACGCTCACTTCATTAATGACTTATATGATCAGTACGACCGACTAAATGACCTTCCCTTTTCTTCTAACACATCTACCTCCATTAAAAATTTAATCTTTAATAACTATAAAATTCTTTATACGAGTAAGTCTACTAACACCAATAAACTTCTAATAATTGAAGCACTCCACATTAAGTTCAATAAACCTGAGCTTAATTCTGGGCTCAAAGCTAGCAAAGAACTCAACCTTTTTAATTAGATATTATGGCTATTTGTTATCAGTTAGCCCATTAGTTCTATTCACGCCCAACCGCTTTATTAATGGTGGTGAGAACTTCTAATTAGCATTAGCATCTCAACATCTCAGCATGTAAATTAGGGATTATCGGTAGTGTTTTCTAATTCCGTTTCGATGATGTCATCACACCTGTATATAGACACTGGCATTTTATTGTAATTATCATTCTGTCTGAAGATGACTTTGGAATAAAGTCGAAATATCACAGTTCCAACTATAGTTTTATCTTGCATTGACTCATATCTTGAGTTCTCAAGATGACTTTATTCTTCGGAATATGTTTTATTTTATACTTTTTGAAGTTGTCGGCTGGTCATGGTTTCTGTGCTCCATGCTGGGCTCTTATATTCTGCCCAGTGAATATGTTGCTAATATTCTGAAGATTTTTGGGGTTTTTGTTTCGTTTTCTTTTATCGGTGGAAGGCTCCAAGTAAAAACGTTTTGTAAACCCTAAGACTAACATACGAGAAACTCGAACGTAAGAGAAAAAAAATCATATATTCCAACCCAACTTATCAAGGGCTTGCACGAGCTGATTACTTTGATTTTAATTTGATATGACAGTGACCCTCAAATAGAGTCGAAATACTGCTACGAGCACTATGTCTATTTCTTAGTTTTCTCGAACGTTAAATGCCAAGATTACAATTTTCAAGGATATTTTGTTTTTGGTTTTTTTTTTTCAACAATTTTTTGGTGCATCTGATTTTTGATTAAATAATTTTATTAAATAACTTTAAAACTTTAGGATTGTCATAACAATTACATCGACATAGTTCGGAATAATAATTCAAACTGACAGAGAGAGGTCGGAGGATAACTTTGAAATAAAGTCGAAATATTTCACAGTTTCAACAAGAGTTTTGTCTTGTTATTGACTCATCTTGAGTTTTCAAGGTGACGTTATTCATCGGAATATGTTTTATCTTATACTTTTTGAAGTTGCCAGCTGGTCAAGGATTTTAGTGTTTGATATATATATTCTCAAACGTACCTTTTTTGTTAAAAACTGAAAACATCAAAAGTTCAAAATATCGATTCAGCAAAGTTTTAAATCAGGTATTCGGATCCAAGTTGTGTCAAGGTATTTCACCTTTAATGGAGAGGTTGGACTGTTTGTCCATGCCTATATGCAGGAAAAGTACCTTTAATAGTATTACACCTTTTGGTGTTCATTACCAGAAAATATACTATCATTAATTTCAACCTCAAACTCATCAACGCAAAAATACACTCATTTTATTCAATCAACATTCATTAGCTTAGATACGCAATCATTTGTATCAAAGGGCATTCCATAGCGCCAACAGGCGACCATTAACACCATTCCACTATACATTAGGGATAGTAAAATTTCAATCTGGCAAAATATTTCGCTTGGGTAATTGAAATTTTATTATCCCTAATGTATAGTAGAGTGGTGTTAATGGTCGTCTGTTGGCACTATAGAATGCCTTTTGATAAAAATGGTTGTGTATCTACGGTAATGAATGTCGATAGAATAAAATGAATGTACTTTTGCGTTAATGAGTTTGAGGTTGGCGTTGATGATAGTATATTTTCTGGTAAAGAACAGCAAAAGGTGTAATAAGAGGAGCTGTATTTACTCTACTTGCATTTATTAGTGTTCTTATATGTGTGTGTTTAAAACGTGTGATTAGTAGAGTAGTCCAGAAGAGCATTGGGGGCAAGGCGTGATTAGAGTTGATGAATAGGATAAATACCGGGGGCAGGGGGTGGAAGACAAGCTGAACTTGGACTTCATAGGGCTGGGCAGCAATACGTTGAGGAGAGACTTTGATAATAAAGTCAAAAGACAGTTCTATAGAAAGCGTAAAAGAGAAAATGTGAAGAAGAAAAAGTAAAGGAAGAAGGAAACAGAAAAAATGGGGGCGTGAAACCTGGGTTTACGTAAAAGAAGCCTGGGTGCCAACATTCGCAGAGGTTAGCTACTGACATCCTGGCCATTGGTTTTAAGAAAAACAGTCATGAGTTTTCAGGTTCCAAGCATGACTGCTTAAGAAAGTTGTAGGAAGGAAGGTGAAAGGAAAGGAAGAGAAGTGGTAGATAGAATAAACTAAATTTTGGTGGGAAAATCAAACGGACTAGTTCGAAATACACCTTTTGCTGCTCATTAGCAGAAAATACACTATCATTAACGCCAGCCTCAAACTCATTAACGCAAAAATACATTCATTTTATTCAATCGACATTTACTAGCGTAGATACGCAACCATTTTCATCGAAGGGCATTCTGTAGCGCCAACAGACGACCATTAACACCATTCTACTATATATTAGGGATAATAAAATTTTAATTACGCAAAATATTTTTGCGTAATTGAAATTTTATTATCCCTAATGTATAGTAGAGTAGTGTTAATGGTCGTCTGTTGGCGCTATAGAATGCCCTTTGATGCAAATGGTTGCGTATCTATGCTAATGAATATCGACTGAATAAAATGAACGGAGGTTGGCGTTAATGATGGTATGTTTTCTGGTAATGAACAGCAAAAGGTGTAATACTTGTGTGGCGAAAAAAGTAAAATAGTTATCATGTAAACTAACATGAAGGTGAAAATCTAAGAAGGAAACCACACACGTCAAACAACAAGGAAAACAAACTATACCTATATCGCACTAACAAGTCTGACATTTATAAAAACAAATTGGAAAATTTATTTTTCCTATGAACTTCGTTGGGTTAAAAATCTGTATGGACTGGGAGAGTTGTCGGAATGGAGAAATCCTGTAAACCCGAAGACTAACATACGAGAAACTCGAACATAAGAGAAAAAAATCATTCAGAGACAGTTCACAGGAACTGAAAATCTGGACAAGTAAATGCATCCGAAGAAAGAGGTCGAAGAAATTTTAAGGCAACCGACACTAACGCTGTTTAGAAACGTAAATCAGGAAAAGGAGTCGAAACCGCAACGGTGGTAAGCAAATACTAACGTTTGATAACACGAAATAGTTTCTTGTAATAATTTGACTCCTTAATTAAGAAATAAGGCTCCAAAACGACAAATTAAAGTATGATAACTTTGGAAGCAAGCAAGATGTCCTGGTAGAACAGGATACAATGTCGTAATTCAAACACGAAGGAAGATGCTGGTAATGCTTTGCACTGGCAGCGAAACAGCATCACTTGGGACTGTTTGTGAAGGTCTGCGGTTAGATCAGAAATTCAGGTTATCTTAAAATGTAACTTCTTACGGAATGACATTCCAGAAAGTAAGCGAAAATCTTTTGGGATGTATTTTTGGAGAATCCTTAGGAATGCTATATTTATTAAAAGTCGATACCAAGGTAACAAAAGCATACAGATCAAATAAAGCAGGAAGGCAAATGTGGAAGTGCTAGAATCGATCTCTTGTAAGGTAGATGTTTAATTAATTTTCCAATAGACAAATTGGTCCTTGACATTCACATAGCGTTGGAAGGAGACAACAGGAGGCGAGATCGAATGGGTTGCAAAAAATTCAGGAATATCATCGGTCATTCTCTAAATACAATGGCATACCCAGTAGGTGGTTGGGGTTGGCGATTTGCCCGCTCATGAAAATGAGTTAGGAAAAGTTGTGAAGAGAGGGAAGAAGGGAGGAACAGATCGATCGAAAGAGAATTGACAAAGGAAATTTACGAGGGTAAGGATTTACCGATTTAGGAAGATAATAAAGAGCTTTAGAACAATAAGAAGGGTTTGGGGAATAATGGAAGATATCTAGGAAAGAAGGGATTTAGCAGAGAACTTAGGAAGGAATGGATTTAGGGTTTTGAATGATAGAATTTAGGAAGGAGCGATTTAGGATGGGAAGCAAGATCTTTAGGGGAAAAGTAATTTGGGAAGAAAATGATTTAGGAAGGATTAAGAGGTTTATAGAGGAAGGATTTAGGAAGTTATCTAAAAAAGATAGGATTCACAAAGAAAAGGATATAGCAAGAAAGACATTTAGACAGGAGACGATTTTGGAAATTTAACTAGGGGTTTAAGAAACAAGGAGGAAATTTACAAATCTGTGAAGCAATTTAGGAAAATTCTAGGAAGAATGCTAGGCGGGGGGGTTAGGAAATTTTAAGAGGTTTGCCCACCCGGGTCTTTAAAGCTGGGCGTGCCACTGTCTACATAATATTATGACCAACGATGTTTAAGAATAAGACCAAGGTGGGACAGGTTGTGGTAGAACAGTATGACAGATGGTAAAATCGGAGTGTTGGGGTTAATTACAGGAATTAAAAGTTGGGATTGGGTAAAAATTCAGGGTCCGGTTGTTCAAGATTCAGATTTTGGGTGTATACAAAGAAGTTTTAAGCTGTGAAATCTGAACTAGATTGTTCAACCAAAATGAACGAAACCAAAACAACAGATTAACTGGTAATCCTGGATTAGCGATAATCGTGTTTTAAACAACCGGCACCTGAAGAATATTTGTATCCCGATGACCAGGCCGAAGAGAAGAACTCGAAGATTATGTCATTAATGGAAGAACCTCTGGTCACCCATGATTATTTGGCGTTATCCCAAAATTTGGCTATAGATGAGAGGTCACTGTCACAAGTATCGGAAATTAGGATTTATGATGTGAGAGGGGGAGGCAGTCCGTAGGTTGAATCATTAAAGATTGCTGTCGTTATTCAGATAGACGATGGTGTCCAAAATGCTTATTTCTTTGGTTGAATAAGAAGCTTCCAATTTAATAGTAGGGTGAAAAGAATTTAAGAGGTTGATAAATTCCATAATGGATTTCTCACCGTTGCTCAAAATCAAAAATATGTCATCAATAAACCGTTTCCGTAAAAGAGGTTTTTTACTTTCAAGTGATGAAAGCAATAGCAATTCTTCAAAGGAACCTATGAAAATATTAGCATGTGAGGGGGTCATTTTTATATCCATTGCAATACCATGTCTGCGTAGGATAAATTGAAAAAGGTTGAGACAACTAGTAAAAGTGACCAAGCATTGAACTATGTTCCCTCTTACGATCTGTATTGAGGCTTCAATACCTTCATGTATAAGAATCTGGGTGTATAATGACTTAACAACAAACGTGGCCAAAATAACATTACCGGTTATTAGTGTAGGAATATCGAAAATAGTTTTTGGAAAATGATTAGTGATTATTGGTGTAGGAATATCGAAAATAGTTTTTAGAAAATGATTAGTGTCTTTAATGTATGACGGTGATGTTTCAACGTAAGGTCTTAACTAGAAATCAGCGAAAACAGAAAGATAATCAGTGGGAGAGCCGCATACGGATATGATAAGATGACCAAGTGTATTAGGGTAGTAAATAGAAAAATGGGATGCAAGAGTTGGAATCTGGACTTTGAAATTTAGAGGTTTTTTGGTAGATCAAACTTTTCTTAGTAATATCATGGAGATATCAGCTCTGGGGAGAAGTTGGGCCAGGAGGGACTTATAATTTTGAACATTTTTAAGTTGTGATTATGCCTCAGTTTCATAGTTCTTTGAGGACCAGATGACAATGGCACCACTCTAATCTGCAGCTTTGATAATATAATTAAGGCAAGGTTTGTATGAAGTTTCGAAAATTTAATACAGCTGAAGTGAGATTATTCTGATGTGGGAGGTGGTTGATATTACACAGTAAATACTTTTATTGCAATGGAAGAGCCAGATGGAAAGCAAACTCATGGAATGAATAGGGAGCTAACTAATTTTAAGTTGTCAAAAGGGGGCTTATTAGATGCAGGGGGGCTGATGAGAGGGAGGGAGGATTTATGGACGGAGGGGCTTATTCAATTTTCCAAGTAAATTATTTTAACAGAGGGGGTAGTTACTTTAATTTTTCACTTAATTGGGTGGGGCTTATTAGAAGGGGGCCTTACTAAAGGGAGGGAGCTTATTAAGATTTTTAACTTAATGGGAGGGGGCTTAGTAGAAGCAGGGGCTTAACAAAGTGAGAGGGCTAAATAGATGGAGGAGGCTTAATAATTGGAGGAGGCTTATTCAATTTTCCAAGTAAATTATTTTAATAGAGAGATACTTATCTTTCACTTAATGAAAGCAGGCTTATTCGGAGGGAGGCTTACTAGAAAGAGGAGGCTTATTTTCATTTTTCACTTAACAGGAGGGGGCTTATAAGAAAGAGGGGCTTGATAGAGGAAAAATGGTAAATACTTTTAAATGATTATAGAACCAAAGACATGTATGCTACAAGGTCATATTTTCTGGTATAGAGGGGTCCTGGGCAATTGTAGATTTTGAAAGGATAGTAAAATAATATGTAGATTTAATTAGTTGTCAATATTGCAATCATGAAAATAAAATCTGCTATATATTGTCCAGAAAACCCATAAAAATGGACTGAAAAGGGTGTGCCATGCAAACAGTCAATGGGTTAGAATTAACTTGAGATTTCAAGAAAGAATAGAAATGAGAGGCTGCTAAAGAATATAATGTGATCAATTAACAACTAGTGTTAGATTTGTGGCTTTCTAGGGTTTATTTGGTATCAAGTGTTTTTCATGGTTTTTTTGGAAAATCTTCTGTGAGTTCTAAGGGCTAAAAAAGTTTTAATGGCTTAATGTTGATCAAGAAATGGAATTGACAGTCCAGATGGACTCCTTGCTTAGCACCTACCTTTGGGAACTTTTACCCAGCATCTAGTTTTTGTACTTTGTTTTCTGTCTCCTTCTTTGCATTTTTCCTTTTACAATCATTATCAAGGTGACATGTCATGACACAACTTTATCCAAATACCTCTGATAAAAATACAGATCTTTTAATTGGTATTTCCCTGAAATCTCATCTATCTTCTAATGCTTCCTACAAGATTTTCAATGACAATCATTTGTTTTCACCCTCTGAACAAGATGCACTTATTTTACTGAACGAGATGGATACACAGGAATCATCTCAGCCCTCAATCCACTTTCAGTTGATGAGCTAGTTATCATGTTAGACAACCCTTCTTAGACTCCTAATCTGCTTCCTAAACATAATATTCCATCCAAACCTGAAACTGATCAACCTATTGCATTAGATAGTGCTCGTCCTTCCACCCCTACTCCAGTTCCAAAACAAAATGCTATATTCTAACTTTAAAACAAATCTACCCATCCAAAACAAATCCAGCCACAGAAGGGTTCTACATAAACTTAGAAAGTGTTTTAAAAACTCCATCATTCCAAGGTGATCGAAACTCTCCATTTAGCCTAAAGTTGACCTTACTGAAGATTTGCATTAAAAATGAAACTCGTGTCTACAATTGAGATGTTTAACTAAATTGACAAACATTTGAATTAATTGTACTCACCATGAACAAAAAATATAACAATCCTGTTCTTCAAGCAACATTCCAGTGCTTATGGACATTCAATCCAATAAACCTGCACATTTTTAGGAATATCAACAAATCAGAAGGTGACCCCTTACGAGGAGAGTCAATTTGAATCATCAATTTTATTTCTAGAGCAACATCAAGTCATCAAGAACATTCTTGTTACAAAACCTTGCAGAAAGTGTTCTAAAAAATCCCATAAGAAACACTTGTTACTGCTATTTAATTTAAAGCTTCTTGTTCAATAAATGAAATAAACCTTTTAGGCATCAAACGTCTACTAGTGCCATACTAAGGGGTGGCCCACTAAGAAATAAAAACTCGGCAATTTTGGTCTTTTTTCTCTAGATTCAAAAATTTCTCGCAGAACTCAATGAAATGTTAGGTCAGAGTCCCGACTTCAGTTCTCATTGTTAATTTGCAACTTTGCAGTTGTCAAGGCTCGGAAGCGTCTGTTTTAAACTTTCAATAACATTTTGAGCAATAAAAAACAAATAGCACTAGAAAAACTTTGTTTCTTCAGATGCACATTGTTTAGTTGTGTAATATAAAGAGCTTGGGGTGCATTAGATAGCAGGCACCTTCGACAGAATTTGCCTGGGGTATCTCTGTCATCTACATAGATGACGATCCCAGAGGTCGACTGAGTGTCACTCTGGCACATACAGTTATTCCTTCCAAGTTCCTGCTTTTTTTGATCTGATTTGGTTTAGTTACCGTGGTATCGATCGTAATAAATACGGCAGTCCTCTGAAGATACACCCCAAAAATACATCGCAATTGTTTCTTCGCATATATATCAGAATGGATTTTCACGTATTTATCTGGTATGTTATTCGATAAGAAGTCATATTTTAAGATAACCTGAATTTCTGATTTAAACATCGAACTTCACAAACAGTCCTAAGTGATTTTGTCTCGCTAACAATGCTAAGTTTGAAATATGACATTGTACCCTGTTCTTCCGGGATCTCTTACTTGCAAGGTTATCTCCATATTTCGACCTGTAATTCTTTATCCCTTTTTTTTGATTTAGCCCTAATTATTACGAGAAACTATTTCGTTTTATTGAACGTTAATCAATATTCACTAGTAACCGTTGTGGTTTCGACTTCTTTTTTCCCTGATCGACGTTTCTAAACATTAGCATTTGTTTCTCTTACCTTAAAATTTCTTCGGTCTCTTTCTTCGAGTGCATTACATTCTCCAGATTTTCAGTTCCTGTGAACTGCCTCTCAAAAATAATCTTTTTTATTCTTTTCGATGTAATTTGCAGATTAAAGAAAGCACATGCTATACATGTTGTTCTACCGTTAAAAGTTCGGAACTTTATTGTTCCCAGGTTTTTGTTTATGCCCGCTTCAACCCTGTTACCACGACGGCAACGCCATCAAACAAAATATTTTGTTTATGGCAGGAAGTTCTAAAGGAATCCTCTCGTAAATACCTCATTTAAACACTACTTTTTTTATATATTTTGTCTTTTATACTTCAAAAAGGTTTTTAATTCATAACGTCTAAAATTTTACATATTTTTTGAACGTATTACTGATATTTTAATCTTTACTAAAAAAAATTCGCATGACTCGTCTTGTAAATTGTCCCCCCAAAAGTTTTGTCTTTCCTCAGGTTTGAGTTTTTTGTAGTTTATTTAGTCTTCAGATTTTCTCATTTTCTCCATTCCATCGACTCTCCGAGTCCATATATTCCTTTAACGGCACTGTTGCTTCTTGGAAACTTATTAATTTTACTCTCTAGTCTGGGTAAGTAACACCAAACGATTTTACTCGTCAAGGACTGGAGAGAGCTCCGTAATGTACATTGATATTAATCCTTTGCTTTTATATATATATATATATATATATATATATATATATATACTTTTTTTATACGCGTGCCTGATTGGTTGCTGAATGGTTTGATATTTTACTTTACCATATACCTCGCAGGTGGATAATGTTTTTTGCGCAATCTGATTGGTTCCTCTATCTCGGAATATCCTGCACTATTCACCTCCGAGCAAATCAAGATGGCGTCTAGTTATGTTTACGTAACGGAAGAAGAACGTTTTTTCAATAAACAATGTGGCCGTGCCAGACAACACCAAAAAAGCAACAAAATTTGACAATTAAGCATTCAAAGATAAGATAAGTTAAGATTTTTTAACCATAAATACTCTCAGGATGTTTTCCCAAATGTTTTCGTACAAATGATGAGTGGGCGACAAGCCGACATCCCGTAAAATTGTAAAAATTTCAAAAATATATGTATATCCACTAATATTCACAACTATTTCGGTGAATAATTGTTCTATACATATATCTTTTTAACCCTAAAATCCTCCAACTTTTTATACTTGTAACAGACTTGATAGTGCAATATCTCTATTGTCTGTAGGTTTTTTTTCCTTGTTGCTCGACGTTTGTGGTTTTCTTCTTAAGTTTTCACCCACATGTTAGTTTACCTAGTACCTATCGTACTGGTTAGCTACACAAGTATTATTTTGAACTACTCCTTTTGGTTTACTCAATAAAATTTAGTTTATTCTATCTACCATTTCTACCATTTTTCCTCCTTTCCTATAACCTTCTATTCTTCAATTTTCATACGCGGACACTTTATTCCAAGACCTGCTGGCGACTTAGAAACATACCTCCCTGTCATGCTTGGAACCTGGCGACTCACGACAATGTTTTACCAAAAATAATGGCCAAGATGTCAGAAGCTACCATCTGCGAATGTTGGCACCCCAGCTTCGTTTACCAAGCACTCTGGTTCCACACATTCATTCTTTTTTTGTGTTTCCTTCTTTCTTTACTTTTTATTCTTTACATTTTCTCTTTTACAACCATCATAAAAAGTGTTTTCCTTTTCTATCATATTCTCTCCTTCATATATTTCTGCCCAATTATCACATTCACTAACTCTAACCACACCGTGTCCCCCCTCCCCACTATCCTAGACTAATCTATTAACCTCACGTTTTGAACTATTAACTATAAATGTAGTCAAGGCAGTTCCTCTTATTAATACCCCTTGAGGTATTTCTACTGTACATAAGGATGGATAAAACAATCCAACCTATCTGTTGAAGTTGACATAACATGCTACAACTTGGATCCGAATGACTGAAAAACTTTTATGTTTTTTTATGTTTTCAATTTTTAACAAAAACTATCAAGGTAAAAGATTTGTTATTTCATACCACTGCATAATCCTAGGTATCGGAACACGTCTCGATTATGACTTTTTCGAATTTTCAAATGGTATTATTCATAAAATTAAGAATAATAAATATCAAATGTGCGATGTCATAACTGTTAAACAGTACGTAAATTTCAACTTATCATCTTGAAACATAGTTTTATCAAGAATTATCAAATTAAAATGTTGTTAAATAAGCTCCGGCGGAAGTTAAGTACGGGAAAGATGTTCAAAACAAAGTGTTTGTAAGGAATTCTGTTTTGTTTTCGGGGGGGTGTTAACCGACAAAAATGATAGATTCAGTCAACCCTTTGGACAAAGTGGTTGTGGTAGCGGTGATGGCCGAGAAAAAAAGATACGTTGGTATATATCATAATTCACGCTATGTGCGCACTTTTGCGAATTATTTTCGAAATTTAATACCATTATACCAGCCAGAGCTAGCAAAATAGAAATAATTTATTCCTTTATCGAATTTCAAGTTTCTCAGGGGTTTCAGTTTAGGCCTGCAAATGGCGAAATTCGCCATAGGTTTAACGCAACCCCCCATTTTCATCAGAGCTTTCAATTTTGTACAGCTTTTCAGTTGCTAGGATCAGGTATACTTGTCGTTGTTTTATACATGTTGCAATTAATAATATGGACAAGATACGTAACAGATGTGAAGGAAGATATTTGTTGTCGAATAATCCCTCAATAAAGAAAGTGATGTGACTGCGTCAGCACACGCCAAGTTGTAAAAATCTTTAGTGATTATCTGGTTAGTTATATCTCTGATGGTGCCCTATTCACAGTCTAAGTCAATTGCAAACAGCCTTGTGAGCCCAGGAAAATGAATAACGGTACGAATTCTCTAAATAAATCACCCTAAATAAATCACCACACCTTTCTTAAGAACAGCCAAGGCTTTTCAGATCAATGAAAACCCTGCTTTCTCGTGCCCTCGGTTTAGTTAACTTTGATTTTTCCTTCATATTTTTCGGTACCTTGCCAACATCTTGTCGGTACATTGGTCTAAAATCTCCCCCGCCCCCCTTTTAAATTCCTGGCTACGCGACTGCCCCACACTGATCCAGAACTACAAAATACATGATCAACAAAATTCGAAATGTTGCTACTTGCGGTCGGTTTGTGTCCTCATATTTTGCCCGCCGCCATCTTCCTAGTAAGCTTCCTCAAAATTTGTTCAACTTGTAGTTTAAACAGTATTGTCTTTTTGTCGGAAAACAGTAACACATTGTTACCTTCGGAGTTTGGACAATGATTCAAGCAGCTTTGTGAGAGGCTAAGTTTCCAGCAGCAAAATTTCGTTTGGCAGAGACGCTTGCAAGTAACGTGGCGGCCAAGAAAAATCAGGGATTAAAAGAAATCTCGAAGTTGGACTTCTTGTTGACTGAATATTCTGTGCCCAAGACTAAACAAATGACATTTTACAGTGCTGTTGCATAAGTGGAAGTATTAAGTACAGTGCCTCAAAAGACATGAATGAAAAAATTTGCCTCCCCTTGATAAGTAAAATCGTTGAGAGCTAGCCAGCGTAAATAATCGTTGGACTAGGGCCAATGAGAGGTAATTAAGATTGTTTTAAGGGTTGTGATGATGAAAATAATTTACTTCATATCACCCCGTACCTGAGTGCCCAAAAGGCGACTAAATTTGTCCTGAATTAGGGAAGAGTTTGTGGACCGAAGATTTTAAAGTACTGTTCATAAAGCTTTGGGTAAAGTTTTATGCTGTTAAATTTGCACAAGGCAGGTCAACCAACACGTGTCAAATTCGGATTGTTTTTATTTTTAAATAGATTTTTATGGATTTTCTGGACGTCTCTGAATGGCCGGATTTTCCGATTTTTTCGGGGATTTTTCTGGATTTTTTGCGAAATGTACGAGGATTTTGACACGCCTCGTATCTTTGCCTGTGTTTTGCCTTTTAGAGGTTTGCAGTATTTACCTTTTCCACCTGTCTGTTTCTTTTGCGCATCTTTTCGGGTTGTACTAGTTCTAGTTATCTACCCGGTTTGACATAGAAAGACGCATCTTTTTCTGCTTCTTCCTCTATTCCCGATAAATCTATCTTTTTAAGAGTAAGGTTGAGCGGATTTGCGAATCTTCTCAGGTCATGACCAGTTCAACTGGATATTCTCGCAACGTTGGTCTTTTTAGCATTCATCTTGATTCCGTAGTCTTTTACGCCTTGTAAAACCCCGTGGCATAATGGCGTTTATGTAGAGTTCGGTTAAGAACTGAGGACTTCCATAAGAAGATAGACGAAAAACGTGATCGCAATAATGGCTTTAATGACTGTCGATAGTTTTCGTCAGAACTTCGATGTTTTTGATCGGATTTAATTACATGGACTTCGGCTCAATGTAGGTACATTAGATTCTACCGGCGCAAATTACCTGGGTACGAGATTGACCTTGCGGTTTACCAGGAAAGGTCACTTTGGAGTATGTTTTTTTTCTTATTACATCAAATCACAGTATTAGCGTTATTTCGAGTCTTTCAACCACATACAAAACTAGAATTTATCAGCTTTACAACTGCTGTACATATACATTTGCCAATCAGTGCCATGGTTGCTGCTTAGCAATTGTTGTTAACTTGATAGATTTGCTTATGTAGATCCTAAATCCTATGCAAAAATGGCCGCCAGTTTAAATTAGGCTTTCGAGCCTCGCTCTATTGTTGATATTTCAAAAGATTTTTAACTCATGAACGACGTGGGAAAGGGTAATTTAAATGGACATAATTCAGAGAACATTAAATTGGCAGTCATTTTTCGCAGCGTCCATTATGCTTATCAGTCTTGAGGTCTTGTTATGATCATATTAATATCAAAATTTAACTTGTTTTGCTGTGGCTTTGTATTTAGTGCCTCCTGCCGTTGATATTCGACATTTTTAACATCAATACTGCTGGTACATTTGCACCACTTAACATTCTATCGTTTTGAGCTGAGGTAACGGTTTTTGATCAACTTGCTCACACTGCAACAAGCTCTTCCATCATTATATCATCGACTGAAGGACTGTAAAGGGCTGTTTACACGTGCGATTTTGCACGTTGTGATCGTCATCCTGGTGTATGAAGTAAACTCATGGCAGTCTATGCAGCACGATATCCGCTCATGATTCGCTGTAGTTTGTCCTCGACGATCTCGTTAGTTAAACATATACTCCAAGATGTGAATCGCAAGCCACAAAATCGCACGTGTAAACAACCCTTAAGTTGTAAGGTGGCTGTTCGCGGATATTGAGAGTCCTCGGTTCCAAACACGGCTGTAATTGACTCAGTCCTGCATAATGATATTTCAAATATAGTCCAACCCTTTAACGCCCAGTGTTCGATATATCGGACACCTAAGAGCAAAAGGACCAGTGAGAGAACTAAGGGAAAACAAATAGAGAACAAAGAAAGCAAGGGCAAACATTTCAGACGTTAAAGGGCTAACAGACTCTGCACTGGAGACCAGCACCGATCTGAAATGTTTAAGAGCTCCATATACCCTTGTAACGTTACTGGTTCACGTCGTTAGTGATTGTCTGCAGTCCTTCATTTGGGTTCCACAACATTGTTATTCCGCAGTGAAAAAGTTAAGCAACACAAATTCAAAGCGTTTGATCAATTTTTGTGTGCTTTTTTTTAAATAATAT
The DNA here is from genome assembly GCA_030142905.1 of Heliopora coerulea. Lineage (NCBI taxonomy): Eukaryota > Metazoa > Cnidaria > Anthozoa > Scleralcyonacea > Helioporidae > Heliopora > Heliopora coerulea. Next base: position 88,622 of record JASJOG010000100.1, on the reverse strand, counting down.
TAAAAAGTCAGCTTGAGCGTATCATAAGAGCAAAACAAGTGTAACTTGTATGAACTGAAAGCTCAGACGGGACTCAAACGTGCAATTTAAGATCTGACATCAACTTCTATGAAGCGTCCTTCGAAACAAAAAGAAATTCTTCATGGAAAACAAAGAGAATGAATAATATTTATTCTCCAAAGCAATTTCAACACTGTCGTTGTTCTACATGTAACGTCACCCAGACCATTTTCACGTCTTTAGGTTGACGTCAGTTCGCGGAGTGAAAAAAGCTGTTTTTTAAAATTGAATTCAACCTGAGACTTCGGTCGTTTTAGGAGAACTGGAGCGTTTTAGGAGTCATGAAACAAGCCACAAGTATCAAGCACCGCAGTCAATAAGACGTGGTTTCTTTAAATGCCGAAATTTTAAAGGACGTCGTTGTTCAAGTTGATCTCGTAGATTTTCACCCTAGGAGACCGACACCTTTTCCGTCAGGCCTTGAAGGGAGATGACCATTGTTTTTCTGTCTGATTGATGTCATCAGGAGCCAGTAGTTGACATTAAATGTATTTAGGATGGAGCCATTAAACATTAAATATATTTAATTTAACATTTTAAATTAACATTTAACATTAAATTAACATTTAATATTCTATTCCATTCCATTATGTAATTATAATTATATATAGACTCATATATCCTATTGTACTTTTTATGCTAGGGAAAAAATGTCAAGTGGGAAGTAAGTCCTGTTTTTTTCCCTGCCATGTTATTTTTATTTTGATTTTCATTATTTTATTTTATCATTGTCTTTTAATATGTTTCTATTTTTTATTGTGGGAAACTTATTAGATTCAAATAAATTCAAATTCAAATTTAATTTTGACGCCAAATATAATTTTACACAAAATTTAAACAGTCAAGATATTTTTAATATTTACTGGCTCCATCTACCTCTTTTACGCCAGTGGTTCAAGTCGTTCATGATCATCTGTAATCCTGCATCTGTGTTTCTCAACATTGTTGTTAATTTGACATTAAGTATGAATGACTCAAAGTGTTTCAATTCTTTTCTTATTTTATATCAAGATCATTAAACAATTAGTTTTAGCTTTTAAGAAGCATCTGATAACTGACCTTATAGACTTGCAGAGATAGTCCCCTTCCATGGGACCCAGGGTCGCAATTTTCGGCTCAAGAAGCAGAGATTTTATCCTTTAGGCCACGAAGACCGATGTCCTTTTTTGATCTATGTGATCTATTATATTTAACGTTTAACGGCTCCACAGACGTAGAGTTCTTCTATTCCCAGGGGGGGTCTGAAACCGAAAGCGGAAATGCCTGACTCCACGATTGGTGAATGACGATTGTTAGAGGTTCTCGGGAAATTTGGTGATTCTTTAATTTGAAGGAGCTGGCCTAATCGGTACTATTGGCTTAAAGAAATAATAAGGCTTTCACGGTTATATAATCCTAACCAGCACGTCAGTAACCTACCATTCGTGAATCGCATATTAATTAAGGTAAACGTCCAGGGGGGCTAAGCCCTCCAAAAGGTATTTCCGAGGGGATGAAGCCCCTTTGCCCCCCTATATTTCACGTCTATGAACGGTTCCATCTACCTCTGGCACACCACTAGTTTAAGTCATTAATGACAGCTATGCAATGTCAATCTTTCATTAGTGTGCGACTCCATTGTTATTCTTCATTCATTGCAGGGCCTAGTTGAAAAACACCTTTTGTTGATATGGGCTCCCTATTGAAATATTGTTATCATTATTATTTTCTTCTCCGCACGGTTTGCTGTGGATCCGGTATTCATCGGTGCCAGCTGTCTACAACCAGTAGACTAAGGTGGCACTGTTACAACTAGTTTTCTAGCACTCTTCTTAAAATTCTTGCTGTTCCAAGAAGTGTCGTTTTCTGGATAACCTCAACGTTCACTATTATTCCAATCCTCTCAATCCATTGTTCAAACTTTATGCTTACACAGCCCAAGGCTCCAACGACAACTGGTATTACTTCTACCTTTCTCATTGACCACAGGTTCTTAATCTCTCGTTTCAATGCTTGATACTTTTCTATCTTTTCTGTTTCTTTCTCACCAATTCTGTTGTCTCCTGGTATGGCTACATCAACTATTGCACATTTCTTTTCTGCTTTGTCTACTACTACTATATCTGGCTTTCGGTATTCTATCTGATGATCTCACTGGATCATAAAATCCCAAAGAACTTTTACTTTTTCCGACTCTACTACTCCCTTGGGGTCATGTTCGTACCACTTGCTCGCTCTTTCTAGATCGTGTTTTCCACATATTTTCCAATGTATAATTCTTGCTACATTATCATGTCGACTTTTCTACTCTCGTTGTGCACGTTTTGTGCATTCGCTTACCAGATGTCCCACACTTTCTCCTTTTTCCCCGCAAAGTCTGCATAGCGGTGAGTCTACAGATTTATCAATTTTGAACTTGATATAGTTAGTTCTTATCGCCTGTTCTTCAGCTGCACATATTAGGGCTTCTGTTTCCGGTTTCAAATCACTCTTTTGTAGCCACCTCCACATCTTTTCCTTGTCTATATCTTCACTTTTCTCCCTGTTGAACTGTCCATACATTCTCTTACCTATCCATCTTTGTTCTCTTTCTTCGACTTCTCTCCTCTTATACTGTTGCTTTGGTATACTATCTTCAGTCGTGATAACGTCTCTCTCTCTTACTTCAACCAATAAAGGTTCTACTGCATTTTTGATGTACCATCCAACACCGTTCTCCTCTGATCTAATACTTGACTCACAGCTTATCAATCCTCTACCACCTTTTTTTCTTGGCAAATATAACCTGTCTACATCACTCTTAGGGTGAAAAGCTCCGTACATGGTCAATATTTTTCTCGTTTTTCTATCCAAGCTCTTTATTTCTTGATCGTTCCAGGTAACGATTCCTGCACCATACCTAAGTAATGCGACTGCCCACGTGTTCACCGCTTGCATTTTGTTTCTGCTGTTTAATTTCGACTTCATGACCAACCTCAACCTGCGCATATACTCCTTTTTGAACTTTGATCTCATTTCTACTTCCATTAATCTATCTATCTCTAAGATACCCAGGTATTTATACCCCTCTTGTTCAATCACTTTCATTACTTCTCCGTTCGGCAATACCACTCCGTCATTCTCGGCAATCTTTCCCCTCGTTAGAATTAATACCCCGCACTTCTTAATTCCAATTTCCATGCCGATATCCTTACTGAATAGATGGACCGTCTTCACAAGGGAGTCGATCTGTGCCTTGCTCTTACCATATAATTTGAGGTCATCCATATACAAGAAATGATTGATTTTTTCTTTCGGCCCTTGAATTCATATCCTGCCTTCACTTTCCTTAAAATAAGGCTAAGGGGTGCCACACAAAGCACGAACAACAGCGGTGACAAACTATCTCCCTGAAATATACCTCTTCTGATATTTACTTCTCCTACACTCTCTCCACAAGCAACAATTTTGTTTTCCATTTCGTCATGCTATTACATACAAACTGTTCTACGTTTTTGGCAATTCCAAACATTTTCAAACATTCCTCAATCCATGAATGTGGTACCATGTCGTACGCTTTTTGATAATCTACCCATGCCATTGCTAGGTTAGTGTGTCTTTCTATGCAGTCCTTTATTATCATTGAGCAAAAATGTCTCAAAAGAATCACTGTTTTTTGGTATACGGCTTTAAAGAATTTGTTGTTGCATTTAAGAAAACAACACTAATCTACCTTTGTACACTTATACGGGCAGACACCTCCGACGGGATTCGAACCCGCAATCTTCGGCTTAGGAGGCCGACGCCTTATCCTTTAGGCCACGGAGGCTGACAGTTGGTGGCTTGTGGTGATTTGTTAGGTACCTCCAACGGGACTCGAACAGATGTGAAGACAACTCTTTAATATGTAAAATATTATGCGAGTGCTACAAGAAATCTCGATCCACGAACACAATAGATGGGTCCCGCATTGGTCGTCTTTTAACAATGTTATAACCAACAATTTTAAATTGTGCCTTTTCGCTTGATTTGTTGATTTGTCATGGCTAAAATCCCGAAGAACGAATGCCGGGTCGTATTCGACCCTACTTGCTAGAGAAGAGTTAAATCCGCTAAAGCACTCCAGCTCGTGTTTTAAATATTACTTATACTTTCAGCTTTCGACCTTGGAGGCCAACACTTTATCCTTTAATACCTTGACCCCCTTACGACGACAGTTCTTGTCTTTATTAATTTTACTCTGGTAACAGTAGACGATTTTACTCGACAAAGGGGAAACCTCAACAGGCCTCCATTAAGACACGATAGTTCGACAACTACGTGGGTTCAGTGTTATTTATCATATTTAATGTTTAATGGTTCCATCTACATCTGTTACGCCCCTGGTTGGTGTCGTTCCTATTTCCCTGAAATCTTGTGTTTGCGCCTAATAACATTGTTATTAGTCATTAAAAATGTTTATTTAACAAATTTTTTTATGTTATTGAATTAGTTTTAGGGTTGCAGAAAAACGTTATAAGTTGCGGGTTTACGTCTTTGGATACATACACTTCTGACGGATTGCGAACCGCAGTTTTCGACATAGCAGAAGGAAACCTTATCCACTTGGCCACGAAAGGCATCTGGGAAGCCCATTATTAATTATATTTATTTGATGACACACCCACAATTCATTGTTCCAACAGAAGCGTTAAATCCTTTAGTTGATAGCCCCGAGTGGCCGTTTAGCTTCACTTGCGATGTTAAATTCTTTATTACACGAATGAACACTGATTAGCCCTTACTTAATACTCAATGGTTTAATCTTTGCCGTTTATGATTATCGGCGCAATCTAGCATTTTTATGTGATTACATCATTATTTGACATTAAAAAGTCTCAAGTGACCCTCCCTGACAACGTTCGTTCACTTTTTTATGGCACTCAAGAAGTTGGTTTGAGCGTTTAGAAAAAGTAGCTTACATAAGTGTAGGGTTTCATGGTCGAGAAGAGATCGTCACCTCCGACGGGACTCGAACCCGTAGTCTTCGGCTTAGGAAGCCGACGCCGTATCCGTTGGGCCACGAAGGCCGACTGCCTCTTCTGCGTTTGTTTGTTTTCAATTGTTTAATATATAATTAATGTACCTCAAAGTCCCATCTACCTCTGATGTTCTCAATTATGCTCCTGGTTCAAGTCTGTCATGATTCTCTGCAATCCTGTATTAGTGTCAGATGACATCGTTAATGACGTTAAAAATGTTTTTGAGCAACAGTAAGTCTAAAGTTTATGGCATTGAAGAATTAGCTTTAGTGTTTAAGGAAAACAAAAGACATAGCTTTATTGAGTAGCATGGATAGAAGAAACCGACGGGACTCGAACCTGCAATCTTAAACACAGAGACAAAATGGTTGATTTTTCTTCAGATTTTATGGTATGAAAGAAACATGTTGTAATGTTTAGGGAAAACGGAAGACATTTAGCTGTATAGCGTTGGAGAGCTCGAAGCCTCCGACGGGACTCGAACCCGCAATCTTCGGCTTAGGAGGCCGACGCCTTATCCATTGGGCCACAGAGGCAGCTGCTCTGCCTTTTTCTACGTCCACTATAAAACAGATATAACATTTTACATACACCATTTATAAATAACTTTTCGAAAAGTTACATATTGATGTGCTGAGAACATCGTTTCCATAACTCCGTGGAAATATGGAAAAGCTCACACTACCAAATACGCCGTCCTGAACAGTATCGAATCTACGCTTCCTTGACAATAAATATTATAATTATTTTATTGTTATTTAATCTTATTTTAAAACGGTTAACCCATTCAGTACTCTTACGCAACTGATTTTCAAGGGGCCGTTTATAACAAATTGAAATAAAATTTGCTTTAACATATACAAAGGGAATATTTACAAATTTACACATATACAGTATTTACGTAATCAAACTACTTATTATAGCAAACACCATTAGTTATCTATTTTTCGATTTTTACTGTTTATTTTATATACGAAGTAGAAAATATTTCTTCCGTATTGCTGTCAAGCTATAAAAAGTGGGAGCTAGAAGGAACTCCAAATAGTCGAAACAATCGCCTTTCTCCCAAAATTGAAACCTCTATTTCTATTACACGATACAGACACAGAAAATGTTTCCTTTTTAATAATGTACAATGTTTAGATCTTGTACTAAATACAGGATGAAAACAATTACTCACATCAAGAATATTTAAGCAATAGTGCGTTTCGTAACCAAACTGTTGTGCATGCTAAACGTCTAAAAGTTAATTTACTTGAGGTCGTTATATATATTGGTGTACTATTCATATATATATATATGTGTGTGTGTGTGTATATATCCATACATACATACATACATGCATACATAGTGACAAAAATGGGATGCTGCGTAGGCAGTATAAAACTGCACAAAAAATTAAGAGCTTGGTAGACTGCCGAATTTATGATAAAGAATTCTAACGTTTCGAGCTATGGCCCTTCATCATAGAGTTTCTCACTCTCTGACGAAGGGCCATAACTCGAAACATTAGAATTCCTTATCAAAAATTCGGCGGTCTACCAAACTTTTAAATTTTTGTAGATTGATAGACAGATAGATAGATAGATAGATAGACAGACAGACAGACATACAGATAGATAGATAGATAGATAGATAGATAGATAGATAGATAAATAGTTAGATAAATAGATAGATAGATAGATAGATAGATAGATAGATAGATAGATAGATAAAGACTCGGCTATGTTGGGCCGACGTTTTTCTGCTATCATACATACATTGATATATTGTATATATACATATACACATATACACATATACATATATACACATATACATATATACACATGTACATATATATGTACGCACATATATATACACGTATACATATATACACATATACATATATACACATGTACATATATATGTACGCGCATATATACACGTATACACGCACAAATATATATATATATTTGTGTATGTATGGTAGCTGAAAAACGTCGGCCCAACAAAGCCGAGTCTTTCAGTTTTTCAGCTACATATGCCATAAATGCCAAATACCCAAAACAACGTCTTTCTAGCCTCTCTTTATTGTAAAGTTTGCAAATCATGCCCTAAGATCCTAAGTGATAGGTGGAGAAAGTACGTATATGTAAGGAATCGTAGTCTAACCTCCATGGTTTTAAACATCCAAATAATGAATTTCGAAATGTCGGGAGTCTCCTATCTCCTCAATCCTGGACGAAAACCCCGAAGTCTGAAACAAAAGGTCCCTAACATTGAGAAAATAAATTAACCAGAGGGAGCATTGTAGTTAAATGCCACTCGACCGCAGGCTACAAATTGATTGCCGCCATATTGGATAAATTGGGAGGGGCAAACCAACATGTCCGGATTAAAACTTCGAGGTCAGGGTCAAAGGCCACTTCACTGTTGTCTCGTTTTTGTCTGTATTTATCTATTCTTAAAAAAGAATGTAAAACAATTAAGGCAAAAGTAATAGCCGACTAATACCCAGAAAAACAATTTTTCTCATATACAGTTAATGAAAATAAACACGAAACAATTCCCTAAAGATCAGTTGTTGATATCTAGTTCCTCGAACAGACCGAAAAGGGCCTAGAGAAAACAAATTCCCCCCCCCCCAATTTACTCAAAATGGCGGCGTTCAATTTCACTCCTATTTTTCGAACCCTCATGCCCCCTCTAGGTTTATATGATCCCTATGGTCCTTAAGAGCCCATTTACCTGATACTATTGTAGTATACGATTGATTCTCCTGGCATTTGCAATAGTGTCTCAAGGAAACAATAGGGAGCTTGCGAGAGCCGCGACGCTGACGTCAGTTAACAAACTACAGGATGTCCCAAAAAACCCCGAAAACTATTGAAATCACCAATAACAATTTAATTGTTAGAATTTGAATGCACTCTGTTGGTCCCCACGAGTGCATAAATGATTGATATAAGTAATTTTATAATTTGCTTTAAATTCCCACGGGCAAAAAATCGCGCACTTTACAAGGCGATTTTCTCACCTAAATTTTAATACATGCACCTTGTCAATATTTTACCCATCATTACGTTCAGCTTTTTCGTAGGGCATTCAAATCTTAACAATAAGTGATTTCAATAGTTTTCGTTTGTTTTGGGACACCCTGTAGTTTAAATTTAACGGCCGTAAATCAAACCTCAAATGTTAAACTGAGAATGTTCTTTTTCTTTCTCCTAAATGCTTCCAAGCAATTCTAGTTGGTCGGTTTTTTCGTGAAATACAGTTCGCAGCTCTCCATGTTTTAAGAGCCGGCGTCGTCGTAAAAACGTGGAAATACTCCTCATCATATCTTTACTGGAGCCAGGACGGCGTGAAGAATACTCTTGGGACAAGAAATTATTCATTTCTTTTGTTTTACAGGAAAGAATTTCATTATTAGACTAATTCGTCCTTGACGCGCACGTCTTGTTTTCGTAAACTCCCTCATGACTGCTCAAGATAGGTTTAGTAATGTTGTAATACGTACATGAACAGGACTCTCGATCAGGCTTTGATAGATTGTGCCAGCACAATTTTTGGCATAATTTGCCATTATGAGCACAATTTTCACGAATTATCCGAAAAAAGCACTGCAAGCATAATTATTATTTTCCGTTTCTTCTGAAGCATTAAATTACTCATTTTTCTATGCCGAAAGCGTTTATTATCAGAATTTACTAGTAATCAGCGTCAAACAGCATGAGAACATTTGTAATTTCGTAACCAGTCTCTACTGAGAACTGACTTACTGCCTGCGGGCTGGACCGCTAAAGTGCTGTAGTGCTGTTTAACAATCAAGATGTGGACTTACAATGTGATTTGGAGGATGGCAGTGATTTAGAACGTAAAAACGAAGTGACATAAACAGGCAGTGGTCCAGGAACAGCTGAAATAACCCGACAACGAACTCTGACGTTAATTGAAGGGAAATAATTATGGAAAGAGAGGAACATCTGATGCGAAAAATGTAATTCTCATGAGCATTCTCTCTGCTCTCCTCATGCTTCAATGACCTGCAAGATCATGTCCTTGCAGATTACCTGTAAGCTAGTGTTATGTCACAGTACAACAAAGGATAAGGACAGAGTTGTTTGTTAAACAGTACGAAAAAGTACAGTATTGGCTCTGCATGAACTACTTGCAGTTATAATTTTAACAGTTACAACTGCCTCAAACGAATACATGTTGTATTTCATTTAACATGTTAACGTTAAGAAACACCAACTTCATGACTGCCGTTACGATGAGTACCATTTAAGGAAACAATAAAGTAGCATATATTCTTCGCACTTCTTAGTATTATCAGCATAATTTTAAAAAACTGGCACACTTCCCGGCACAATTTCAGTAAAAAGGAAGCAGCGCTAATAGCATAATGTGCTAGTTTTACAAGCACAATCTATCAAAGCCTACTCTCGATTCTAAAGTTTGTTCGAGTTTTTGAAGGCTACACTGCAAAAAATTAAAGTCTTGGGTAGGTATTTCTTCTTGTTCTAAGATTAATTTTCTGGCTTTGAGATATCAATTCTTGATAAGAAAAGGCATGCAGATTTTTTTCTTCTTTCAAGAATTTTAAGAAAATGTATCTTGATTCAAGAATATTTTTCCTGTCTAGTCTGGATATATTTTCTAAATTAAAGAAAATATGTCTTGTTTTAAGAAATCTATTCTTATCATGATATCTTGTTGAAAAAAATTAGCCTATCTACAGGACAGGAAATCATTTCTTAATTTAGAAAATATTTTCTTAAGACAATTCTTTTTTTCTTAAAATAAGAAATTTGCTTTTTGTAGTGTAGTTGTATCATATCAGAAAAACAGAATATGTGTTAAGAATTTGCGCTCACGAATAGCTCCGATGGGACTCGAACCCACCATCTTCAGGTGAGAAGCCAAAAAGGCTAAAACAAAGAAAGCACGTGTTCAATCATTATAGTTTGGAACAGAACGTTTCAAACAGACGAAAACCTTACAGACTTGTACGGCTATAGACGCCTTCCGCCGGCTCACAAGCCTGAAATCCTTCGGCATATATGACCGACACCATGTGGCAAGGTGTTCTTTTATAATCCCTTGGACATTTGTCCAAGGGATTATAAAAGAATTACTTTGAAGGGATAAGATGCCGGGAGCTCGATAAACATCAATACGTTATCACGTTTGTTACCAAGACAAATATCTTATGATTCGACATTAAAAAAAGTTTCACAGGAAAGTTTCGTAGTAGTGTCTTACACATCGAGCTTTACTCTGACAATTAAGGTAGGACCTAAAGACTTCCCCCGGAGACACCTCCGACGGGACTCGAACCCGCAATCTTCGGCTTAGGAGGCCGACGCCTTATCCTTTAGGCCACGAAGGTAGATTATAAAAGCAAAAGTAATTAATCTGAGGAGAAAAGCTACCTAAAGCTCGATAAACACCGATAAATTATACCATTTGTTACCAATTGAAATATCTTATGATTCGACAATAAAAAGGTTTTACCGTAAAATTTTAAGATAATAGATGAATGTTCGTCAATATCTATCCTCAGAAAAATGATTTATGATGATAGAGCTTGACGAACGTTCATTTGTCATCTTAAGGTATCTCCAAGCTCCCACATTTCTAAAATATATATCTCAGTAAAATTTTGTTGCGTGACTTACACAGCTCGCTTTATTCTGCACAACAAACGGAACACAACCTGTCGACTTGCCCTGCAGACATTTCTGACAGAACTCGAATACGCAGTTTCAGGTTTAGGAAGCGAAGGCCTTACCTTTTAGGCCACGAAGGATAAGAACGCTTTCGCTCAACTGATAATAAATTAAAGAAACAATTGTCAGAGAATCATTACCTAAATCTCCGTAAACATCGATAAATCATCGCGTTTGTTACCAACAGAACTATCCAATGATGAGACATTTGGGACCTTAAGATCTACAAAGTCAACTTCAACGACGACTTCCTTTAAACAAAAGAATTCTTCATGCAAAACAAAGAGAATGAATAATTTTTTCCTCCAAAACTTTCTCAACACCGTCCTCGTTCTGCATACAACGTCACCCAAACCATTTTCACGTCTTAAGGCTCTTTTCCACTAGGCGAATTTTATCGCGCGAATCGACTTTTCATTGTTTGAATTGAATAGATGCACCATTAGTTCCAGCCGAAAGCTCAGGAGACAAAATAAGAAGTCGCTTTGCGCGAAGAAATTCGTCTAGTGGGAAACGGCCGTTAAGAAAGACGTCAGTTCGCCGAGTAAAAAAACTGTTACTTAAGATTGAATTCAACCCCAGACTACATTCGTTTTAAGAGAACTGGAGCGTTTTAGGAGTCATAAAACAAGTCACAAGTATCAAGCACGGTGGTAAATAAACCGTGGTTTCTTTAAATACCGATATTTCAAATTAAAGGTCACCGTCGTTCAAGTTGACGTCGTAGATCTTAAGGTCCCTACTAACTCTTTCTCGGCGACAGCTTTCCCTTATGACGAGGAAAATCGTCTGGCGTTAGCCACAGTAAAATAACAGCAGTCTTTTCCCACTGAGAAGGAATAAAAAGGTTTTACAGTAAACGTTTGCTGCTTGGTTTACACAGTCAGCCTCACTCTGTACGACAATGGAGACAAAACTTGAAATCTTGTCCGGGAGACACCTCCGACGGGACTCGAACCCGCAATCTTCGGCTTAGGAGGCCGACGCCTTATCCTTTAGGCCACGGAGGCGGATGAGCGCTTTGACATGGCATCCTTGATTAGCATTTATTTGACAAGGAATAAGAGGAGGATAAAACAAGCAACGTTCTCCGTTCCCTCCACTAGCCAAGCATTTAAAGGTTAGTTTTCTCCTACAAGAAATGCAAAACAGGCTCCATAGACTTGCTGAAGTCTATAGACACCCTCAACCGGACTCGATTCTGTAAAATTCCGCATAGGAGGCACGACGCCTTGTCTGTAAGGCCACAGAAGCAAGTGTCCTCCTTCTGCGTTAGCCTTAATTAAGGGAGCGTTTCACCTTAATTTTTCGTCAGTTAGTATGAAATGGTGTTTCCATGGCAACTAAAGGGAAAAATGACTCATAGACGTATAGTTTGACATTTTACCTTTTATCTGGGAAATTTTTATTTAAATTCATTAATTCAATTGTGTAAGAGATATTGTGGTGGGGCATTTTTAGCCAGTGAAATAAAACTTTTCGTGCACAGTGGTTTATTTGGTCTCATATCACAATCTAGACATTCAAATTGGGTAAAATATTATTTCAACTTGTAGCTGACAGTCCATACTTTTCAAAAAGTACAGGTTTTGCATATTTTGGGACTAAAAACTGTTAATTATCGATGATCGAAGTTTAGCCAATTTTAATGCCAAATAAAGGTGAAGCGCCCCCTTAATAACTTATAGGAAATAACGGGAGGACAAAGGCGACTCCGCCTTCTCTCTCACCAAACTAGCGTTTACAGGGGCGGATCTAGAATTATGAGAAAGGGGGGCCGATAATTTGTTTACAAATTCATACTAGTATGTCGCGTTTTAGCGGAAGAATTTTTATCCTATTGCTGTTTATGGTGATTTTTGGTATTGAATGTTTTCTCATCGATCCTTTCTTTTCTTCGTTGTTTGTTCCGATTCTCTTTGAAAACAATCGTCAATCTTCTTGGTAGTGGACATGTTTAATGGTTGTTTTGTAACCAGCAAAAAGTCACATGACAACTAGTCAAAAAAAAATGGGGACGCGCGTCCGCTGCGCTCCCTTCTAAATCCGCCTCTGGTTTAAGTAATAGTAAATCGCCATAAAGATCTCCCGCTCATATTTTGATTTACTTACAAACATTCCGAGTCTACATGATGAATAATTTGTTTGGAAGTTGCAGAATAAGTAAAATCCAATCATTTTAACTCAGAAAAAGCTCAGATGGTTTGAGCCATCATTGATTGCCTGTCAAGTTCGATAAAACATTGATGTTTAAACCTGATTTAGAGATACTAATTAAACAGTAATTTCTTTTAAATTTTCGTGGGCAATTATTAATGTATTTCTTAAGATCCTATAACAAGCGGTCAGAGCCACAAACCAGTCACTTGTACGAAATAATGATTGTCGAAGATATCTTAAGAATGATACTATGGTAAAACAGGTAGTACTGGTCCGTGCAACTAACAAGGAAATACAGTTTCGCCTCTGGTTTACCAACAACAAATCCCTTTTTTCAGAAACATTATCGAACATGTCATCGTAAAGTTCTTTTAATATTTTAGAGAGAACGATTATCGGAGAGTAACTGAAGCAAAATCCTCATGTATAGTAACATTTTTTCCATAAATCCGAATCTTGAGATAAAAAAACAGTCACAGCAAATGGATGCCTACACCGGTCTCATTTGTTTAAGTTCGATAGAACATTATGGCATTTACACTCGACCCCTAACTGTTACGTAAGGGTTAATCAATGTCAAAGAATTTAACATCGCAAGTGAAGCTTAATGGCCAGGAAGGGCCGTAGGCTTCGAGTAGACGTTCAAGCTTCACGAACGATGTAAAATTCTTTATCACAAGAGTGAACATTGATTAACCATCTTATCTCATGACTCACCCACAATGAAATAGACTCACCCACAATTGTTTTTTTTTCCAGTTTAAGGTCGAAAAGACGTTGGTCGTTAGAAATTAAGATATTCACTCTTTAGTATGCGATAAGCGTTTATCACAGTGATTTCAAAGGAGAGTAGTGTGATAAGTCGTTATCACACTCCAGAATACTGAGTAGACTAAAGGATTTAAAGTATCTGTTGAAACAATAAATTGTAGGTGTATCAGGAGATAAACTGATAATAATGCAACTGTGGGCCATGCAGCTGGGAATAATACTGGCGCAGTGGAACGAAAGCACATGATACATGTGTTACAAATGACGGTTATGAATACTATTATGAGACTAAAAATTAGAAAAACACGTAAAACTAAGAAATAGAAAGCACAACTCAAAGCTTGTTTAGGTACAGATACCCCCAACGGGACTCGAACCCGCAATCTTCGGCTTAGGAAGCCGACGCCTTATCCTTTAGGCCACGGAGGCAGACAGCGACTTACACATTATGCTCAAAACATACTTTAACGACTCAAAGCCAGGATTTAAGACTGGTACTTAATGAATATTTCATGGCACAAACAGGGAAGGTAAACTAGGAAAGTTTTCCTAATCTCTTGGACCAATAACAAGAACAAACGGACATTAAAATTTCCTTATTTCTTGATGCTCGAGCCATGTTAAAGTTCTGATATTCTAAACTGGTCGTCAAGACGATAAAACAAAAATTCGCCCCAAACATTTACAGGTTTACCCTTAACGCACGCTGTTCTATATATCGGACAAAAGAACCAGTTAGAGAACAAAGGAAAAACAAAGACAGAACAAAGAACAAAAGAAAAAAAAAGTCATATGTTAAAGGGTTAAAATTGTTCTAAGGCATTTTAGTGTCAAACAACAAGACAATTCTGTTGACAACATAAGTGATGCATGATTAATCGACATTAATCCAGTTCACAAGCCTGTCTGTTCTTGACAGGCTGTTTACTTCGCACGCGGCGGAACACAGAATTCAAATTTACAAAACCTGTGCTCCATGATGGACGCCTTTCTTCCATCAGTCTCCAGAAAATCCTTTCCGCGGTACTTGGCAAATTTTGCAAGTCAACATCGAACTCCCTATATCTAATGTTGAAGCCCAATGTCTGCTTTTCTTCATCTGCAAATTTCGTGACAAATTTGAAAACATCACTTACATCATGTGCATAGTATAACATAGAATTACCAGTTTAGCTAAGCAGTTGGCGCAAAGCGTAAAAAAAGTCTGAATTTTTCTTTTTAATTTCACGTTGGATTTATAACATAGATTTACTGAGACGTTACTTCTGAGTGGTTTTTACATGGGTTCTATTATCCGATAGTAGCACAGGGTTTTCGATGGTGACACGGGTAGTCATATTAACGAACCTGAATCTTTCTAAGGTTTAGGACTTTGCAGGGAGAAAAACGTTTTGAGTCAAGAAATCAGACCTTGTTTAATTCCCATAGTTAAAACCATCATGACAGTCTTCTACCAAGTAATATGAAAGTTATGAGAATGCTTTTCTTCAACCCAAAAAATGATGCAGAACAAGGTGCTTTCATGTTTTTGCAGAGATTTACAATGATCCTCGGACGACAGAGCTAATGCAGTTCTTTATAGTAGGTTTGAGAGTGGTTATTGGTGTTTAGTTGGTGGTAACATTCATCAAGTTAGAAATATGGGACTCACGTAGATTGCCCTTACTTATGATCAAGTCCTTCAGCTTACCTTTTCATATGCTTGTTATGCAGAATTAAGAGAAGATTTCATTAGTATTCTAAACAGAGATGACTAGGAATTGGACATCATGTAAATCATGTTATATTATAAATGAAAACCATATGAAAAGGTCAGAAGGACTATTATGTTTTACCTGTATGTTTAGTTGTATAAAAGGGGTAATTATTATGCTATTAGTTGTAACCCAAAAATTTAACAATTTACATTTACTTTTTTATTCAAGTTTTGACGCAGCATAACCATATATTCTGCACTTTAGGGTAAATAAAATATATTAAGGTATGTTATCTTTAGTCATTTCAAAATTTTATGCTATATAATGTTATGCTGCGTCTATAGTTGATGTGTCTTTAATGTAAAGATCGAGGGCATATAACCGTACACAGTATATAACAGCTCATCCATAGTACATAAAGCAAACTCCTTCAACTTGTCATCGAAATCAGACGACACATCACTGTGTGATCAAAATCTTCTAACTCAGTAGAAACGATAACTTATATTCATATAAGTATATTTAGTTTTGTCACGAATCTAGTGCGACCTCACGAATCTAGTGCGATGCCCTGCCAACTGGGCCATGAAGGCCGTGGAGGAGAGCATGGTCACGTGTTCGGTATTTATAGGATGGTAATGCAGATAAAGTGAAGGGTGTATTCGAGGACGAATGACTTCTTTCTTAACAGTTAGCGGTCGAGTGTAAATTCCATAATGTTCAATCAACCATACTCTTGACTTTATCGGCATTACCACCGTATAAATGCTGAACTCGTGCCACGCTTTCGGCAACGGGCTTCACATCTCAGGTGGTAAAGCATCGCCCTAGATTCGTGAGGTCGCGGGATCAATTCTCAGCTGAATAGCCCAAAGTCGCATTTTTCGCAACAGGTCCTGGTTGTGTCTTAAAATATCTCGACATTCGAGATTTTCCTCTTTCTGAATTATCATTTGGTTAAGTATGGCCACTCATGTTAGACTAACTTTTTGAAAGATTCTATTTGAGCTGAGTCTATTCAGTTGCTAAGATCCCGTCTTAGTTAATTGCTTTCGGTTTTATTTTCAATGCACGCGTTAAGAAAAAGGTTGATAAATTATGGAATCAGAATTTTTTTATCACTGAGGAAAGTAAAATGGCAGCAGTTTAAGGAGAAGACCTCATTGCATTTATATCCAATCACACCTCTGTGACAAAACTAAATATACTTATATGAATATAAGTTATCGTTTCTACTGAGTTAGAAGATTTTGATCACACAGTGATGTGTCGTCTGATTTCGATGACAAGTTGAAGGAATTTGCTTTATGTACTATGGATGAGCTGTTATATACTGTGTACGGTTATATGCCCTCGATCTTTACATTAAAGACACATCAACTATAGACGCAGCATAACATTATATAGCATAAAATTTTGAAATGACTAAAGATAACATACCTTAATATATTTTATTTACCCTAAAGTGCAGAATATATGGTTATGCTGCGTCAAAACTTGAATAAAAAAGTAAATGTAAATTGTTAAATTTTTGGGTTACAACTAATAGCATAATAATTACCCCTTTTATACAACTAAACATACAGGTAAAACATAATAGTCCTTCTGACCTTTTCATATGGTTTTCATTTATAATATAACATGATTTACATGATGTCCAATTCCTAGTCATCTCTGTTTAGAATACTAATGAAATCTTCTCTTAATTCTGCATAACAAGCATATGAAAAGGTAAGCTGAAGGACTTGATCATAAGTAAGGGCAATCTACGTGAGTCCCATATTTCTAACTTGATGAATGTTACCACCAACTAAACACCAATAACCACTCTCAAACCTACTATAAAGAACTGCATTAGCTCTGTCGTCCGAGGATCATTGTAAATCTCTGCAAAAACATGAAAGCACCTTGTTCTGCATCATTTTTTGGGTTGAAGAAAAGCATTCTCATAACTTTCATATTACTTGGTAGAAGACTGTCATGATGGTTTTAACTATGGGAATTAAACAAGGTCTGATTTCTTGACTCAAAACGTTTTTCTCCCTGCAAAGTCCTAAACCTTAGAAAGATTCAGGTTCGTTAATATGACTACCCGTGTCACCATCGAAAACCCTGTGCTACTATCGGATAATAGAACCCATGTAAAAACCACTCAGAAGTAACGTCTCAGTAAATCTATGTTATAAATCCAACGTGAAATTAAAAAGAAAAATTCAGACTTTTTTTACGCTTTGCGCCAACTGCTTAGCTAAACTGGTAATTCTATGTTATACTATGCACATGATGTAAGTGATGTTTTCAAATTTGTCACGAAATTTGCAGATGAAGAAAAGCAGACATTGGGCTTCAACATTAGATATAGGGAGTTCGATGTTGACTTGCAAAATTTGCCAAGTACCGCGGAAAGGATTTTCTGGAGACTGATGGAAGAAAGGCGTCCATCATGGAGCACAGGTTTTGTAAATTTGAATTCTGTGTTCCGCCGCGTGCGAAGTAAACAGCCTGTCAAGAACAGACAGGCTTGTGAACTGGATTAATGTCGATTAATCATGCATCACTTATGTTGTCAACAGAATTGTCTTGTTGTTTGACACTAAAATGCCTTAGAACAATTTTAACCCTTTAACATATGACTTTTTTTTTCTTTTGTTCTTTGTTCTGTCTTTGTTTTTCCTTTGTTCTCTAACTGGTTCTTTTGTCCGATATATAGAACAGCGTGCGTTAAGGGTAAACCTGTAAATGTTTGGGGCGAATTTTTGTTTTATCGTCTTGACGACCAGTTTAGAATATCAGAACTTTAACATGGCTCGAGCATCAAGAAATAAGGAAATTTTAATGTCCGTTTGTTCTTGTTATTGGTCCAAGAGATTAGGAAAACTTTCCTAGTTTACCTTCCCTGTTTGTGCCATGAAATATTCATTAAGTACCAGTCTTAAATCCTGGCTTTGAGTCGTTAAAGTATGTTTTGAGCATAATGTGTAAGTCGCTGTCTGCCTCCGTGGCCTAAAGGATAAGGCGTCGGCTTCCTAAGCCGAAGATTGCGGGTTCGAGTCCCGTTGGGGGTATCTGTACCTAAACAAGCTTTGAGTTGTGCTTTCTATTTCTTAGTTTTACGTGTTTTTCTAATTTTTAGTCTCATAATAGTATTCATAACCGTCATTTGTAACACATGTATCATGTGCTTTCGTTCCACTGCGCCAGTATTACTGCTAACGTATTAACTTAAATCTGACAGTCTTAGAGTTGTTCATGGTTTGTTGTAAAGATTGTCGAATCAAGTAAGCATGTCATGTCGCATCTATCTTCACATAGAATCATTACTTTTTACATGCGAGAACTGTGTCAGGTTTTTCTGAAGTTCCGGGGGAGCTGGTAAGAAGCATATTCTCATATATGTTTAAATTCATGAATTTAGCGCTCTTCGCTTATCTACTTAATTCAAGCCATAATTTAAGGTAGGGTTTCTCTGTAAATTGATTCTTAGATTTATAATCATTTGAACAAACGCGCTATCTACTTTCGTGGCCAAAATGGTACCTAAACCGTTGGCTTACTAAACCTAAATCTGCGTGATCAAGCCCTGTCTGAAATGTCTGCATGGCAAGTCTTTAGGTTATGTTTTGTTTATCGTACAGAGTAAAGCCAGTAGGCTGATGTAGTATATCGATTAATATCGTTTTTTTTAAATATCGGTTAGTCGGCTTTTTAATTTGCAAAATATCGATATATCGAAATCTACGGTATTATCGGTATTGCGAGTATGCTACGACCGATGATCGATGTTTTTTTTGCTTGTTTACATTTACGATTTGACCAAGATTTGACCAAGAACTGGGAAATTGACGACAAACACCGTCAGCCAAACAATACCTCTGATAGTAAAGAAAAGAATATAGTGAATTTGCCAATTTACGTTTCAAATAAATGAATTTCGCATCTACACGATACTACGTGTAGTTCCGTTTTCAATTCACGCCGTTTTTAAATAGTTTCGGTTAAAGTCTTGCATATATATTTAGCCCGTAAGTTGCCGCCTTGCTGTCTTTTGTGGCAAAAACTCCGTTTTTTTCACTATTGTTGCACGTTTCAGATTAAAGCTAGATTCACACTTTCTTTGGTAAAACGTTTTTCTTGTGATATTTTTGCGCTTGGTTAAAAAATTGAACTTAATATTCATTAAATTTCAATCGCTGCGAAATATCGACATATCGGTATTATCAATATTTCTTTTTCTGGCATCGTGTTTTTTTTTTCTTTTTTTTTCTCCTTTTTTCTTTTTTTTTCCCCAATACCGCATCAGCCTAAAAGCTAGCTGTGTAAGTAAGCAACAAACTTTTACTGTAAAATCTTTTTATTGTCGAATCATAGGATATTTCAGTTGGTAACAAATGGAATAATTTATCGGTGTTTATTGAGCTTTAGGTAGCATTTCTCTTCAGATTGTTTGTTTTACAATCATTTGATCAAACGTATCATCTGCCTCCGTAGCCTAAAGGATAAGGCGTCGGCCTCCTAAGCCGAAGATTGCGGGTTCGAGTCCCGTCGGAGGTGTCTATTCACACCTGTTTTGGTTGTCTTTACCTCTGATATCTTAATAGCTTGTTCTCCTTGTTACGTCAGCTGAATACAACTACCAAAATACTTTGCGGTTTTTTCATTTTCATGCAAACATTCAATTCCCGAAGAAAATGGACAGACAGTTGCTCTGATTAACATTACAAACAAGATTTCAAAAAGCATTCTAGTAGTTGTATTCAGCATCTGTGTAAGGGGAACCGGCCATGCACCGAGTATATCTGACGGTACGGAGTTTTTTTAATTAATTCCTATTCGACGTCTTTCTCATGGAATTTTGAAGCGAAACAAGGTTTTTGGAATATATTCTAAATTTCGTGCGAGAAAAGCTTATAATAATAATAAATTACCATCCACTGGGACATGCCCATCCACACTGATGGAGAAATAAATGCCAGTAGACCTGACATCGTGATCAAGGACAAACGAGAAAGGAGGTGCAAGATCATTGATGTAGTAATACCATCTGACAATAACACCTCTGTGAAAGTAGCAGAGAAGTTATCTAAGTACAAAGACCTTGAGATTGAAACCAGTTGGATGTGAGATATGAAAACTGATACAACACCTGTGGTGATCGGAGCTTTAATATTTGTCAAGAAAGGACTGGAAAGAAACACCAACAATATTCCAACATCTTCGAAATCCAGAAGTTTGCCACCCTTGGAACAGCCCATTTATTGTGGAGAGTACTGTCGATTAAGTAACATTACAATTATAAAATCTTAGGACAAGCTCTGCTTCAGCCTATTGCTGGAATGTGGACGCTCCCGCAGACCAAATTACGGGTTAGCATCTTTAGCAAATGCCAACAACCCCTAAGCCAAGAGTAGAAAAGACTCTTTAGTCTTGGATGGCAACTTATCTAGGAGAAGGAAACTGGATATACGCATCGGGAAGTACTTTCAGGGACTTTAGAGGGCTGTACATCCCTTACTCTTTACTGACTGGATAAGTTGGGAGAGTAACGGCTGGCCCTTAGGGTGTTTCTTAAAATCCATTTTAATGGTAAAATTTCCTTTCCCCTCAAGTTCCTTGAAATGTGCAATGTATGTTGCGGCCTTACCTGGCGGGATGTTGGGAGCTCGTAGCAGGCTGAGACCCCTTCCACTGTCTTTAGTTGGGTGGTGTGCGAGTGGTAATAATAATGGCAATTGCCTGTGATGGTTAAATTTCGACTAAAGAGTATGATAAACTTGAGAAATATAAAGACCTGGAAATTGAGATCACCAAAAGGTAGCTCCTAGACGCAGCAAAGATACCAGTCATCACAGGCGCACTAGGAATGATCAGAAACGTAACTAATACAAATATCGAGAAAATTCCGGGAAATAGCAAGCTCCAAGAACGGCAGAAAATTACGCTAACTGGTAGTGTGCATATATTTAGATAAACAATATCTATAAGAACACGAGAACTGGCCTGAATGGACAATAGACTTGTACAGCAATTATCTTGATGATGGTAGACTCTAATTCGGTGTTTTGGAGACGTAAATGCTTGTATAGTGGTTAACTATAATTGGCCCAAGAGAAGAAAAAGTCGCCTCCATTTGTCTTTCTTTAATCCCTAACAAAGGACAGCGCTGTCGCCAAAATCTGCGCCTGTGGCATTAAGAATACGGTGTCGATCTCCTAACATGAATACTGTGTGTTCGAGTCCTCCTTGCAGCGTCTACCAGTACATCTCGTGCTTAGTTTAAAAACTTTTGAACCCCAATCAGGGTGGTAGCAAGGTGCGAATATGGGAGGAGGGCAGGGGTGAATCCCTAGCTCTCAAAGGGTCCTCCAGAGATTTGGTGACCAAATTCGTCACTATTTTGAGGTTTAATGGGTTTAACAAATTCAAATCAGGTAATGAAACTAAAATAAGAGCTGCTTTCGTACTGTGCACGGTTACAAGCTACCTACGGCGACGATTTCATGTTTCCAAACGACCGCCAGCAAAACGAAAATATGAAGCAGCACCTTGAAAAATCTCGTAGCACAAAGTAAACTATTGTATTCCTATGCGCGCAAGTAACATCGTTCAATATACAAGACAAAAAAAAGCCATAAATCCATACAAAACTTCAAAACTTCACGGAAACGTGGTATGTCAACACAAACCACACGGGAATTTATTTCAGGTTTTCAAGACTGATATCAGGAATGTGGAAGTTTTGAAATATTCATCGATGTTTGTAGGACGTTCGTCAAGCTCAAACTGTTCTCAGGAAAACGATTTATGGACGCCAGACGGGGATCGAACTTGCAACCTTCAGATGACCGGTGAGACACTCTAACCTTCAGCTACCGGGACTCAGCGCCATCTGACTGATCAATATCTGGGGCTCAGAAATTGTTTCCCTGAGGACAATTTGAGCTTGACGAATCTCCTACGGACATCTATGTATACCTTCAAGCTCTCACATTCCTAATATCAGTCTCTTTCAGTAGAATTATTACCTTGCCGTGGTTACCGTATAGCAGAAGTGCGTAACCTTTCTGGTTCTGCGGGCCAAATTTCTGGCTTAGAATAATTGGCGGACCACCAGTTTTTGCTTGCGCCTTCCATTTCCCTTCATGTGGTCGATTGTTCTATGGCAAAGATGCTGTTTTTATAACTTAATAAACTTAATAAAGTCCCTACCTTTGAGTTAAGCTAATTAGGGTGCAAAATTCGTTCTTGAAAAAGTTTGATTATGACATTTACTAACAATAAAAACTTCTAATTTTTAGTATAGAAAGTATTTATTTGTCAACTTGCAATTCTCCGCGGGCCACATAAACGACTGTCGCGGGCCGCAGGTTGCGCACCCCTGCCGTATAGAGAGCACCTATGTCGAACTCGCACCATTGCTTGCCATCCTAGTCCCGGTAGCTTAATGGTTAAGTCGTCTCACCGGTCATCAGAAAGTTGTGGGTTCGGTCCCTATCCGGGACTAAGAAATCGCTTTTCTAAAATCAATTTAAGCTTGACGAACGTGCTACAAACACTTTGAAGATTATTAATCTTCTAGCTTACAAATAAACCAACTTTTAAGGACTTGATCAGCTAAAATACTAGGGGTGGAAGTCGCCTCCCCCTGTCCCCCCTCACCTGCTACGGCCCTACCAATGGAGTCAAATATGTCCGAAACTATGGTTGTGATTAAGTTTAGTTGAATTTTTCTGCCCTCCTGTTTGGAGCATTAGGTGTTAAGTCAGTGGAAGACTACACGCGATCCAAGAGCAGGGTAATTGAGCTGTTACGCGCTCCCCTTCGTTTACGTAAATTTCACATGTGAAAAACATATGGAATTGGAACATCTTCATATATGAAATTTTCATTCCACATATGAAGTGAGGGCATTTTCACATATGAAATGACTAATTCATAAGTGAAATGAACTGGTTCAAACTTTCACATGTGAAATCTTGGTGTACGAAATATGTATTTCAAGCGTGATATGGAACATTCACATATGAAAATTAATTTCACATATGAAAGTTACATTTCACATATGGAATTGAAACAATTCACGTATAAAATATTATTTTCATATGTGAAACTGCATGTGAAATTTTAGTAAGGGCTTAGTTGCAGTCAAATAGTGTTTAGTTAAACATTTTTAAAGCCGGTCAAAATTATTTTAATTAAGCATACATAAAGCCAATCCGACGACCCCCGTGGCCTAAGGGATAAGGCGTCGGCCTCCTAAGCCGAAAATTGCGGGTTCGAGTCCCGTTGGAGGTGCTTGTGTAAGAGACCGTTACAGTCAATTCTCAAATTTTATATATCGTTATACCGTTCAAAACCATAAAATAGAAGTTCACGAAAACTTTTGTGTGCTTTGAAACTTCGATGTTTCCCGAATACTATTTACAATCAGAGTGGCCGTATTGCATCAGATATACCACCAAGGGCCGAAGGACAATATTCGAGCGTGTACTTTTTGTGCGATACAAGATGGACACGAAACTGCTTGTGAAATTCACATTCAAATTAACCTTGCCTTTGTCATAGATTTCTAAATCAACTCCTACAGCCATAATCGACTGTAGAGCTCTTTTGAGAAACCTTTTTAAATTACACAAATTAGTTCGAGGAAGTGATGCAAATGCAACGCTCTTTGGGACTTGGACTATCGACAATGATGCAACATTCCTTGCTTGTTTGATCAAAAAAATTTTGCTAGAGACTCAACAGGCCTCGGGAAGACTCAAGACCTTTTTTTGTTAACATATGATTGTATTTTGCTGTCAATCTAGCTGGGGTTATGACACCGAACAACAGACACATTTTCAGCTTCAGTTTCAAGATTTCTTTTCCTAGTTTTGCCAGCAAATGAAAGTTTAAAACTCGATGGACATTCAACCATCGCTTCAAAAGTCGTTGGGGAGGGCTTAATGTTGCACCCCTACCCCAACAGTACTAAGACAGTGTGCATGAATTGATTTGGTGCCTGTACCTCTGTAAGACTTTATCAAAATGATCGTTAAAAACTTGTTTTATTGGAATCGACCGTTTTTGTATGGTGGGCTCGCTTGGCTGGCCTACCATGGACTTTTTCCTGTTCTATTAGGAAAGACCATCCATGGTTGGTTTGGTAGATCAACTGTTTAACTCGGCTAACCTAAAATTCGGTTGAAACGGTTAAACCAAAAAACGACAAGAAGCATGTTCCACTGGAAAACTGGAAGCATGTTCCACTGACGAAACGTGTCGAAAAATCATCACGAAATTATTTACGTGGAATATCGAAAATATGGAGTGTCATGAAATTTCAACCATTTCAACCAAAATATGTTTACACTGAACTAGTTAATCTCAACAGATCAAAACCTGATTTATCCATATAATCGAGTATACGTTCGTCTAGAAATTGCCTCTACCATGTTAGGTTGGAACATATAATTAAGAAACGATTCTGTTGCGTTTGCACAAGCCGTGCAAACGAAGAGATTACTGTGACATATACGTTGGAAACGTGGGAGCTTGAAGATGTCTTGAATGAATGATAGATGAACGATCGTCAAGCTCTTACCTCAGAAAAATTATTTCTGAGCGCCAGAAGGGGATCGAAGTGCGACCGTCTGATGACCGGTGAGACGCTCTAAACATTGAGTGACCAAGACTCAGCTGGCGAGATAGCTCGGAATTCATTCTAACGCTCGGCTTCGCCTCGGACTAGAACGGATTCCTCGTACTTGAAAACCCAGTCTAGTCCTCATTTTCAGCCTCAAATATTAGTCAACATTTTTTTTGACATTTTTAGTGTATTGTAAAGGAAAATATAAATTGAGGTCGTAAGATGACCGTGCAACAAAATTTGACGATGGCAGGAAAATGGCCATCAGACGAACTTTTTAAAACGGAAGACGTGTGTATTTCAATTTTTATATGCTACTTCACAAAATAACAAGAATTCTACGCACGCTCAAATTGGATAAGCCTCATTTTCTCCCTGAGTAGAGACTGAGCTGGCGTAGTTTTCATTTTCTATTTGAGAATAGAGACACGGAACACATCACTAGAACTCGAACCTTTTTACTTTATAATACAAATAGTAAAACAGCTTTCGTGTCTCTCTATTGTGATAGAAACCTGAGTGACGTCATTTCAAAAGGAAAAATATCTAAAAACGCTTAGCCCTCAAGCAATGTTTTACTTGTTTATTAAAAGAAAATGCGAATTGACAAAATCTTATTGTAAAATAGGAGATTTATGAAGGTATTTGCTGAACAGGACGTTCAGGACAATTACTTTCTTGGACTTAAATCGTGCATTATTACATTTGTCGGAGACATGCACTTTATCAGTCTAAAATTCTTAGAAATTCTTCATGTTTGAAGAAGTTTGAAGTATTCACATTACATTTTGACAATCTATGTAGGTATGATGCAGATATTACTGTGATCTGTTTGTCACAATTGAAGAAGCATTTTAGATAGATATTTGCCAGAAAAGTTCAGACCTTTAATAAGTTTTCCTACAAAATATAAGGGCCCGGATAAATAAAAGGTCATTAGGCAATTTCTGGATTATCACAACTTTTGTGGGCTATATTTAGAATACGTTTTAAAGAAAATTATTGCATGTAGGAGTTCATCACAAAAAACTAATAATATCAATAATAACAAATATAATAATTAGAATAATAATAATATAATAAAATGATATAATATAATAATTTAATAATAAAGATAATATAATAACAATAATAATAATAATTCTAAAATTAATTATGGTAATGATAAAGAAGAAGAAGAAAGAGAAATAGAAGAGGATAAGGAAGATGATGAAGAAGGAGAAGAAGATGAAGACGAAGAAGATGATGATGATATTGAAGAAGAATTAGCAGAAGAAGAAGAAGATGATGATGATGATGATGATGATATGACGATGATGACGAAGAAGAAAAAGAAGAAGGAGAAGGAGAATAAGGATAATAATAATAATGTGACGATAATAATAATTACTTTTATTCAATCATAATGTACAATTATTATTAAGTGTAAACTACATTTCATAAAAGACATGATAATAATAATAATAATAATAATAATAATAATAGCAAAAATTTTTATAGCAGCATCTCCATATGCTGGCTCTCACATCAAGAAATAAAAAAATACTTGTGGTACAGTACTAAATTACAACATAGTTTTTAAATAAGATATTAACCTGATACCAGCAACATATCCTAAAAGTAATTAATTGACACTATGGTAAAACTCGTTACTAAAAATGTGAAGTCTGCTTGATATCTGGGAAAGCCCTTATTTGTCAGATGTTCTTGGTTTGCCGAGAAAACGTCTTAAATTATGCCCAATTCTTAACATTAATTTCAAAACTATTATAACAATGTAAAGCTTTGTCTTGAAAACTACCTCAAATTAATGGGATCGCTCATTACATGCTATTACTAGAACGTAATTCCTTTTGTGTTCTACGCTTGAACTTTAAATAATTCGGCCACTTCAGTACAGCTTTATCCGGTGAAGTATATACTTAATACTGTTAAACAAAACAAGAAATAAAGGTACTGGATTAGCGCTAGGTGACCTCTGTGTATCCGGGCCCAGAACTGTGTGTCATTCGTACTTATCCATTCCCTACTTTGGCTTCTTTTCGTCTATATCAAGCAACTCCTTCTGGATTCCAGCAGAAATGTTTGTCATTACTTAAATTGTCCATAACCAGCACATCTTCTGGTGACATATTGAATTTGAAGACGTCCAGATTTTCAGACAAATGTTTCACGTTTGTAGATTTGGGTAAAATTGCTGTAATAAATATATGAGAACAATAAAAACTATATGAAGTTAAAGTAGTTCTAAAAACACGAGCACAGTATCAACTTTCTCGTTCCAAAAGTTCTTCTACTCAAGAACTTGGAGGACTTGGAAATAAATTATTACACCTGACTCCTTCCATCTATTCCTCTCCCTTCCACTTCCCCTACCCTTTTTCCATCTCCTTCCTTTTTTCTTTCTATTAATCTTTTCCTTTCTCTTCTTCTTTCTCTTTTCCGTTGTCGCTTTCTTTCGTCCTAGCTTTCTCCCTTTCTTTCTCTCATGATTTCTTCTGCTCTCCATTCCTCCTTTTCTTTTCTTTTTCTTTTTCTTTCATGAAAATCTTCGTTCAAACCTTTTCTTGTTAATGCAAGTTAAACGTAATTTCTACTCGAATGAATTGCCTGATTGTAAAGAGCACTTATAAATTCAACATGATAACATATCGACATTTTCGCATATACGTGGCATTTTTTTTGCAAGAAAATAAACAAGTGAATTACCGATTATTTAGATACTTCTAAGCAGCAAAAATTGCATATTAACACACGAACTCTCCGAGTTCTCTCATTTTCGAGTAAAATCGTCTGGCGCTAATCAGAGAAGAAGAGTAAAAATCTGATTTGGCCATTAAGGAGTTAACCTCTATATCTTATGAAGCAAACTGTTAAACGAGTTTCAAGTACTAAAGTTTTTATCTACAGAACATGATTGGTTGTTCTAGTTAGTTCCTAATTTCACCCGAAAAAATCTTCTTTCATTTAAAATAAAGGCTGATAAGTTGAAACTTTCTTTGCTAAACCAGTAGAACCATATTTATAATCGTCGTTCAAACTGAATCATGCAACAAAAATTTGAAGTGCTGGATGAGAAAATCGTCTACCCAATTTTGACCTTATTTTTTGACCTCGAAATTTTTACTAAATGACAAATGATGGTGTTCTGCTCAACCTCTCGAGATAATCAAGCTTTCAAAAAATAAAAATTAGGAAAATTAAATACACACATTAAAATTAAAAAATAGCAAATATCAATGGAAATAAAAAGTCGAAAGCATTGAAACTTTGGATATGTATAGTTATACCATAATCACCTCTATGCATTATGTATATATGTTGTTGCGATAAATAGAAAATATCTATAAAATAGAGTTTACCTATTTCTAAGATTTGAAGCAGTATTTACGGCAGCTCATAACAGAGAAGACGCGTACATAAACGGGCATTGCATTTCAATGTTAAAATAATCTTTTTTTTTTTCAAAGTGAATCAGGAATAAGAAGTTTATTTTAAACAATTTAAATCATTATGTAAGACAAAATAGGTCGACACCCAGGTGGGGGTGTCAATAACACGTGTATGAATGAGTTCATTTTATTTGCATGCATTAGAAAGATTTCAAAACTTTCAACCTTTTATTTACAGAAATATCCCTAATTTTATAAAATATAATTTTTTGTAAAAGAACGTCATTAAAAATATAATTTTTTTCTCTCAAACTGGGAACGCCAATCTTCTTCTCTTCAGAAGTACTTTTAAGTAAGATCGAAATTGTATGCACGATGTTTCATTGGAGGGGCACTTTAATCATTCCATACTTACCTTATTAGAGGGGCGTTAAATCGGGAGGGGCGCTAATTTAAAAGAATAGTGCCTTGTCCTGACAGTAACATCGATACAAACATTTAACTAAAGGCCAACACAATTTTGATAGTTTATTTCCTTAATCAATTAATTCAACACAGTATTGACAAAATCACCGGAATTCAAGAAAAAGCCGAGAGAATTTAAACAATTTAAATCATATGCAATTATCTTATTCGACATCAAAGTCCCTTCGATGTCGTCAGAGCCTTCACCGTCAACAACGTCTGATAACGCCTAGTCAAAATCAGAGTATTTCATGATATGCACTGCTGGTTATATTTGCCATTAAAACCTAAAAGCGCCCCAGGGATCCTTATTTGAGCAGGGGCGCTTACTGCTTTTTTGCATTCTCGAAGAGAGCTCTTACTCGGAAGGGGCACTAAATCGGATGGGGGAATTAATTAGAACATTTAATGTATACACACTTACCAACATCATGTTCAATAGCCCATCGGTAGAGTATCTGGGCGGAACTTTTGCCGTACTTTGCTCCGATCTCAACAAACACGGGATCTTCCACGAGCTTAAAAGGAACACAAGCAAATAAGATGGCCTATGTTATCTTGTTTGCTGAAAGTAAAAGTTGTGTAGTCTGCTTGAGCTGTTATACATGATGTTTAATAGAGACCAACACAGTTTTCTCGGGTTCAAAATACAGTTAACTACCGATAACTCGAACCTTCGGGGGAAATCGAAAAAGGTTCCAGTTATCGGGAGCTCGAGTTATCGGGAGACGTCATCAAACGAGCAGAAATTAGGGAATACAATTGTATTTTGTCTACGTGCTTTGTTACTATTCAAAGAGAGTGCGTTTTGGTCAGGTTTATTGAAGAGAATGAGTACAGACGAAATGATTAGTAATTACTATTAGTAATTAGTAACTGATTAGTAATTACTATTATTAGTAATTATTATTATTAGTAATTAGTATCATTAATTACGGAATTAATGATACTTTACTAATTTACTTCACAATTCACATTAGGTTAATTGTGAAGTTTCGCTTCATAATGCCCTGAGGATAATTCTAACAAAACAACCAAACACGTTTTATGTATACTTAATACCAAGACACTAAAGAACTTGACACTAAGGACAATTAGAAACTTCAACATGAATACACGCTGCTCAGTTTTATTCAAAGTAAATTTAAATGATCTGAATTATGTTTTGACATCATTACACTTTATTGACAAATGAGGCTCGAGTTATCGAGGGGAAAATGATAAAGAAAATAACCTGAAGAGAAAACAATTTCACTTCGAGTTAGCGGAATGTTCGAGTTACCGAGGGTAGAATCACCATAAAAGTATGAAGCAAATCCAAGAGAAATTGATTTTGGTAAGAGTTAACGCGAGCTTCGAGTTATCGAGGGTTGGAGTTATCGAAAATTAACTGTACGAGTTTCTTTGGATTGAGCTATGAAGGGCTTTCTAACAATGTATTCAATTTGTACCTATAAGGCGATCTCGCAGAGAACAACAGTTCGCTTTGAAGGGGAGATTCTCACAGAGGTCAGGAAATGCTTAGAATGAAATTCATTCGGAGCATGTCTCAGCTTTTACTGCACACTATTTTATTGCGGTATTTCATGAAAGAATTAAAAAAGCAAAATAACTATCATTATTTTACGACTGAGCTCACTATCCGGTCTGTATGCAAAACGACTCACGCTGATTCGCTGCCTGGCCGTGTAATAAGTATTTCGTACTGACCGCGGCTAGTTTTGGAGGAAAATATTTCCGAGTTTATTAATAAGAAAATAATCCAGATTCAAGTACGATTTAAAAAGATTTACAACAACAAACTAGATACAAAAAAAATACGAAGTAATAGGTAAAAACAAGCTAGTAAGCTTAAGTCGCTAACTGGTTAACTAAAAAGTTCCTTAATAGAGGTGAAGGAAGGAGCCAAAAGCCATATGATAAATTCCTTATTTACCCTTTAACGCACGGTTTCCGATATATCGGACACCTAAGAACAAAAGAGCCAATGAGAGAACAAAGGAAAAACAAAGTCAGAACAAAGAACAAAAGAAAAAAAAAATTCATGCGTTAAAGGGTAAACCTCGTTTGTTGTCTCAGTAAGGGAAAGTATTAGCGGCCGGAGTTTTCCGCTCAGACCTCGCTGCTTCGCCGCTCGGTCTGTACGAATATCTCGGGCAAATACTTCCCTGTACGGACCTCGCTCGCGGTTAAAAAGTAATCTGTATACTTATTCCAATGATATGATAGACATTTAGTAATTTAGGTATTGAGTATAGATTTCTGAGTCCCTGATGGAAATCCCACTTGTAAACTTTTGATCGCCGGTGAGATGATCTAACCATTCAAGTATACTGACTCAGACAGCAGAAAGCATATTACTATGTGTATTCCGCATTGATGGTGCTAAGTTCGCTAGTCTCGCTCTGACGGTTGTTCATTAAGTTTTGAAGAAGTTGTAAAAAAGGGTGGGTGCTAGGGTATGTTTACGTGTTTCATTTTTTTCGTGCGTGCGTGTGTCCTCGTGTGTGAGGCAATATGTTTATGGGGTTCTCCCTACGTTGGCCGGAGCACGTCAAGTCCAACCAGCAGGAAAAAGATAGCTTCATAAACTTCATAAATTAAGTAGAGAAAAAGTTTACCATACCTTTCCAATTCCCAGTGATGAATACGCCTGAAGGGTAATGTTTTTCGATTTACAGTACTCCAAAAGTGCCTTCTGATACAGATAAGGATGAAATTCGACCTACGTTAGAAAAAAGAAAAATAATGACTGGCACCAGAGGAGAAAAACCTCTGGACTTGTTAAGCTAAGTAAACATCACCTTTTCAAGTCCAACGTATGACCACAGCCTTCAAGTTCAGTCGGCGCAGAATCGCTCCAGTTAAGGTGACTGAATACAATTCTGCTGGTTTTTCACACTCGAAGCTTCCTTGACAGAACTCTGGAATGGTGAGAGCCCGTAATTCGACATTTAGCAGAATACGAAAACGGTGATGGGAGATCAAACTGGTAGAATATCAAGGATTTTCCCTGTTTACATGGCTACAACAGGAATTGAAAACAACCTCAAAAATTCAGTTGTGTAACATCAGCGAAATATATCGTCATTAATACAAAATTGGCAGAATTTGTTTCCACTGCACGTCATTCGTTGAAAACCTAAAAAGTCGGACCTAAATCGAGGAATTCTGCAGTATTTTCTATTACTAAATCACTATGTTTTAAAAAATTTAAAAGTTCTCCGTTAAAATGTTATGAAAGTGGTATTGGAAGATAAAATGTGTTTAATGCACGCTTTGTACAACTGAATACGAGAGTTGTTAACTGGATTTTCCACTAACTAAAATGAATTTTCGTGGTTGTTTTCAATTAGCTCTCGTGCCATGAAAACAAAGCAATTCTTAATACTACCCAACCTGTGTAAACTCCTTACATCGCTTCCCTTTTCTCTCAAATTTGAAGTTATTGGCTGTAACCAGTGTTGTCGACTCGAGTCAGCGACTTGGACTAGAGTCGCACTCGAGCTGCAAGATTTTGTGACTTGGTACTTGACTCGGACTCGCCTCAATTGACTTGAGACTTGACTTAGGACTTAAGTCTGACTTGAACCTAAAAGTACAGTACTATTATCGCAACCAAACATGGCGCGAAAAGCAAGAGAGAATGATCGGCTGGACTTTCAACTAAACATAGTTTTCTTATTACACAGTATTTATCCGATGGGATTGATAATTTTCGTGCTTGATTATATGAAGTCAGTATTGAATTTCTGCGCCATTTTTCCGCTGGCCCATTAAACTCATTCTCACGACAAGGAACCATAATGTATGTTCCGAAAGTAATCTTGTTTGGATTCTGCCGAGAATTTCCCTTTAACCGTAGCCGAAGTCGCTTGCCAAAATCTTAAAGTTTTTAATTCGACATTAGTGAACTTGTTTTGTAATCACTAGGATTTTATGTGTGGCTACTTGGTTTGGCAATGTAAAAGGACTTGGGACTTGACTCGACACTTGTTCTCAAAGACTTAAGACTTGACTTGGGACTTGACTCAAGGGACTTGAGACTTACTTGAGACTTTAACTGAGGGACTTGCAAACAAGTGTGGCTGTAACTATTCCAGAGGTACGATCAAGGAAAGCATGAAGTGCGAAAACTAGCCAAACTGTGTTCAGCAAGCTTAAGCAGAGGCCCAGGATTATAATCTGTGATGCATTCATTGTCTTCGTCGGTGGAAAATTCTTCAATTCAGTCTCCATACACTGAATGTAACGTACTGAGCGGTCATGTTAGAATAACGTCATGTTCTGTTCTTAAATTTTAATGTTTATTTTTAATTTAATTTAAAATAATTTTTAATTTAACCCTGGGCGGAACGTTGGGTCATTCAAGTGGTTCTTGCTATCTAACTTTAGAACAGTTTTTAGAACAGTTTGGATTTAAAAGCTAAAATTCATGACTTCACCTGAGATTTTATGGAGAATGGCTTGGTGCGGGATTTGTTATCATGATAGCCACATCTTTGAAGTAAACTTTTTGATTTTTTAAAATACTTATGCTTTGCGTTTTAACCCTTTCTTTACCACACTTAGATATGTATGTCAACTTAATACTTTATAGAAGAACGGACTTTTACAGTCCCATAGCCATACAAAGGGTTAAAGGAGATGCAAATAAAATAATGATATTTGTGCGCAAAACAAAACTGAGAAAACAGCTCTCACAATTAGTCACTAATGCTCATTATCCACAAAAGAGCCAATGCATTCCGGGAAAATGATTGAAAATTTGCGATTTTTTTGTATTGTTGATGTTGAGCGACCCACTAAGATTCTATCTAAAATGATCATAACAATGGCGCTAATTTGCGAAAGGTTTTAAAGCTCTTGATTGAAAAATGGAGGAGTAATAGCTCTTTTCTTTTCTTATGGGAACTGTTAGTTTGTCTTTTTGTAAACTTAGCTCTTGAAGACATTACGACAAAGATATACATTTTTAATTTTGTTTCTTGCTAGTTTACATTATTTTCAAATGG
The DNA here is from genome assembly GCA_030142905.1 of Heliopora coerulea. NCBI lineage: Eukaryota > Metazoa > Cnidaria > Anthozoa > Scleralcyonacea > Helioporidae > Heliopora > Heliopora coerulea. Next base: position 54,738 of record JASJOG010000100.1, on the reverse strand, counting down.
CGATGGATAAACCAGGCGGAAATCTTAACATTATTATAAAAATCAATGTCGAGCAAAACATTCGTAACAAACACATTTTGTTTGATATATATTTATTGCCTAACGTTTCGTTGCATCTTCGTCGTATCACAACCATACTCCAAACCTATGTAATTAGAATCTGACGATGTTGCGAGATGCGACGATACATAAAGGCAATAAATATATATCAAACAAAATGTGTTTGTTACGAATCTTTTGTTGGGCATTTATTTTTGTAATATTTTCAAGTGATTTACAAAATTTGAAAATGAACTAAAACCTTTGCGATAAACATGGCGCTAGTTACACTATACCTGATTTACTGCAGGTACAACTGATGCGTATGAATTCATTTCCTCCAGATGTCTGATTAGGTAGTTCGACACACCAATCGACTTCACGCGCCCTGAATGATGGTGAAGAAGTGATAAATATTATTTCCTAGTACGTTTGGGTACCGAGATTAGTAATGGTATGTGATAACGTATGGAGATGTCACGTAACTAATCTTGAGCTGAAAACTTAGCCAGTTAGCTCAGGCTTAGGGGCTGATTACATGGAGATTTTCAGCCCAGACGTCTGATAAAATACTTGAAAACGGAGCCCGCGATTACGTGAAGTATGAGCTACCCGGGCTGAAAATTTCAGCCTGGCTGACTAGGCTGAAAAATCTCATGTAATCATACGAAAAAATTTCAGCCCGGGCTGAAAAGATGATTGACAGGCTTGGGAAGAAGCAAATTGCCAAAACAACAAAGGCTACTTACAATTTTCTACATGGGTGCACTTCCGATTTTAGTTTCAGCCCGGGCTGAAATATTTCAAGTAATCGGAACTTTTTTCAACCCGATCTGCCGGGCAGAAATTTTCCCATGTAATCATCATATTAACCCTATTTGCTGGAATTAAGGCTTGGCTACATACCTCTGGACAAGCCAACAAGACCGGACAGCGATTCTTTTAAATAAGGAACGGAAAAACTAAAACTTTGAGTGAAAACCTGAGGTATCCTGTCGATACCTTGAATTTCCAGCGAGCTATTTCAGCAATTTTTCTTATTAACGCGTTCGCCCATATGTTCTAAACTGTCATCAAATCAGTCACTGAGCTACAGCGTTGTGCGGAATGCATTGTGGAACAAACTTACTTTTCGCAAATCAAAAATTGTTACGAATAACAAAAGTTAATGCAAGAAAAAGATTTAATTAGGGAACTAAAATTTAATAATTTGCAATCAAAAATAGTATGAATGTTTGAAAAGTAAATAGTACAATAAACAGTAAATAAACAGGTATTATTGTAAAGAAATAAACTGTGAATATAATCCAACTTTAACACAATTTCGACCAGAATGGCCCTACATCATTTGTTGGCCTGATTTAAGGACTTTAAGACACAAGCCGACTTTTTCTAAGGAAATCTCTCAAAATCGTGCTTCCATAACTTGGGCGGGGGGAACTCGTAAGATTTTGCCTCATTCGACCGGATGCATGCAAAATTATTTTTCGTAGCCGTTCAACAAGGACGCGGTAAATTCATTGTTTTTGTGAAACACAGTTAGATACGAACGAATCCTAACACCAATTCTAACCGTAACCACAACTCTTACCATAAAACAGTTTAAGAAAAAGAAAACGAAGTAGAAAATTCCAAGGGAAAAGGGTTGGAGTGGATCACAATTTTCCGCGAGACGGCGGAAAACTCTACCCTCAACACTATGGTGACTACGACATCAACTAATTACTAATAATTAAATGAACATGATATGATGTTTGATCTATGTTGAACAGGCTACGAAAAAAGTTTAGCCGACCGGATTCCTTCACTTAGCCGGATAAATAATACATACAAAGCGATGGCGATGCAAACTATACCAGTAGAATACCTTCACTTTGGAGTTTTTCCAGTGCCATCCAACTTCCCTTACGAAATTCTTTGTTCTTTGGATCGTCCTGCTTAATATTTGACGTACCTGGCCAGTGGATTAAATACAGGTCCAAATAATCGCACTGAAGGTTTTCGATGGATTGTAAACATGCTTTATAGGCAGAATCAAAGCCTTGCCCGGCAGTTGCTGACGAAAAAGCAAAATCTCGATCAGCGTAACACATCTAAGAATCATTTTCAAGGTAACATTAAGAGAAAATTTCATGATTAACCTACACTGATGAAGTTAACCAGTTAATCATGAAATTTTCTCTTCGTGTTATCCTCTGGCTTGAGGATGATTCTGAAACAGAATTAAACACCACACTTCCTAACGGTTTTCGCCCGGAAAATCTATAGCTACGGTTCTTTTACATACATGTTATACAAGACAAAACGAAGGTGCTTATCGGTATGAAACCTCATAAATAGTGTTTTTCGACAAGGAGGGTACGCCTAAATTCAACTTTTGTTGATGTGATTTGTTAAATAGCATTGGGCACTATTTTGAAGGTAATTTTGAGTTCTCCATTGGACGTTCGCTACAAGAAAATTTCAACAAGTTCTTTACAGATCCAAAGCTTCTTGAAAGCTAATGTGAAGTTTATGCATAAAATATAATACGTATTGACAGCAAACAGCATAAGGCAATCTGACGTTATCCGTTTGTCTTGAACGTGATGTTTAGCCTAACAAAAGTGTTCTGAATACACCATTTATCGGGGGTACATATTTCACATACCAAGTTTACTGGTGATAAAAATATCTGATCGGCTAAGATTGTATTTTGGTAAGAATGTCTTCAGGCATCTACCAAGATCACGTTCGTTCCTGTATACTGCAGCTGTATCTAACGTTGAAAAAGAAGTGAGAAACACCAAAATGCTATTGTCGTTAACAGACGAAGCTATGGCATAGATACTGTAACACACAAATGTTATGCATGAATAGGTTAGTGTATGTAATTTCAGGCAATAACTGGACGCAAGTCGAGCTCAAATATTCCGAAAAATTTTTTTCGATTTCAAGACGGGGATCGAACCAGCAACTTTCTAATGACCTGTTAAACGTTCTAACCATTGAGAAACTAAGACTAAGATGGCGAGCTAAGGTACACGTTTGACGTATGTGCTGCTTTTGATATCAAATGAGATGAATCTTACATATTGAAGGATTTGTAAGGATTTAGCGATAACACAGACGATATGGGGACATTTGTCAAGCTGAAACTGTCAGAGAAACTATTTCAGAGCCGAAAATCGATTTTTGTTCCGATTCCTTGACGGGCGGCTAACCTGCATCCTTCTTATAGTACAGTAAGCTTATGGCTTTTCAACTCGGTAGAGACACGCTTCAGACGAGGTCCGGGATCTTTACTGGAGCCCCAAACAATATACAATAACGAAGATTTACGAATGTTCAATCAATGTTCAACTCAAGCAAGAAATTTTTCTGACTCGGGGTTTTCTTCTTGATGTCTATTATAGCTTGCTTTTCTCTGGTTGCTTCTGCCTGATCGCTTTTATCTGCTCTCTTTGTTGGGGACGAAAAGTCTCTTTTTATGCTTTTGGTGGGCAACTTCAGGTGACAGTGAAAGTTGACCATTCAGTAGTACCGCCGAGAGGGTGGTGGCGTCAAATTGACCCCGGGTCCGGACGAAATAAGGGGGCCCGGAAGAAATCAAGGGGCTCGGTTGGCCGGAAAATACTATATTGAATTCATATTTTTTATCAGTGAAAGAAACAACTATTGCTCATGTGCCATCAGTGTTTGTAAGTAAAACAAGACAATATGACCATTTTTACATTCCGATTTGGCGACGTCCGTGTTTCAGACACGAAAAGATGAATTATTTTGTATTATATGACGTTTTTCGCTAACGTTTCATGCATCAATGTGCGTGGTTTGTCTTAAAGTAGCACTTTAGAGTACAGACAGTTTGGATTCATCATGCATGGAATACTGAATTAATTAGACATTAGGGAACGTTTGAAAATCTGCTATAAAATTTTGAACTTGGTCATACTTGTATTTAATAATTTAAATTTAGAATTGCTTTTACTGTTTTGTTCATTTCTGAAGTTTATAAGGCGAGGCATTTGTGCAATACTGTGAATCTGTTGTGTACCAACTTCTCTACCCTTCCCTGAGGCCTGCAGCGACTGTTGGCGGCACTGCCAATCAGATACATTTTGACCACATCTTTTGCTCTGCTAGGTGAAGAAGTTTGCTCTTCACTTAAGCTAATAGGGTCAGGTATGATCTCTGCAAGGGTCACCTCCCTGTTTGACCATAACAACATTGAAATCTACCTACCAAACATGCGGTAACCCAAGTTTAAAGCACCATTAACAGTCCTGCTCACGATATCATCTGTTTCAGTTGAGCGCATCTGCCATGTTCCCACTGTGATAAAAAATGACACAAGTTGGCAGTCAAATTTATTTACAGTTTAAATTTATTTCAATATCGGATATTATTTTTACAAGATAGATTATTGTTTTTCACCTTAAGTTATTTTTTTTCAAAGCATTTGAATCCAGCAATAATTTTTTCCTCTAGATATTCTTTTTCAGCCTACTGTTTTAATAAACAGTGAGTACTGCACTTTCTGTTCCATTGAATAAAGTTATCTGGCATTAGCCAGAATGATTTTAATCAAAATAGTGTGATTGAAGTTTGATTCAACAGGACCTTGAATCTACAAATAAGAACCAAGCAACCAACCAAGTAATAATATCTGCTTTATTGGTGGTGTCCATTTATGAAAGGTTCATTAATATTCAATTTATAGTTTGTCATTGTAGCATGATTCCTTCAATTAGAAGTACCTGCTACATTTAAAATATGACTAGTATATAATGACTAAATTAAGATAACTTGAAAAATGTGGTATTTATGTTTGCTTTCATCCTGCCAAGCAAGTATCTGTTAAAATGTCATTAACATGCAGTATGGCTTGAGAAAGTTCCTAGTTGCCAGTATGTTTTGGTGACTTCTCACTTGCCCCAGCAGTCACATTTGCTTCATTTAAAAGCTTGCTTTGGATCTCCTCATGCCAGTTTTGATTGCCTGAATTGATCAGTTCAGCACAGCATGAGGCATGTTCGTCTGGGTCAAGGTACTGAACTGCAGAGCACTTGCTCAAAACTTTTATGTGCAATTGCTCCAAATTCATCATCTCCTCACCTTCAAATAGGTCATCATCACCATGTTACATCTAGCATTCTTTAAATTTGTTACCAAAATTCAATAAATTTTTAGCTCATTTTCATCAAACACAATGACTTTTTAATCTTATCACTGCATAATCTTGTTGCTTCACAATCTGATTATTTTGTGTAATCTTCACAAAGCAGATTTTTTATCAAGCCACCCAATTTATTTTAAATCCACACTACACCCCACTTCATAAAAACTACTTTAATAGAAATGAAAATTGTCTGCTTACAAGAGGTTATAATGCTTTTTGGGATTTTTATCTTGGTGTCCAAAGACCAGTTTGACATTATTCCACTTTGTAAAATTTATTTTATAGATGAAGGTTATTCAAGGTTATTGGAGGTTATTAGACAGAGAAACATTGTTGGTGTCAAAGCTAGAATGCAACATTTTTTCTCGCATTTGAAATTTTCAAAGGTTTACAAGTTTGACACCAAATTTAAAAAAAATGCATGCTAAGTCAGTATCTTGTTGATAGTTTGGTCTTTATTACAGAATTAAAATAATATGGAGTTTTTTTAAAATTTTAGTGAAAAATGAATGGCAGTTGGAGTCAAAATTTCTTAATGGATTTAATTATTTTATTAGTAGGTTAAAAAACCATGTCATGGTAATGGTTAATCATGTTAACAGGAATTCAAGAGATTTGGAAAATGGTTATATCTAAATTTAATAAAGGGTATTTGATAAGCAACTCCATCTTCTGTACTTATAAGGAACCACACTGATATATCACCAGTGCTGGCTATTTGTACATCATCACCACATCCAACACATCTGCACAAACATCTGCCAGTCCATAACCTCTGTCAGCTAATATATGCTAGCTTGCAATTAAACTTAAGAAATTTGTATCTGCATAGAAAATGCAGTTGTGCCCATACTATCTAAACTTGAGAGATCCTCATCCTGCAGATTTCAGCATTGCATGGTACATGGTGATTGTAATGGACTGAAATGCATATACTGTAGAAGATAGAAACAATTGTGATAGTGATGACTATAAATGTTGTCTTATGATATTTACAGATCTGGTGTAGGTCAAGTTAATTAAGTTTAAAGAGTTAAAACTGGCGGGGTCTCTGTCTTACTACGTCAGGTATCGTTCAGTAGAGAAGAGTTTCATGGTCTCGCTGGTTAGATTGTTTTGGTCCAAACTGGACCCTGTGACAAATCACTATTAGTTTTCAATGACTATCAGCTGCTGTATCATCTAATTTAATTTTATCAACAAAATTTATAATTTCCACTCATACCAGTGATTGTTCTATAGCTTATGAATAACAGTTAACTCACAAAATTAATGTACGTACGTCCCATCATTGGCATAGTCTGTCCTGAATTTAGAAGACATGTTGCCACTAAAGGTTCGGCCATGCTACCTATTCTCCGATAAGTATTTGAATCAACACGCTGACGATCCAAAATCCACAAAGGCTGTTTAAGCGAAGAAGAAAAAATTATTTATTCGATACACTCTTGTGTACGATCGGTTGTACTTGTTTTCGTAATGTATTTCGTAACCTGGTAGCCTCGGTAATTGTCGTTGTACGTTCGCTCTCGTTAACGACGTTGTACGTCGTTGTACGACGGCTCATACAATTCGGCCAATTCGGGATATCTGGCGGGAAAATCAGAAAGCGAAGTATGAAATCCACAATGGACTGCCAAACTACTTGGATTCAATGCAGCAAAAAATCATGCGGAAAATGGAGAATAGTTAGAGAAGAAGTAGCTAAGAAATACGCGAACTTGGTTTGGAACTGTGAAATGAACGAGAATCACATGTTTGACAAATGCAGTGAACCTGAGGAAGAGATTGAAGTGCCGAAAGGTAAAAAAGTCGTTTTTACGAAATTTCCCTACGAAAACGGCGAAATTGTAATGGCAAAGATGTCAGGATACTGCTCGTAAGTACAAAAGGTTACGCATCAGATGATGCATAAGTATATGTGTCAGACTAGTCTAGTCGTAGAAAGTTGTTAATTCTCGTCAACAATTACGGTTATGATAATAAAAACAAACAACAATAACAACTAAAATAACGACAACAACAGTACTAATAGTAATAAGACTATAAAAGTATTTTCCATTCCTTAAGCATTTGTCATGTTCAACTATAACATCCAAGAAATCAAATTTGTTTCGTCTTGAAATCTGCTATGGGAGCCTGGGCTAGATTAAAGGTCATGGCTGACATGGCAGCCATTAAGAATTCTTTCAAACTCTCTAAGTCCATGTATCAGACTATGCAAACAAAAATAAACAATAAATATTATTTATTTTTACAAAATAAACAAGGAACTGGGTAATTAGTAATCAGCACTATTTAGAATACCAAAAGCTAAAATTTCCTCAAAAGGCTTTAAGCCAATGATATACTAAGATGTTCAATTCGTATCTGTGGTAACAGGGTGATTTTCCTTATACACATTAATCCATTAAAGGCCAAAGCTGAAGGGTGCACTTCAGTGTTTTACTCTGGCCAAAAATGGACAATTTACTCATCACCGGGATGAGCCCTAGGAGTGAAAGGGTTAAATCGGGATAGATGAACCTCAGAACCTCAGATATTCTAATCTACTAACATCCCCCTGCCACTGATGCTAAAAACTTAGAAAAACTACTTGGTTACCTTGAGCACAAATCTAATTTGAATAATTAAAAACAACTAGATTTTTTTCATGTGCTTCCATGAAATGAAATTTAATATTTAAAGTCCGTGGCATTCTTTTATCTGCCTAAAAAGAACTCTCCGGGACTTTTGGATCGATCAGTTTGATCAGCTGCACTTAGTTACCAGGGAACAAAACATTTTAATGACCAGAACATAAGCATATGGGACCGATTTCAACGGGGGGGGCTGAGGCATTTTGCCTGAAGTATTTCTGCGTCGCCAGTCCAAATTTTCAAAATGAATCAACCACTAAGCCATGCCTTGAACAAAACCGCGCTTATTATATATTTTACCCAATACTAAAATGACATCAAAATGGGTACAAACAAAACAATATCGACAGACAGAACATAAAGTCTAAAAGTGCTGAGCTTTTTCTCTCATATCCCAGGTTATAAGAAGATAAAGATTTCTCTAGTCGAAAAATTAAAATGTCGCCCGGAAAAAGTGACAATGCCCGAATCTGAGGGAGGCTGCAGCCACCCAGCCCACCAGCTCGTACGCCTATGGACCAGAATATCACTTTTGTGTTTTTATTAATCAAAATATTTTTATCTAATAACTTTTCTTAAACTTTATTAAAACTGGAACTTCTTAAGAGACATTGAGCATTTTATTTATTACATACCAATAGTACTTTGTTTGATTTGATCTAGGAATGAGTTTATGTCCCAGTCTGACACACGAATCACTCAGTAGTGTAGCCAAGCAAGGGCCTGAAGGGTTGTGCCTGACAACATTTTAGTGGACATGATCACATACTTGTTAGACCTGTTGCACAAAACCTCTTACAATGCCTTTTAATCAGTCTCTGAGATTTTAAAATAGAAAAGTTTTCTGGTACCAGTATCCCAATTGCTGGATCAAAATTCCTGTAGCAGCGATTTCTAATGTACTACAATTAACATTCCCCAAAATATAAATCTGGACCTTCCATTGTTGAGAGTAGATTCTCAAAGGCAAATAATCAGTGAGATAGCGAAGGGAAGCTTGGCAATTCAACCACCTTGCTACAATAAATGTCAAAAATGTCCCAAAAAGCAATGAAAATGTTAACAATGTTCAGGTCACCTTCAAGTAACTCTAGTGAGTTAATCTGGTAAATCAGAACAAAAAATCATGTACCACAATTGTATGGTGTAAACAGGTCCTTTAACTCATATAAGCAGGAGAACATTGGAAAAGCATTTAACATGGTTGGTTTAAATATGATTAGAATTGCCGGCCCAGACACACGGTCATTTTTCTTAACTCTTTCCCTATGGCATAAGACAGTTATTATTTTACTCAGGCTAACACCAGAAGATTTACTCGTCAAAGATAGAGCTCTCACTTCGAAAGAGTTAATCCACCTAGGTTTGCTAGAGGAATAGAATACTGCGTAGACAGTGATAAATAATGTAAAACTTTTAACTTTTTAGGTTCGCTAGAAGGCGGTCAGCGGTAACTTTCCACCTCCTATTTTTGTCAACAACCGCCGGTTATTCCATTTGTGATCCTGTAGCAATATTGTAGCTACTCAAAACCTTGTCCATTCATCAGCTTTGCTCTCTTTCAGTAAAACCTAACTTCTAAACGTCGTTTATAGGTGTATTTGAAAACCATAAATCCCAATTTCAGGTTTCTTTATGACCCTCGGCTCTACAAGTTTCACGCAAGAGTAATTTAAGATCAAGAAACCACAATTGGTTCAAAGATTCATTGACCTGAAGGATCGAACGACCAACCAACCTACCCTTTTCAACAGCTTAGCTTTCAAATCCAAGGCACTTGAACTAGAAAGCTGACTTCGGAAAACCGAAGTATTACGGTCGGGATTTTATATAAACGCATTTGATTCATAAATGCGGAAAATTTGACAGAATTTCAGATAATATTAAAAGTTAGCAGACTGTTTTTGATGTTCCTTTTTAACGCTTTCTAATCATGATCAGTCTTTTACCATTTATTTTACTCTGGCTAACATCAGAGGATTTTACTCATCAAAGGGAGACATCCTGACCGGAAGCAGCTAACGAATTTTTGGCAAAGCTTCGGGTGAAATTTACTTCTCGAAAAGATAGATTGATAAGACAAAGATGAATATATTTAATGTGTCTTACACTTAGCTAAATAAGGTGTGACATCCCAGACAAAGTCTGCAATGACACGCCAGCTAGTTTACAAGTATTCCACAATTAAAATAAAAGTAAAATTAAATATAATATAATCACAAGTAAATTGTTAATGATATCAAATCACTAAAATTCTTAAACTCACTAAAAGTTATAAAAAATAAGACGGTGGCTTATATATGCACTCATAACAATAAGTTATAAAAAGTTTGATAATCTAATAATACTAGTATATAACTTCCCCAACGTTTTGTTCAGAAGGGAAGAAAATGCCTTTTAGAGATCCTAATTACCATGGGAGCATGACATCCACACCCCCCCTAGGACGCTTAGTGCCTTTGGACACATGTTGAGTCACAGCTGCCTATTTTTCATCTTTGGTCACCTATTTCAAGACTTAGCTTGGTGAAACCCCTGTCCACCGTCGTCTTGTTGTAGATGGCCTGCTTTGATATGTCCTGATCCGTTATGTGACCTGTATTATGATGCTGTACTAAATGAAAAGGACGAGGAGGATGAAATCACAGACATACATGTCGAATTCTTTGGCTGGCCTAAATCGCACGCTTGGGTTGGAGTGAATAATGTTTCCCCGTTCTGTGAAACGACATCCGGAACTAACAAGAACACTGAGGACAAGCCATGGAAGTCGAACAAATCTTATCAGATTGCCATGGAAGAAGCTCTGAAGGCCGTTTCACTAACATGTGAAGAAAGACTTCGAAATTGCACCTTCAAAACTGTTGACGACACTTCTAAAAGAAGCAACAAAGGTATTGCACACGTTACCCGCACGTATTCTGCTCCGTTCAGCAGAATTAAGACACGAAAGCATTTAGGCAAGGAAAACATGCAAGGAAAAAGGCAAGGGAAAGGTTGCATGAAAACATGCATTAATGAATATAATGATTTCAATATTTCATACATTGAAGAATCCAATCAACATTTTTCATCCCTTCCCAAAAGTTGAATTGTTTCTGGAAACTAGTTGAACTCTTCTCGGCCCACTCCTGAGGCGGGAGAACTTTGTCACAAACTTTAATCGCCAGCAAGGGATTTTAATTTGGATGATCATAGAACTGGAGCGTCAAAACGTCGGCCACATTTCGTGATGTTCAATCTCTTACATGGTAGATATAGGTTCTTCAATCAACTCTGGAACGTTTGACGAAATACTTTTGAAAATAGTAATTGAAAAAATACGCCACAGGAATTCTTTGATGCGTTGGTTATTTCCTCTGTTGCCTGTTTTCAACACAATTTACTCTGTCGTGCTGTAGGTTTATCTGAACAAATAAAACTGGTTAGTTGGAAAATTGTACGTTGGTTAGACCTGAACGACTGCAACTAGTAGGAGAACTACGTGATAAGCAGAATCTATATTTTTGGTGTTTCTGGTCTGTGTAACTCACTGCCAATTTCTAAAGACCATATGTAGTTAATCCTCTAACGGAGGCCATTTTGTTCTTAATTTTTAGCAGTCTTATAGGAGAATCATGTAGGATTTATGAAATGTCTCCAATCACAAGGTTTAAGTGTTGACTCCAAGAACCACCGAGAATTTCCTGTGTAACTATGGCTCCATAGACACCCCTCCCAAACACCTGCACACCAGCTGACATTCTTTTCTCATAATTCTTTGAAAATAGGATCTCTGACTTTGAAACGGGATAGTAACACACCCAAGGTAAGACAAATTCAATACAGTAAACTAATGCTTTTATTAAATGGTATAATTTAACCCTTACGAAAATTTTACGTTTCATTTCACATGTGAAAAACATATGGAATTGGAACATTTTCACATATGAAATTTTCATTTCACATATGAAATACTGTATATATGTATTCATACGTATGTGCATATTGATTGAACATATATACGCTCCCACATTTCGATGTTGTTGAGCACTCTACGGATATATAAGGATAACCAATAGCTCGAGTAGCGGTTTAAGCACTCTGGTCCCTTATCAATCCAAGTTCGTTCCGAACTGCACTGATGAGCTGTAGTACAGCGAAACGTACGTCTGCAGATTGAACATATACATATATATATATATATATATATATATATATATATATATATATATTCACGTATAAAATGAACTGGTTCAAAATTTCACATGTGAAATCGTAATCTACGACTCATGTATTTCACATTTGAAATGGTACATTCACATGTGAAAAATAATTTTACATGTGGTATTGCAACAATTCACATATAAAATATTATTTTCATGTGTGAAATTGCTAGTGAAATTTTTGTACGGAAAGTCTCTGACGTTGAATCAACATTCTTACTAGATAAACAATGATCTGGATGAGAAGAACTTCCTTGAGAAATACCACCAGTTCATGACTGAAAGAGGTTTTTCAAACATCAAGCCTCCTGTGTGGAATGGAAAGACGATTAACCTGTACAAAATATATCAAATTGTGCAAAACCATGGAGGTTATGTTGAGGTATCTTTGGTATTAAGAACCACGACATGAAAATGGTTTGCAGAATTGTAGATAATTTTACCACAAAGCAGCTACTCCTAGGCGTACCTTGATTGCATAAAGATAATAATGTATATGGTTGTATTACACCTATACAGCTACCCATCTACCAGCCTTCCTGTCTGAGTTTGGCACTGCAGTGTATTCTTAATTGACGTTACCAAAAAGATAACGGGTGTACATTTTACCACAATGCTTTGCAAACATAAATTATTTCTCTGTATAAGCGCTAAAGAATTTTTAGCATATTACTTTCAACAAATTAAGTCGTGCAGAGCTATCTTCTTGCCAAGTTTAATCAATTTGAAACCCTGTTTTCATAAATTTTATAAGATGTCCAGTGAACTCAATTTCCATATCTGGAATGCTAACTGGCCAATGAAAACTGAAGCCAAGATGGCCGCCAATGGAGGCCAATTTCGGACGTCAGTTTCAGTCCCCTACGCGGGCTTGTACGTCAGTTTTAGTCTCCCACGCGACCTTTTACATTTTCTGACGAGTTTTTTTTTTAAATACACACAATTCATGTCTTCAAAATATAGAAATAAGTTTAAGAATTTTAAATATATTTCGACAAAGTCAAACCAAGTTACAGGTTATATATTTTCACGAAAATAAATTGCCAAACATACGAGAAACCTGATAAAACGGTCTCGAAAAGTTTCTTGAAGAAACTACTAAGTGCAAGTCTTTTTTTTACCGTTAGTTTATTATCTTCAGGCAATTTAGTACACGTCTTAGGCCACACGACAATAATGAATCCTTTTAAATACTCGATTATGTCAAATTGGTCCAGTAGTATTTCGTCTAAACACTTTTTCCATGGTTGGGAATGTTTTCGAAGCCGAACCAAACAAAAACTAAAGGTTAAAATCGTCCAAAGGACTGGAACTGACGTACAAGGCCACAAAGAAGACTGAAACTGACGTCCAAAATTTCCCTCCATGGGCGGCCATCTTGGCTTCACTTTTTGCCCGAGCGAATGACTGGGAGTTAGAATTCTAGATATGGTAATTGAGTTCACTGAAGATGCCTAGATAAGCAGTGAAGAGCTATCTTCTTACCCAACTGTAATCCTTTTGAACCTCCGTATTCCGATATTTCCGCAAGTGACAACTTTGACTCTGCACAAAGGGTTAGGGTTAAATGTAGAAGTCACAATCCTTTCCGACACGGCTAATTGTGTTTAAAGAACGTGATTCAAAACCAATAAAAGATATAGATATAGTTTTTATCCACGTGGACTAGTGTGAATAGAAGGACTGACTAGATGTTATACCTTATCTCAGGTATCAGAAAGAAGACAGTGGCTTTTCTTGCGTGACGCGTTACTGGGAAACAATAATTCTTTGATCAAGCTCAGTGGAAACCTGAAGCTCTTTTATGAAAGGTATGGAATTGGCTCTCGTAAGTAAAAGTGAACGTACATAACTTGAACCAAGGCGAATTTTTCGTAAACAAATTTTTACTTTTTTTACCAACGAACGCAAATATTCCGATGCACAATAACGGTTTGCCGTGATTGTGTTTACTGAAGGATATTATGATAATTGTATTTATTATGGTGATTACGAATGATCCTTTGCTCTACGAGGCTTTTTCGTTGTATATTTCGAGTAAAGAAGAAGTCTTGCATCGAGCATTTTTTGATAGCAGATATTGCTTGTACCATGTGGCAGTTTAACGTAAAAGGTATGAAGGGGTACGCTACCCAGGAAAAAAATATCTAAAATCTGAGCTACTTACTTGTTGTTCTTTGTAGTTTTTGGTAGTCTACAACGCTTAATAGATTATTGTGCTTGTCATGGTATTTCCGTAGTCAACAGCTAATGAAACAATTGGTATTGATTTATGTTCTTCCAATGAAAGTTATTAAATATATTTCAATATATTTCCTTTTTATATTTCCTTGTCTTGTTCTTTAACAGATTCAGGAGTGCAAATCAATGAAGGGGTTGAGGACTGAGGACAATTGCGTCTCCCCTAATCACGGGACACGTTTTTTGGTCCCTTCGTTTTTTTGTTTTTTTTCTCCAAAAAAATCTTGTCTCTTATTTCTTGAAGCGTCTTCGTGACTCTTTAAAAACAGAAAAGGTTTCCAGGACGGCAGTGGAGCGATCTCCCGTTCAGGGAAGAAGTAGTTTTTTGTATTTTCCCTAAACCAGAAATCTTGATCGGGCTCCTTTTGAAGAAATTAACAATTGTCAAAACATCGAAACTCGGTGCATAATTGCAAATTTGTGCTGAACGCCAGCCAAAACTCTGATAGAATGCATTTTGACTTCTCAAAAAGCCGTTCAGAAATGTCAATACTTACGGGGTAAATAGAGATCGTGCATGGAAAGTGCAACACGCAGTTTTATGTTCGTCTGTTATGTTTGTCGTCTAAGGAACTAGCAAGGTGCGAGCAAGTGAAGTTTACGATATAAAAAAGGAGTGCACTTCCAATGATTAGAAATTAAAAAACTCTGCATCATGTCTTCTATTTTTCACATGCATCACAAGAAATTTTCGATATTTTAAAATTTTTCTTCTTCTTCCTTCGACCTTTATTAATCCCACTGTATAGCAGGATCGGCCGCTCGAGTCTCCCTTCTCCATTTATTTCTGTCTAGCACATCTACTTCTCTTAGTCCTAGATCCCCCAAGTCTCTTCTCACTATGTCCATCCATCTAATCCTTTGTCGTCCCACACTTCTCCTTCCTCTGACTTGCATATCCTTCGCTCTCTTAGTTTGCTCATTCTCCTCCCTTCTTGTCACATGTCAAAAGTATCTTAGTCGAACTTCTCTTGCCTTCTCCTTAATATTACAAATATCACACATTCTTCTTATATCTTGGCTTTTTCTCCTTTCCATCAATGATATTCCTGCAATCCATCTCACCATCCTCATTTCTGTTTTGTCCAATACCCCTTCCTCTTTCTTCCTTAATGCCCAAATTTCCGCTCCATACAAAAGTACTGGTCTGACCACCGACTTATATACCTTCATCTTTAGTTTCAAAGGCATCCTCTTGTCCAATACAACTCCACTCACTTCTCTCCGTTTTCTGCAAGCTTCCTTCACTCTGTGTCTAACCGCCTTCTCAGTGCCTCCTTCTTCAGCTATTACTGATCCCAAGTATTTAAACTCATTATTCTGTTTAAGCCTCGTTCCATCTTCTGACTGTATGTTTACTTCTTCACACCCTCCTCTGTAGTTTAACATCGTTTTTGTCTTCCCTAGGTTCACTTTCAATCCTCCTCTTTCTAAACTTCTTTTCCATGCCAGGAACCTTTCTTGTAGCTCTTCTTCTGTGCCTGCAACAATAACCAAGTTGTCGGCAAACGACAATTTCCAGAGATCTTCATTGTTCCTTAAATCTGATGTTAGTGTACCAAGACTGCTAGGAACAAGAACGGACTAAGTGCGGATCCCTGGTGGAGACCCACATCCACAGGGACAACCTCCGTCCTCCCCTGCTTCGTCCGCACAGTGGTTTTTGCTCCTTCGTACATCATCTTCAATATTCTTACTAACTTCTCCGGTACTCCTCTCTCCCTTAAACACCAATACACTACTTATCTCGATACTCTATCATAACCTTTTTCCAGATCTATAAAGCACATATACACTTTCCTGTTTCCTTCTAAATACTTCTCTTGTACTTGCCTTGTAATGAAAATGGCATCCATCGTACTCTTCCCTTTCATGAATCCAAACTGTTGTTCATGGATATCTATCAATTCTCTTAACCTTCCTTCCACGACTCTTTCCAATACCTTGAATACAATATTTTAAAATACTAAACGACAAACATCAATAGTTCTTCCGCCAAAAGACATCGATTGATTTACATGCAAATTTAAGGTCTTCTTAATATAAAAGATATGAAAGATATAGTAACATGATATTCGCCGGGTTAACTTAAACTTTTCTGAAAATTCGTGCGAAAGCATACGTTGAGTGATATATGGACAAGCGATTGCGTCCAATTTTTACGGTACAATTTTTGCCCAGTTTATAGACAATTTTTTAGAACGTGCTTTAGTTGATCCACTCATTATTAATTGCTTTTCATTGGCTATATTTTCGTTGGTGGAAAACCTGTGCGGTTTTTGATTGGATATATCACGTACGCAAGAGAGGACATATTTGGAGAACAAGTTTTTTTGCAAAAAAAAGATAAAAAAAAATATAAAACAGAATGCCTGGTCTACAGTCTTAGACGTAGTGTAGAAAAACCATAATTAAAAAGTTTCTTTTAATGTTACCTTCAAGATGATTCTGACACGAAACCAGACAATTCTAACGTTTTGAACAACGAATTATGGTCAGACTTATAGAGTGAAACGTGGAAGTAAATTAGAAACTAAATGAGCTTTTTATATTTGAAAAACTCATGTGACAATACAGTTATCCAATCAAATTGGAAAATCTCTACCAAAGTAATTAAGTAATTTCAAATGTCAGTTATTAAACGAAATGGAGAAGGAACAGACGATGGATTCGAGGAAAATGAATGAATAGGAACTAAAACAGACAAAAACTCAAGAGAATAAAGCACAAGCTGTCGTTTTTATTTGCCAATAAATCGCAAAACAAAAACGCAAGGGAATAAGGCGCACAAACTTATGTTTTTATTTGTTCATACCAAACAAAAAGAATTAATAGAAAGATAAAAACGCAAGGGAACAAACTGCACCAATAACTGTTTTTATTCGCCAATGCTACATAAAACCGCTTTCGTCGACCATAACAAAAAACTCGTTAATTCCATACGGATAAATTATTCACGATTGAAAATAAGACGCTTTTCTAATCTCTTGTGGATGTTATTACTCCCTGAAATGGGTTGGATTATACTAACATTTTTATATCCGATATGACCAGAAAAGTGTCTATTTTTCAGACTAGGAAAAATTTGTTCATATCAAATGAACGAAAGTTTTTCTTTCATTTTTGCATTTCTTTTAATCTCATAAAAGTCATTCCTCCTGTCAAACATAAGTAGATAAAAACATTTGCTATCGTTAAAATAGCAAATAACTTGCCTTAGTTACTTTGTCATTGATTTTCGAATTTGATTAAAAATTTTATTTTGACATGATTTTTCAAGTATAAAATCTCCCTTTGTTTTTGATTCATGTCACGTTCCACTCTATGGCAAAGGACTTTCGCCTGGACATGTTTGAATTTTCTGTTTTTAGTTTTCGCAGTATTTTAACCTTTTGGCTTGTACGTAACAAAATTCTTGTAAATAATGTCACAGCTGGTTCTGATGTGCATTTGCTTAAACCTAACCTGTAGTCCGAAACCTATAGCAGTAATTTGTTGTAACTGCGTCATGAACACCGCTACTTTTACATTTCTATTGTTAACAGTGTGAAGTGCTCAGGTAATTCTGTTAACCCTTTAATTCGACTGACGACAAGTACTCTAATATTTTACTCTGGCTAACGCCAGTGGATTTTACTCGTTAACGGGAACTTGTAGTCCTGCATGTGTTAACCTGGCTGGCATAAATAAAACCCCAAAGCCCCAAATCGATGACATACTTATGAAATAGTCTTAATGAACGTTAAAAAGGACAATTATTGTTTTGAAAAGGATATTATCAACAGGTAGAGAGGTTGACGGAGCGTATACTACCGCGCTGATTACTTTGTTTATCTTTCCAATATTTCAGTATTTCTCTTTTTTTCTACAACACTCCATATTATTTTAGAAAAGCCCATTTGCTACTTGAGATTTAACACGAAAAGCAGTGCCTATTCCTTTTATCTTTTTGTAGAAACATGCTCGATTTTGAGAAACATTTGGAAACAAATAGCGAAAAAGGTGCATGGTTTGTAAAGTGTCTTATAGTTTACTCTCACCTGTAAAGCAGAATTGCTTCCTCTACGAAGGTGCGTCGCTACAGTTTCTAGTTTTACATGCAGCAATCGATAAAGGCTTCATTTAGCATTTTTTATCCATAAAACAGAAGAAGCATCATAATCCTTTCTCAAGAAAAACGTCGAAAATTAGATTTGTTCTTATACTTTACTTGGTTTGTTTACCAACTTATAATGAAAATCTCTGGACAAGATCACTGTCTGCGAACACGTGACGAGCCATATCTCTAATTTTAAATACCCTATACAAAATTACCAGTGGTAACCACTTTGACTGGTTCAGATTGCTAGTCCCAGTCCCAGTCCCACGTGACCAATCGATCGCAGCTTCCATGCAATTTTCAGTAATTTTTTGTTTTCGTTGTTTGACAGGAATAAAAAGAAGCAAATTTTTGGAAGAAAAAACATGTACAGTTGGGAAAAATAAACGTCCTAGGCAAAAGAACGTTCTTACACTTGTTACCGCATCACTTGGAGAAGACGGTGGAAACGAACTAAAAATGTTTGAATCAACCAATCTCGTACCAGGTGGATCGGATCTTTGTTGCAAGCGAGTTCGACTTCATAATGATGCGGGCACAAAACAAAATGCCTTACGGCAAAATCGTCAAAGTTTGTCTCCGACAGAGGTATTTCCTGGGAAAGAAATTTGCAAGGACTTTGTGAGAATGGATGACGATCTTTGCACAAGTTTAAATTATGGACAATCTGGTTGGCCAGCGAGGTCTGACAAGTCTTTGAAGTGGTCGGAATTATTTCCAACTAACGCAAGCGTGGAGCTGTCAACGAATGATTATGTTGCGAGTTCAAATCCAGCTTCACCTCAAATGTTCCCAGTTGGGAAAGAAATTTGCAAAGACTTTGTAAGGAAGGATGACGACCCTTGCACAAGTTTAAGTTATCAACAATTTGATTCGTCCTCTAGGTCTCAAAAGTCTTTGAAGTGGGTGGTGATATCTCCAACTAAATCTAGGATGAAGTTATCGATGAACGATTATATTCCAAGTTCAAATCCAAGTTCTCCTCAAGTGGTCCCAATGGAAGGTAAACAACCTTCTACTTTATGATATCCATTTCATCATAACTATAACGTGAATTTTGAGTCGCGATATCTAGTTGACGTAAAAAATCTGCCCATTTTTTACTCAACTAAACATTTGTTCAAATCGTAAACAGAAGGTTTCATTCGCGCATTTTTTATTTCGCAAATTTCGGGCACTGTATCTCATAAACGTTTTCCCCT
The DNA here is from genome assembly GCA_030142905.1 of Heliopora coerulea. Classification (NCBI taxonomy): domain Eukaryota; kingdom Metazoa; phylum Cnidaria; class Anthozoa; order Scleralcyonacea; family Helioporidae; genus Heliopora; species Heliopora coerulea. The sequence continues at coordinate 35,152 of JASJOG010000100.1, read as the reverse complement.
CGCCCACCGCGCGAAGCGCGGTGGGAGGGCCGAAGGCCCGATCGGACGAGGGTACTAATCTTGACGTGCGTGGAGTCCTGTTACATGCGTGGTGACTAGGGAGAAAAATTTTCGCTTTGTGTATGTATCTTTATATATACATTCGGACTAGTAAACCGAAGGTCGAGGGTTCAAATCCCAGCCGCGGTCAAGTAGAGTTTTTCTCTACTTACCCGGTATGGGTTCGATTCACTTGGAAGAAGTATTATCCTTATATCCTCTCACCCAAGTGGTTAATCTTATGTCATTAGTTCATATATATATATATCCATGGATTCCGGTCACTCAAAAATGCCGTGTGCAAGCTTGGGGACTGGTATGTTGTTGAACAAACCGTACTTAGGTACCGTAACGAAGCAAATTGATTTGGTCTCGTTCTTTTTTTCCCTTGTATGGATCTCTCGCAAGTTGTTTACATTATTTGAACACTGGAGCCAGTAAATGATTTAAGACCGGCAAAGGAAATGGCTTTCTTGGTGCCTGCGGCTAGTTTCGCCACCTCAGTAACAGGACAATTTATGACTTGACAGAGCAGTTCTCAAAGTTGGCTCCTTGGAATATGCATTTGCCAACTGTTCACTTTTTGCAATAACGTTTTGTCTTGGTTCTTTCTCATTTATATGAACAAATGACGTAAGGGAACTCGCTCGCTGTCAGGACATTTGCTAAGTGACTAGGTGTATTAAAACGACATTCTTTGCTGAAAGTGAATAGATGTCGATTAGTATAAATCTTGGGACTTTTCACGTTCTGGTAACCACTTACCTGAGCTACACAATTACAGGTACGTCTGAATCGAGTAGCTTTGAAATACAAGTTATGCGAACGGAATTGTTTTGAGCAGCTTTGAAAAGTAGCTTCCCGACTTCATTCTTCCCTAAGAGAGACTTCTTGTACGAAATATTACCGCCTGGATTTTGCTGGTGTTTATTGGTAAAGTAGAATGAAGATTGTGGTTGATTCATCTCTGTACGACGATTATTTCTGAACATTTTGCAGTATTTAAGCGGACAGCGTTCATGGTCAATTGCTTGAGAAGTGGGATAGCACACTCATCGTCCAGAAAAGTTGTCCAGGCCATGACAGTCTTTGGATGCTTTCTCTGCTTTCCACACAAAGATTTTATCACCTCAATCAGGATTTTTTCGCAATAAAATGTCCCCCACTGAAAACGTTAGGATGTATTTTTGGCTCGAAACAAAAATGCAAGGTAAACAGCCACCAGGTAACTCACTACAAAGCTACTTGTTTTTGGTCACCAAATTATCCTTCGGCAAAACAGTTGTCCGTTTCAGTCTTTCTCACTTCAAGAGTGATTTGTGCATGATGACCTTTACCGTATTTGACCGGTAATGCTTTCATCAGGATTTTAAAACCTCTCAGGAAAGTTTAAAGTCGTCTATGTGTAAAGTTACCGTTGAACCCTTTGTGTTGAGGTGCCACTGAATGCTTAACATGTTTGAGGAAGTTGATCGTCCAGGTTAGTGTAGTCTTGAGAAAGACTGTTGGTTGAAGTGACTGACGTTTCGACAGCCTTAGCGGCGGTCATCTTCAGAGTCAAAAGGAGAGTAAAGGTCAGGTTCGCCTGTATTTGTATCTGGCTCGTCCGTGATAAGTGGGCGGTCGTATTAGTCATGGAGGTGTGATATTTGGCGAGAAGCAATGGGTGTGGTTGTGTAGGCGTTAATTATCAGTTAGTCGAAGTGTAAGTCTATTGGCTGCTCGCACGTTTGACTTTGTGAATTAGTCGTTTGTAAGGTCCCGGTAATTGTTGTGATCGGTTTAATGGATTTTGTTCTAAGTTCGTATACCAGCTTTCTAGTGTGAGTCGCTGTTTGTAGTTGGTGCTGTACGTAATGCATTTTGCCGAATCCCAGTCAATGTTGTGTTTGGTTTGTCGGTGGTGTTCGGCAATGTGGTTGGTTTTGTCTCCGTTTTTTGTCGCTCGTTTGTGTTCTGTTAGTCGTATATTTAAGTTTCTGCTAGTCTCACCTATATAAGTGGCTTGGCAGTCGGAGCAATTAATTTTGTAAATTGCACCTTGTCTTTCGTGCGGTTGTTCTCTGTCCTTAACGTTAGTCAGTACATGTCGTAAAGTTGTGATGGGTTTGTGCGCTACTCGTATGTTGTATGGTCGTAAGATACGCGAGATAATCTCAGACGTACCTTTTATGTAGGGTATCGTTGCTGTAGTGGTTGTCGGACTGTTGTTTTTGTCGCGTTCATTGTCTTTGTAAGTGTTAAGTTTGATGAAGTCAGAGTTATAGTTGTTTTTGTGGAAAACGCATTGTAGGTAGTCATTTTCTTGGCGTAGAGCGTTGGGTGAGTTACAAATGAGTTGTGCGCGTCTCGTCAATGTTTTGATGGTGGTAGCTTTGTGTGAGGTTGGATTGTACGACGATTGGTCAAGTAGTCTGTCAGTATGCGTTGGTTTCCTGTAGACAGTGGTCTGTAGTTTGTTATTGTCACGACTTACCAAACAGTCAAGGAACGGAATAGCTCCGTCTTCTTCAATCTCTTTGGTAAATTGTATGTGACTGTTCTGTTCGTTAATGTGTTTGTGAAACTCGTCAATCTCGTCTTCGGGTAGTGCAGTAATCGTGTCGTCAACGTAACGAAACCAAAAAGGTAACGTGTGTTTGTAAGTTGCAAGAGCTCGTTCCTCTATGGATTGCATTACAATTTCAGCAACCACAACAGAAACGGGTGAGCCCATTGCCGTGCCATGTAACTGTTTGTAGTGTTTACCGTTGTATTGAAAGTAAGTTGATGTGAGACAAAGTTCCAGTAGTTCCACGATGTCCCCTGTAGGTAAAGGAAGTGCGTCAGTAAATTCGTTGATGGCAGTTTTGGTGCATTCTAGCGCCAGTTGAAGCGGAATACTGGTAAACAGTGATTTCACGTCAAAAGACACTAGCTTGTGGTTGTGTGGTATTTGTACTGTTTTGAGATTGTTGATGAAGTTTTCAGTCGATCGTAGTCTATGTTGTGACTTGTTGGTTAGTGGTTGCAGTATGGTTGTTAAGTATTTGGAGAGTTCGTAAGTAGGCGACCCACAGAACGAAACTATAGGTCGCATGGGTATTTGTGGCTTGTGAAGTTTCGGTAGTCCGTACAGCTTTGGTGATCGCGGTACCGAACACCTGAGTCGATAGTAGGTTTGTTGAGTGATCGTGTTAGTTTTTCTCATTGAGAAAATTTTGTTGTTAAGTTTTCGTTGAAGTGATGGTGCAGGGTCTCGTTTAAGTAGTTCGTAGGTTTGTTTGTCGTTAACTAGTTCGTCCATTTTGTCGTAGTAATCGGTCTTGTCCATAACAACAGTAACGCGTCCTTTGTCTGCTGGTAGTATGACAATGTTTTCGTCATGTTTTAGTCGTTTGAGTGCTTGTTTTTCGACTGTCGTCAAGTTAGTATCACGTATAGAGGCCGATTGTACGGTGGAGGCGACCCTACTCCTGATCTCGTCTTTTGTTGCCTCTGCCAAATCTCTTTGAGAAGCTAAGACAGCCTCGACACTCGATATAATCGCCTCAGTCGGTATATGTTTGGGTGTTATAGAGTGTTTTAGTCCGTAGGATAGTAATCGAGTTTCAGTTTCGTCTAAAGGGCGCGAGGAAATATTCTTGACCCAGTTATCGTCATGCTTTTGTCGTTTACGTGTTCTGCTGCGTTGTAATCGTTCAAGTTTCTGTTGGTATTTCGCTCGATATTTTGTTTCGTTTTTGAGAGCTCGTTTGTCAGCAATGGTTTGTATAGTAGAAAGTAAGTCGGCACTCACGTTTGTTGGTATCAGTTGTCTCAGCTTGTCCAGTCTTCGTTGCTGTTGGTTTTTGTAGAAGTTGAGTCGTCTGTGGCAGTCGTTAATCCGCGCTCGGATCAGTCGTCTGCTGGTGGAGTTGACGATCTGAATAGCCTCTTGTGTGTTCAACGGGGACTTAATTCTAAGTCCTGCGGGAACGAGACCAAAATCTTTGCAGCGGTGGTTGAACCAGAGTTGTTGGCGAGTACGTCTGACCTTGCTTGCGAAACGGATGTAGTCGTTGGCAAGCTGTTTATTACGATCATTTGGACGACAGAGCGAACAGCTTGCCAACGACTACATCCGTTTCGCAAGCAAGGTCAGACGTACTCGCCAACAACTCTGGTTCAACCACCGCTGCAAAGATTTTGGTCTCGTTCCCGCAGGACTTAGAATTAAGTCCCCGTTGAACACACAAGAGGCTATTCAGATCGTCAACTCCACCAGCAGACGACTGATCCGAGCGCGGATTAACGACTGCCACAGACGACTCAACTTCTACAAAAACCAACAGCAACGAAGACTGGACAAGCTGAGACAACTGATACCAACAAACGTGAGTGCCGACTTACTTTCTACTATACAAACCATTGCTGACAAACGAGCTCTCAAAAACGAAACAAAATATCGAGCGAAATACCAACAGAAACTTGAACGATTACAACGCAGCAGAACACGTAAACGACAAAAGCATGACGATAACTGGGTCAAGAATATTTCCTCGCGCCCTTTAGACGAAACTGAAACTCGATTACTATCCTACGGACTAAAACACTCTATAACACCCAAACATATACCGACTGAGGCGATTATATCGAGTGTCGAGGCTGTCTTAGCTTCTCAAAGAGATTTGGCAGAGGCAACAAAAGACGAGATCAGGAGTAGGGTCGCCTCCACCGTACAATCGGCCTCTATACGTGATACTAACTTGACGACAGTCGAAAAACAAGCACTCAAACGACTAAAACATGACGAAAACATTGTCATACTACCAGCAGACAAAGGACGCGTTACTGTTGTTATGGACAAGACCGATTACTACGACAAAATGGACGAACTAGTTAACGACAAACAAACCTACGAACTACTTAAACGAGACCCTGCACCATCACTTCAACGAAAACTTAACAACAAAATTTTCTCAATGAGAAAAACTAACACGATCACTCAACAAACCTACTATCGACTCAGGTGTTCGGTACCGCGATCACCAAAGCTGTACGGACTACCGAAACTTCACAAGCCACAAATACCCATGCGACCTATAGTTTCGTTCTGTGGGTCGCCTACTTACGAACTCTCCAAATACTTAACAACCATACTGCAACCACTAACCAACAAGTCACAACATAGACTACGATCGACTGAAAACTTCATCAACAATCTCAAAACAGTACAAATACCACACAACCACAAGCTAGTGTCTTTTGACGTGAAATCACTGTTTACCAGTATTCCGCTTCAACTGGCGCTAGAATGCACCAAAACTGCCATCAACGAATTTACTGACGCACTTCCTTTACCTACAGGGGACATCGTGGAACTACTGGAACTTTGTCTCACATCAACTTACTTTCAATACAACGGTAAACACTACAAACAGTTACATGGCACGGCAATGGGCTCACCCGTTTCTGTTGTGGTTGCTGAAATTGTAATGCAATCCATAGAGGAACGAGCTCTTGCAACTTACAAACACACGTTACCTTTTTGGTTTCGTTACGTTGACGACACGATTACTGCACTACCCGAAGACGAGATTGACGAGTTTCACAAACACATTAACGAACAGAACAGTCACATACAATTTACCAAAGAGATTGAAGAAGACGGAGCTATTCCGTTCCTTGACTGTTTGGTAAGTCGTGACAATAACAAACTACAGACCACTGTCTACAGGAAACCAACGCATACTGACAGACTACTTGACCAATCGTCGTACAATCCAACCTCACACAAAGCTACCACCATCAAAACATTGACGAGACGCGCACAACTCATTTGTAACTCACCCAACGCTCTACGCCAAGAAAATGACTACCTACAATGCGTTTTCCACAAAAACAACTATAACTCTGACTTCATCAAACTTAACACTTACAAAGACAATGAACGCGACAAAAACAACAGTCCGACAACCACTACAGCAACGATACCCTACATAAAAGGTACGTCTGAGATTATCTCGCGTATCTTACGACCATACAACATACGAGTAGCGCACAAACCCATCACAACTTTACGACATGTACTGACTAACGTTAAGGACAGAGAACAACCGCACGAAAGACAAGGTGCAATTTACAAAATTAATTGCTCCGACTGCCAAGCCACTTATATAGGTGAGACTAGCAGAAACTTAAATATACGACTAACAGAACACAAACGAGCGACAAAAAACGGAGACAAAACCAACCACATTGCCGAACACCACCGACAAACCAAACACAACATTGACTGGGATTCGGCAAAATGCATTACGTACAGCACCAACTACAAACAGCGACTCACACTAGAAAGCTGGTATACGAACTTAGAACAAAATCCATTAAACCGATCACAACAATTACCGGGACCTTACAAACGACTAATTCACAAAGTCAAACGTGCGAGCAGCCAATAGACTTACACTTCGACTAACTGATAATTAACGCCTACACAACCACACCCATTGCTTCTCGCCAAATATCACACCTCCATGACTAATACGACCGCCCACTTATCACGGACGAGCCAGATACAAATACAGGCGAACCTGACCTTTACTCTCCTTTTGACTCTGAAGATGACCGCCGCTAAGGCTGTCGAAACGTCAGTCACTTCAACCAACAGTCTTTCTCAAGACTACACTAACCTGGACGATCAACTTCCTCAAACATGTCACGATTCTCCCAGGTTCAAACCATTTACTGAATGCTTAGTTGAAAATACGCAAGAGTTGCTGGTTTACACGCCATTTTTCTTTTTTATTGATGTTTTGCCTTGGAAAAAGTACGTCTTTTACTTCCCTCTTCGCGTTCTTCTTTTGACAAAACTTGTACAAGGTTTGCTTGTCGTATTTTATTTTACGTTTTGTATTTTCCGATTTTTTGTCAGCGATAAAACTGCAGAATTCGTTCATGTTTTCTATGTTTACTTCGTCGGTTTCGTAATTCGTTTCATCTTCGTCACCAAAGTCTTGTACTTCCGGATGAATACTTAGCATAAACCCTTATCATAGCAGATCTTAAAGACATTTGTAACCAACTTTGAGGTAACGTATAATTTATCAATTTTTTTAAGTCAAAAAAATGTCAGAAAAATATTCAATCATGAGCTGTCCGTAATGCTGGTATCCGTTTGATAACCTATGAGAATGCTCCAGTTTTAAGACGGAAAGTCTGGTCATCTAATAAAACAATCTTTCTTTAAGGCAAAATGAGTGAGAAGTCCAATTAGAAAACGACACGAATGACCATAAACCCGCAAATAATTCAGGGTATTGATCCTATCATTCGTTGTTTAATAATTTAATTGTAAGGATGGACATCTTACCATTTGTTAAGCCGTTGAACGTTATTCTCACCGAACTTTTTAATTTAATAAAGCAGAATTGAAATTTTAAACGTAAATATGACTATAAGCAGTCTAAATATAAAATAATTTCCAGTTTGAATATTTTTTTTTTGCGGCCAAATTCTGTGTGGATTTTTTTTTATTGCATGTCCTCTTCCAGTTATAGTCAGGAGGATTTGTCTTTTTGAGAATTTTGAAAAATTATCATTGTTACTTGGATTCTCTAGAGATATATTGGAAGGGTGGGCGAGGGATTGTTGCGTGCACGTATTTCTAGTACTCTTCTGATTTGTAACGAAATGTTTTTGTACAGGATCGTTTACATGTTTGCATGGAACATATGTCATGACAGCCTTACCATCAGTGCTCGGTGTTTGTCGTTTATCTCAAGCCAGTCTTCAGCAAATTTACTGAAATTTTGTAACTAAGTGAATGATGGAACTCTATAAATATATTCTTACGTAAACGTAAAAGTCCGACCTAAAAACGTAAGTAAAGTTATAATTGAAAAACGAACTTTATTTCGCTTTTAACGCTTTGTTCTGTTTTTGTGATCTGAATTTCAAAACTCTGTTCAAACATTAATGTCGGATCAGGCATCTCAAGTCATAGCAATCGCGGCTTTGCTTTCTGATCTTCCTTTCAACGCTTCAGAAAGATGAATCACTAACTCTCCCTACAATAATGAAAGTAAAAAAATTCCGGTCAGTGTTAACCTGGTGAGTTCATCATGATCTCCTTTCAATTTTTAAGTTGCTCAACTTTAAAAGACCTTGTAATGTAAACAAACGAAATGCATTTTAATGCGATCAGCATTTTGTAAAACAATTAAAATTCATGCATAGTATTTTATCCTTAAATATATTTATACATGTATTTTAGTTATGAGTTTTAATTTGTCAAGCCTGTATATTTGCATATTCGACTCCCATAAAACGTCTGTGCTGTAGATTCTACGCACTTTCGCCGTGATGATCGACATACAGCCCTAAAGCTCAGTTCATTTGACATTTGTAGAAACAAAAACTAAAGTTGTCTTCGCCCCGCTACTTAACGATAATTGATCCATATTCTTAATTTTTAGAAGACTTTGACGATGACTGTGGCTTGTCAATTAGGAGAGAACTGGAAGAAATGGAGAAGGTTTTGGATAGCCTAGAGACTGTGAGTGAAGGTAATGTGCCGTAAGCGTCTTTTGACTTTTAGGACTAACCGTAGGACTTTAAATCAAGGGATATACAACAAGAGCGTAAAGCCTGGTTTCCGTATAATTGTAATTGTTGTAGTTCAGTCGGTGATCGTCGGCGACACAGTTGTCCCTTTCATAAACGGTCTTTGCCATCCCAATGTTTTTGGGTTCCCCAAGTGTACCCTCCGCACCCTGACTTCATCAAGTCTCATAGACAAGAAACAACTCAAAATCTTCCATCTGTTTTCTTTCCTCGACTTAAATTCAACCACGGATTATCTGGGTGACCTAGCCCAAACCAAAACCCCAACCTAACCGCCCCAATAACGTGTTTCCCGCCTCGCTTACACCTTAACTTGACCACAAGTCACTTTAGTTTATTACTCTAATTTTAACAAATTGACTATACGAAAGCTCGAAGAAAATTAAACAATGTAGTGGAAAGGAAAAACAACACACATTGAGTGCAATGAAGATTAAATAAATAGAAAACTCGGATTCACCACGGATTCGAACTCTCTTGGCACCAACCGCTATTGGCCGTACTATTGGTCGTATTAGGCTCAATCGAATCTCGCCAAAATTGCGAATTTAAAAAAGGTATCATCATTCAGTGAGAGTCCTCAGGGTACACTTGGGGAACTCCAAAACATTAGGATGGCAAAGACCGTTTGCGAAAGGCAAAATAGCATCGCCGACCGAATTACAACTGTTACTACTGTATGGAAACCAGGCCGGAAGGGTTGCTATCGCTCTGAACAGTAGAATTATGGGGTTGAACTCTTTTAACTTTGTGATAAGTAATGTAGTGGGTCATTGAGACAAATATGGTCTTTCTTTACAGAATAAAGTGTTCATTGATTTTTGTCCAACTTGATGCAAATTACACAAGACCCATTTAGAAACCTTCCCTCCGGGAATTTTTGTCATCTTACCCATGCACTGCTGGTCGGCATTGCGAAGGATTCTGAAAATATAGAAATTGCATTTTTGGAGCTTCAGGCCCCGTCCACACGTATCCGTTTTTGTTTGAAAATGGAGATTTTTCTTTGTGGATTGCCTTCCCGTCCACGCGTATCCGGCGAAGACGGTCACCGAAAACGGAACTTTTCAAGAACACTTCCCAGAGTGGAAATTTTTGAAAAAGCCGTGGACTGGTGACCTAAACCGTGACATAAAACGCCCAAGAATGAGAAACACTTACCTGTCTAAAATTTTATGTGGACTCTCGAAATCTTTACATCAAACAAAAATTGGCATGGCAGGTTGGCGAAAATGCAAAATTTAATAATAGGGACAAATGTATGTTATTAATAGGACATTGACCATTAAAATATGAAATCAATATTAGCATCGATCGTCGATTATACGTAGCCGAAAATTCTGAAAGGAAAATTTCGAGTTGGGAACAATAGACCAAAAGCTCTTCATGACATTCGTGAGACCAGTTTTGAAAGATACGGCTTAAGGACTCTTGGCTGGAATCAAAACTACAAACCTGGAAATCAAAGGGTTGCGCTGGCCCTTTCCCCGTCTTCGCCTAGGAAATTGTTTATACGAGGTGTGAGCTCGACAAACATCCACATATAGTCCGTGATATCACGACGCAACCACTCACCTGCGGTTTGAGCACAAAATTCATCTCAAACCCGGAAAACTCGTCCTTTGCCCTGCCAATTGAGCTAAGCAAGTCGTTACAGGGTGAAAAGTGGGGGGCGATGTGCATTAATCAATTGGGCATACTACGTTTAATATTGGCTTTTACGGTTGATCATGCGTTGAAAGAATCACATGGACCTTATTCATAAATGGCGCCTTATTTGATATTCTTTTATATGTATTTCAATTAGCCATTATAACCTCGTTTGAGAGCAAAAATTCTTTTGAATTTCTTACACAGTAACAAGGCTATGGGGGCTAATTGATATATTCATAAAAGAATATTAAATAAGGCGCCATTTATGAATAAGGTCTATGTTTAATATAACCAGCTGCGTACTGAGTGTGGCCGGGAAAGCGAAATTATGATGTTATGAAAATATTATATACGTATAAAAATATCGCGAAGGCCATTAACATTTTATGCCTCTGAAGTTGGCAATGGGATAAGGGGAAGCCCACAGTTAAGTTTGCCCATGGGGGCCGATAGTGCTCAGTACGCAACCAAGGAAACTGTTTTTCAGTTCAACTTGTCCTGCTTAAATAATTTCAATGCCGCTGCGCAATAGTACTTCTCACCATTTGTCTCGTTTTTAAAAATGTGCTTACGTGAGATGTTGCGTTCATAGTTGTTCATTACCTATTTAACCAAACTCCCATGAGAACTTACTTTTAGACAGGGACAACTTTAAGTTACCAAAGTGACGAAATTTACCACCTGGATTTAACCAATTTCTGTAAACAATGTGAAAAATTAAGCGTGTTTTCCTACTCCTTTCAGAGTGGCTAGTTGGGCCAAAACATGCACAAGATCGAGATCAATCGGCGACCAAAAAGAGGTTAGTAAAGATTGTTTTCCACTAGCTGTTATTTCCCGCAAAGCAAATTTTTCTTTCCTCTTATTGGCTCACGACTTGAAGTAATATAAAATCCATTTAATTTATACAAAGGCCCTTTGTATTTGAACCGTTTGTCTGGTAAATTAGATAGTTATAGGTTCGATGTTAATGGAAAGAATGGAACTTTTGAAGCCTCATTCGACGCACTATGTACTGTTGGCTCACGCAATAATTTTGTTTACTCAAAGGCCGGAATATTGGGCCAGAATGGTCTTGCTCCTACTTTGCGCTCGAATTCTTCGGCCGAACCGGTTCCAATTCCCCAAATTATCTTGCTCCATTCCAAATTAGTTCACTTTGACTGGACTAATCGTGCAGATGGAAAGCGCCCAAAAATGTCAATTCGCGTAATGCAAACCAACTAATGGGAAAAGAAACCTTCATGAGCTTCTTTCCTTGCGGACGTTTCAGTTATGACCCTAACAGGGATTACCAGTGCGAACTACGTTAAACTGGATGTGATACAAGGAATTTTTTACCAAAGGTGACTGTGGAAGTTAGTATATAGTTCCCTAACTTTTTAATCCTACTACCTACCAGTTGCTGAAAGTCTTTATTCATGTACTCCATGCCAAAGCCGCGCCATGAATTGTTTAACCATGAATTGAAAGGTTGAAACCACTTGATTAATACAGGTTTGCATTTTGTACGCTTTTTTAAAGACCATTGTTTTTGTGTTTAACTGATTTCAAAGATGGGTTGGTCAGTCACCACTACCACCCGTCTCTAAGCCTAGATTCGACCTTACCTTGGCCTTGGTGCCTCTCAGCAAATATCTCAGTAATCCAAACTGGATTGATATCTCGCAATGAAAATTATTGCCCAGCAGATAAATTTTAAGATAGGCATGGTACGAATTCTTTAATGTAGCTAACTTTTTAGACGTAAAATCATCAGATCGAAATGAATACAAGATAGCGATCTGAGATATTCTCCATTTCGCCCTGATGGTGTTAGTGTAAGGTGACGAAACGTTTGCTACGTTAAAGAATTCTTATTATGCCCGTCTTAAAATTAATTTTCATTACTGGGCAATGGTTTTCATTACGAGACTGCGCTTCCCACCTGGATTGATATGGCCTTGGTTGGTCACCGTTGCGCTAACGCTGTTTAGTAAACTTTCTCTAGCTGTTTTGCCCTGGAAAAAGACGTGAAAGACGTTATACGTGACATTTTGGAAGTTGAAGGTTGGTCTTTTGTGGTGTGAAAACTTTTAGACAGAATGATTAGAGCACTGAGAGGAGCTAACGGCTTAACCATCCGTTACTTTTCGAGGGAGGACAGGTTTATAATGATGGAGCAGTTAGCTCCTTTGGGAGGCAAGTCAGCCCGGTAAGCGAGACGACTTTTGCCACGCTTTTATATGGGCGAATTTGTGATCCCAGCTGCAGAGATTAATTATGCAGAAATTTGGCGCGGAAATAGTGAAACAACCGTAGCACATGCGCACTCCCAAAAAATGATACCGGTAAGCGGGCCAGCCCGGCTAGTGGGTGTTTACATGGAAAAATTTCATCCCGTGTACCGAGATCTCGCCACTTCGCAGATGAGATCTCGCGTAGCGGGCTGGGCCGTCTTATCCGTGTAGACGGAATGAAAAATTAACAACAAAATAATAATGAGGCGAGATGTCGCTTTTCCCGCTTCGCAGGCTGGCTCGCCTCCCATGCAAACAGCTATTTACACTGTTTTTTGTAAACAAGTCAAGCCATTAAGATAAAGTTTCTCCTTGAAATGATGTAATTTCATTATCTTTCAGAACGTATTTCGCAACTGGAAGACTCGACAGAGCTTGATTCCCTGTAGCTCGTGCGTAGAATGTGTAAAGCAGTTCCGAAAAAAACAGCACTGTCGTCGGTTTCCCTGAACACACAATGCAGTACAGGAAGGGCTCGGTTATGGGAGCATATGCCTCTCTCCCTGGTCCCAGTTGAACGAATCATTTTTCTCGAAAAAACAAGACTTGGAGACGTACTCTACTGTATGTTTTAGCATTATTTCGAGCACGAAACGCGTTTTTAGTATGTTTTAGGGGTTCTAACCTCGAATCCTTTTCTTTGGTAACGGCAAGGAGCTTCTCTCGTTGAGGTATTTAAGAATAAGCCATTTCCGATTAATGTTTTTCTTTTGCTTTAAATTTTAAAACGAAGCCTGAAGCAATACGTTCCATATGAAGATTAGATTTAATTCAGATGCAAATAAAAACTCATTTAATAAATACCAAATGAATTTCTTTATTTTGGATACTGTGATCCAAACACCCGAGCAGGATCCGAAATTTAAGGTCGTCCACTCGTCAGAAACGACCAGAGTTTAACACTGACGACCAAATCGCAGAAGATGGTCGCCCATTGGACGGCCACATTTCAAGCTGTCAACGTCTTAAAAAATGATATTAAGACCCAAAAAATCAAAATCTAAGTTCAACATATTTGCAAGAGAAAAGGTTCAATTATACAGCCAATCCGTGCGTTATTAAAGGATTCTCGTACACCGCTCCGAATGTTTGTATTCTCCGCTATCAAATTTTGCGTTTTAGTGCTGAGCAATGACAGCCAAACTTGGTGAATAGATTTCATCTTAGGCGCTAGATTTGAAGAGACCTTCTCAAGGTTGTCTCCGATCATTAGTTGATGACTTTTGGGGAATTATCCAGTTCATGAACGTCAATCAAGACTGCCGTAAGTCAAGCCCTGTTAACGTAGTAAGTGTTATTAACTACTCAGAAGTCAAGTAACATACCAAACGTTCAGATCCCATCATTCAAACACGCAGAAACCGTAATGTATTTCTTTTACGAAACAATAAGACTAAACATGCCACACGAGCTTCGGTGAACTTTTGGCTGGAAATTTTTCGTGATTGGATACTCTGATCCAAACACTGGTATCAAAAAATCAGAGGTGGCGTTCGATATACCTTACATAATTTCATGTAATATTTAGCTCCAGGCCTGGTTTTAAAGACAAGGTAATTTGGAAATGGCCTATCGTATGATTTCTGCCACGAGATGGTAGTATTGCTCCTATTTGCTCCCGTACCATTGTTCTTAATAAATTTTTTTTCTCTCAAAGATGAATATGGAAAAGCCAATTTATTAAGGATGGTAATACGACATTTTCATTATTCCCTTTTTACAGTTACTCATCATGGAACATCTAAGAGATGAACTAAAAAACCCGTTTGAAAATAAGCGAGGTGAAGAAGGCCATTTGAGTTGATATTGTTTTTTTCTCCTTTTGTGACTTGGCATGTAATAATATTTTATTTTGAGTTACTATAAGTTACTTGTTTTAACCCTTTATACGGTCTGCTTTCACGTGTTAAGGATAAAAATTAGTGTATGTACTACAAAGATGAAAGTAGGGAAAGTAATGTCAGAGGTAGCCAAAGAAAGGGAAGCCCAAACAAATATCGACGTTTATTACAGCCAGCCAGGTTTTCAGGCGTTCTCGTTTATTTGTGCGCAACACTCAACACGGCATGGCTAAAACGTTCAAATGTAAGCTATGTGTACCTGAACAAAAACTGTAAACTGATTGTAAAATTTTAGATAATGTCTACGGTTAACTCTGCGACATCCGCTCTAACTTTCCTCTCGATTAATTTATCTATACGATTGTTCATTCTAATGAATCCGATTAACTCACTGGAGTCGTCATGATGTATTGCTACATCAGAGAAAAATGGGAAGCAGGAATTGTTCATTGGACACAACACACTGTATACTTCAGAACAGAGGGCTGCACCTCATCCCAATGGCCGTTTAGAGAACGCTGGGGGGGGATAATGGAAGCAAGGCAGCAGAGAGGGGGGCGTTAGGATGCAAAGGGTGCGCATTCATCATCAGTCATCCACCACCGCAACATTTTAGTTTCTAGTTGTCATTTTGTGTTAAAATCTAACACTGCCTAACTCGGCAATATATATCTTTAGTATAATTACACAGGTGATTGTCGAAAACCCCGCATGGTGATTGGCCAGAAAACTACGTCATCAATCTTGATATTCACCAACAGGTGAATATAACAGTGAAGGCTGAGAAGCAAGATGTCGGCTACCTTTGTAAATGTTACCAAGGAGATTTTAAAAGTGCTAGTTCACTAATTTTTTTTGTCGACTTCGTCTCGGAAATTATTAAACAATATTCACTTCACTATCGGCGAATAATTGCTAACTGTTAGACTCACGCAGTTCGATATTGCTGCGGGATTGGGCGCTGGCATGGGCATAGAACTGGTACTAAGTGTGCTCATTAGGAGGCGGCAGCAGGTTTCAGTATGGGCGTTCATCCAGGAAAGGTCGAGAATTATTGTCCCAGAACAAGCAATGTGTCATGTAAATGAGCCCCAAGACTAAGTCAAAATCTAACAAACCCTAATATACCACTTGCATTTATTCTCCTGTTGGCGGGATAATACCTCTAAACAAAAGAATATCCGATTATTAAATTATTCGATCTGTTGAAGGTCAGAGCTTTGAAGTTGTCCTCCAGATGGGTTGTTTAGCGTATGAGCGCAAGTGGTCTACAGACTACGCTAAGCCAAAAAACAAAAAAATAAACCAAAACTTAAAAACGGTCGTCTGGTTAAGCCAAACCCCTCGCATTACTCCACACGACCCTGAAGAAAACTTTGCATTGAACCCACCCTTTACCGTACCCGCACCACTCTGTCAGTACGGAGTTTAAGGCTTGCTTCACACGTGAGCATGAGCATAAGGACAAGACAAAAGGCAAAACAAAGGAATAAAGTCAAGCTTGCAACAAAAGGATCGTCATAAGCATAAGCATAAGGTCATAGTCCAAGCATAAGCATAAGATCATAGTCCAAGCATAAGCCAAGAGCTGAACAAAAGACGAAACGAAGAAAAATTCTTGTTTTATCTTTACAAGTCCCAGAGGAGATATGCTTTGTCTTCGTACTGATCTTGTCCTTATGCTTATGTTGCTCGTGTGAACCAGGCTTAAACAAACATTACGGTAACGTCAATAGGAAACAGCACTTAGCTTCCTGCCTCAAATATTGACCGGATACCAGTCCACTTTATTACAGAAAAACGTCTTGATGACCTTCGATGTGTGGCAAAGTGCAAGATCTTGCTGAAATAGCCCAGATCCATCAGGGAAAAGCTTTGACATCTCTGGCACCACTCTACTCTTCAATACATCAATGTATTGCCCTGATTTCATCATGCCTTCAACGAGGTGTAGTGGACCAATTCCATAATAGTTAAAACAGCCCCAGAACATCTTCTTAGGGTGTTTGACAAACTGATTAACGTGGCTTTCTGTCACTGGTTCACCAACTGTTCTCCGAACATGTTGACTTTGCTGTCCTTGAACGAAAAAGTGACTCTCATCGCTAAATAAGACCATCCTCTAGTTCTTACATGTCCAGTCTTTGAATTTCAAGGCCCAGTTGTAGCGCTTCTTTTTCATGGCCATTGTTAGAAGTTGTTTTTTGACAGGTCTTCTTGCCGTACGACCGACTTCAATGAGACGTCTGCGCACTGTGCTGGAGCTGATGGAGACTCCCGCAGACCCTAAAGCATCACTTGTCTTTCTGGGGTTCTTCTTGCTTTCCCGAATCAATACAGCCTCATCTCTTGGCGATGTCTTTCTTTTTCAAATTCGGATTCTTTCCTCACGATACGGGACACGGATGCTTGACTGACACCAATCAACTTGGCGATCTCCCACTGCATCTCAGAGTAATGCTGATGTAATGTTAATATCTTGGCTCGCTTACTTGGAGAGATATCCATCTTTGGGATTGCTTCAAGATGATGGCATTGGCATATAAAAATGAGTGGAGGAACTGTCTCAGTTGTGGGACAATCCCATAATCAGTGCCTCTCATACAGTTGATGCTTTCCTGCGCACATGCACTTCGTTGACAACAGAATAGGAAACAATTTTAAAGAAGATTCATTTAAAAATTTTATTGGGTTTAGAGGTTTTTTGAAAACAATTACTGATCATATAAGCATGAGAAAAGCAAAAATATCTTTTTGATTCAATTAATTTGCACAAGGGTGTATGTTTTAAGAACACTCCGAGTGGAGGGTTATAACCCATGTGAGCTAGATTGTTCATTTAAGGCTCCAGTTATATCTAATAATTTTAGTTATGGCCTATCCGTTTATGGTTCCTCTCCAGCGAAACTAAGTACTGTTCAACGCTTCCTAGACAGATAAGCACAAATATATATCTGTAAATATATATTTGTACCTGTAAATATTAAACATCTGGAAAAATCAGGTCAGGAATATTTTTAAAGTCTCTTCAGACCAGAGTTCCCTTTTATTTGACTTGTTGCCGAAAAGGAAATCTATTACCTACTCCTTAAGAACAAAGACTAGTCACCATCCCAATGTTAACACTCAACGTTTTAAGGCGTTATTTATCAATAGACTTATTTTTAACTATGATTTATCTATATGATGTATTTTTAACTTTTTAATACTGATGCGTTGGATGTTTCGATAAACTACCAAAACAAAGCTTATGTTCCACATGGCTCGGTTTCCTTTGTTCTTTTGGGTAATATATTCAATAGCTCCTGTCAATTTAACTGTCTAAAAGGCTGGTTGCACTTTCTATCATTGAACGGAGAATGCGGGGTCATAAACAATGAAGGAATACAATGGTTGAACAATGAGTTCGTACTCCACTCTAACAGAGTGGAATATGGAATATCCCGAGGAAAAATTCGTTCCAAGATTTGAATCCATGGTCAAAAAAAACCCCAAACAAGATCGCAGGTGATATTTCACGAGGCAAAATTTG
Source organism: Heliopora coerulea (assembly GCA_030142905.1). Lineage (NCBI taxonomy): Eukaryota > Metazoa > Cnidaria > Anthozoa > Scleralcyonacea > Helioporidae > Heliopora > Heliopora coerulea. The sequence goes on along the minus strand of JASJOG010000100.1, from coordinate 17,222 downwards.
CATCTGTTTAATTAATGTTGCACCATTTAGGCTTATTTCATTTTCACTGCAGTTTTACGGCGTGCTTTATGTCTTCCGTAAGCCCTGCTATCAAAGGCAGCTGATATTTTACACCGTTAAACACACTACCATGCGGAAAAGAGCAACCGTCGATCCATAGGGAAAACAAATACGCATTCTTGAAATTAATTTCAGCCCGCCTTACGGAGAAGAAACGACAACAGAGAAATTTTCAACCGGCTTAACCTTTTCCTGTGCAAGAGGTCTTCCATTGATGAGTAAAATAGTCTGGCGTTAGCCAGAGTAAAATGCCTAAGTAGGGTATGGACCCGAAAGGGTTAACCGGGCTAACTCGAGTTGCACCAACAGGGATTCCGGCAAAGCAGGCTGGCCCGTTTACCATGTAATCGAATTGTTGAAAATACTATTTATAAACAGACCAGGCTAATCATGGTTAACCAGGCCAGCTCGCTCCATGTAATTTATGGCCCCTAACAGTGGGTTCGGGTCCGCTACGGAGGCTTTCAAATGTGCATGCATAGACAATGACCATTATTCATGATCAGTAACTCACGCTCTTCAGGAGGTTTGTTCGTCCAGTCGGAAAAGTCCGGAGATGTTTCTACAAAATAGGGGATTTCCGACAAAACAGAGAATTGAAAGGTTTGGCCGTGAAAAATACTTCCCCTGAAGTGCACCTCCCGGTTTGTCAACGCATGTCAAAAATTTTCAGAAGTGTTTTTATTCACGGTATAATTTAGACACTACTATCACCTTTAAGGATAAAGAAAGATATATCTAATACAAGCGCTAGTCATAGGCGAGTGTAATGCCAACCAATACGAAATAATACATACATATGCTTAAAACTAATTAAATGCATAATGACAAAAATAACTAAACCCATTCAAGAGGAATGGCAGAAACAATTGGTTATAACTTCATTTATTTTGTATCCTATAACGTGTTAGGAATTAGGATTTGCAGTCAAAAAAGGTGAACTTTACAAAATTGCTCTCCATCGTCCTATTACATCTAATTGCTTGTCATTATTAATGGTATCAATGACGAAAGCAAACAGGCCCAACTTCGATTTTATATTTCTGAGATTTTTTGCCGGTGTCGAATGCTTCCAGGTTGACAATAGGAAGGCGAAGTTTATGTTTGGTGGTAATTTCCAATACAGTCTTATGCCAATTGTTGTCTTTTACCTGTAATAAAAATTTTAAATAGTGTCATTTATGAACGGAAAAAGATGACCGGGTGGGCAGCCTTCTCTCTGAGGACCTCAGTAGCCTTGTCCAGGGTCTCTATTTTTAAATTCTGCAGAAAGACTGCCGAAGAGAAATTTACTGAAAAAATTTCAATATGATCCATCTTTTTTGTTTGGTTAAACATCAAGAACACTGACGTCATCTGTACGCCTTATTTGGGGATTTATAGTCTCTAGTCAGTTGAATACATTACCATATTTATTCCAATACACGCCCACTATCTAATAAACGCTTCTCTCCCAATGAAGTCCCCTCAACTCATAAAAATATTTAATAAACGCCCCTCTCCAATAAACTCCTCCTTCCAATAAACATCCCCCTTCCAAGAAACGCGCCCCAGTAAACCAAATGGACCCGTTTGTAAAATTGCGAAATCTTTTAAAACCTGGGCGCTTAACCTTTCAGTCGACGGATCTGAAGATCATTTCATTCACTGCTTCAAGGAAGTAAAGCCCTGTGAAACTGGAGCGAGACAGCTGCAGTCTTAACTTTCAGTCCTGCAAGAATGCGTTAGGCCCGATCCTTTCAAGGTCATGGCTGATTCAGATTTTGAGGACGCAGATGACGAACTTTTTTTGAGTCTAATTCGATAACAAAGAAATTGAGTGAAAATTTCATTGCTGAGTTGTGTGAAATATTTTTTGTTTTTAATCGCTTATTCTGATGTTGAGAGCGCAACTAACGAACATTCTATCTTTTATTACTAACGATGATAGCGGTGAAATTGACATTGTGTGAACATTTGCGTGAAATCGTGGGAATATTTCTATTTTTGAGGTTGAAATATTAAATTTTGAAATAAACGCCCCTCTCTAATAAATGCTTCACTCTAATTAACGCCCCCTTTTAGAGCTCATATTTTTAATAAACGCCCTATTTTAATAAACGTCTATTGGAACAAATACGGTACTCCAAGATGTCAATCGCGAGACACAAAATCAAACGCGTAAACAGCGCGTTATATCTAAATGGTCGTAAGTGCTGTTTTCCACTACACAAAAAACTTGTTCAATTTATTCAAAATGTCGATTCACGTGATCAAATTTTCCTTTTGCAAAACAGCCTAAACTCCCGACGACCTGTATATGCTTTGCTGATGAGTGACCGGCAAACTCACTAAAATCCCAATAATTGGGTTTACGTTTTTCATTAGTTTTTATTTATTTATTTATTTATTATTTTTTTGGAGGAGTATCATTTTCTAAATTTCTGATGACTGGTGGCGGGTTTCATCCCCCCCTGGGGCCCAGAAATCGTTTTTCTGAGGACAATTTGAGCTTGACGAACGTCCTACGAACATCTGTGTACACCTCCAAGCTCCCACATTCCTCCTATTAATCTCCTTCAAGTGAGACCTAAAACAACCGACATTCTTGAGCCACGGACGGCAACTGAAACTTTTGATTGACCGGTGTTTTATAATTTTGGGCCGCGTTTTCTGCCAATAGGATTTCTTAAGCAAGTAAAGATAATGGATAACTTTAAAATTCCAAGAGAAATCACTACTTATGTATTCAGTGAGTCAGCGGCAGACTTAAGGGTCAGATGATGACGTTGTAGGAGCAAAAGCCGTTTTTTCTTTTTAAAACGCAGAAACGCTTCCAACGACGTCTATGTGGGACAAAAACGGGAGTTTAGATGTTCGACTTTACCCTTGGGGTGTCTTTTTCTTTGTTGTGCATGAAAAATTCTATTGAAAGAATAAGTCGTTTGCGAACCAAAAATGCCCGTTCTTTACAGCCTGGTTTACACGTGAACATATGCATAAGCATACGGACAAAGCAAAAGGCAAATCAAAACAAATGAAGTCAAGCCTGCGACATAAGGATCGTCATAAGCATAAGCATAAGCATAAGATCATGGTCCAAGCATAAGCCAAGAGCCAAACTAAAGACCAAACAAAGAAAAGTTCTTGCTGTTTTATCTTCGCAAGTCCCAGAGGAGATATCATACTTTGTTTTCGTTTTGATCTTGTCCTTATGCTTATGTTGCTCGTGTGAACCAGGCTTAAGCTTTCTACTGTCTTGTTTTGGTTACGATCACTGTTTTGCTTAAGCCTATTCCACACGAGTAAATTTTCTGTGGCAAGTTTTCTGTGACGAAGATATTTGTTCGTGTATAAAGACAGCAAATGCCGTGTTGAAAACTTGTCTGCCTACGCGCCAGAAATGACTGGGGACAGTGGAGACAAAAGCGAAGAAGCCACTGCCAACGTCTGAGTAGGTGGGAAATTTTCTGTGATGGGTCGTGCACACGAACAAACTTTCGTATATAACAGTTTTTCTTTGCCACATAAAAACTGGCGTGCCAGTTTTTCAGCAAATCCATTTGTCGCATAAAATTCGGGCAAATTTTCTCACTTATACGAGTAAACAAAAGTGGTCACTGAAAAACATGCCACAGAAAGTGTACTCGTGTGGAGCAGGCTTTATCCTTTCGACCTGAGGTTGTAACATAGGTTTGGAATAGTGTTCGGTATCAGCTACCCAGACTGAAAATTTCTGCTCGGTTGACCGGGCTGAAAAATCCCATGCAATATCATGTTTACCTCAATTTCTTTTGTTTTTCCAGGTACCATTAATAAGTAATTTACCTCAGTGAAATTAATTTCTACTAATACTACCTCCAGTGAGGTCAAACCGGGTCGTGTTAGAACTAATACAACCCGGTTTGACATCACCAAAGGTAGTATTAGTTGAATTTTGGCAAACATGATATTACAAAGTAATACCGTGAAATTTCGGTGCATTAGTTATTAAACCTTCCGCTCGATTCGGGTCATTTAGTAAACTTTCCTCGGGCCTTCGGCCCTCGGGAATTTTACTAAATGACGACCATTTCATGGTATTACTTATAATAATCGCACGAAAAAATTTCAGCCCGGGCTGAAAAGATGAATGACAGGCGTGGGAAGACGCAAACTGCCAAAACAACAGAGACTACCGACAAATCCCCGCCTGGGTTCACTTCTGATTTAAGTTTCAGCCCGGGCTGAAATTTTCCCATGTAATCAGTCCTTTAGATTGACCGTCAGTGGCGTAGCCAGAAAACAAATGTTACGAGGGCACAACATGGGCACAGTTCTCAACATTTCCTGATACTTTTTTAGTCATTACACTGTTAGCCGGGGGCATGCAACATGCCCCTCAAGATATTTTGCAGTGCTTGGGCCCAATAACACTTGTGTGCTAACTACATTTCAAATTTTTACAGTAGTTTTATTTCAAAAAACTTCCCACATTCATTATAAATTTAAGAACAAGCACCAAAAAAACCAAAAATTCTAAAACAATAGGATTCTTCTATTCTTGTCCTGTGTGCAAAAAGAATATATTTTTATGAAATATTTAACATTTATGTGGGAATTAAACTAACAGTTGATCTTCAGGTAAACAGAATAATTATATCTAATCTTTGTAGTGACTATACTCTATACTTTGCCTAATGTGAGCTAGATTTGTCTGCAATATTTCACCCGGGCACATGCAGGTTTCACCCGGGCACAGGCCCAGATAGGCCCAGGTGTAGCTACGCCACTGATTGACCCGTAGGAACATCTCAACTCAGATCATCTTTTACGGCCGATGAAAGGTTATCGTATAACAGGTCAGCCCGGCTTACATACACAGCCGTCGATGAGATCTTTAGTACATGTTATACTTGAAGAAAACGATGGTTATAACTGGCAATGGTACCTTATCCTTGAATAAACGCATAAATTTATCTCTTCTAAATTAACACCTCTCGAATGCATTTAAATTTCAGGAGGCTAATTTAGTTCGACAATAGATTAGCAAATCAGATCTAGACAATGGAATACCAGCATTTATGTTCGAAGCCAATGAATTTCGAATTATGAAATAATACATTTTTATGAGAGGCTATTATCGTCATGCGACCCTTTATAGGACCCTATTATGAGGCCCTTTTATTTAAGTTGGTCATAGACCTTATAAATCACGGCTATCAGCCATTCACTTACGTTGCAGTCGTTGATCAGAACCTTTGGTTTGTAGTATTTTGAGCTTGTCATTGTAATCTTCTGGAGGTCATTTCCGATGAGGGCGATTGATTTCTTGCCAGTTTCGTCCCACGCTCGCGAGTTCAAACATTTATAGGTGATGGTTTGTTTGACGCGTTTACTTAAAAGTCGAAGGAAGGCCACTTGGGTATCATCAGCGAGGTACGTGAACTGATTGATGGAAAAAGAAGCAGAATGCTCGATGTAAGTCTTTAATTGTAGCGATTCTTCATAACAGTGCTCAGCTGTGCACAGGTTTATGCGTTAGAAACATTCATCCTCGTATTTAATTCACGAATATGAAGGGAACGTATTTCGTGGAGCTAATTTTCCTGATTTCATAAAAATTAAAGGCCCATGGAGATGATTGTAGACCAAAATGAACATTTTCACCTTCAGGAGAGGATAGCAGGATATCAAGAGGTTCACTTGAAATTAAAAAGTAGTAAACCTTCCTCAGCCAGAAAAAAACGAGAAAATGAAATGCTAGTGATTCGAGTGAAGTCCTTGTTTCTCCTTTTTGACGGATAACAAATTTAACAGTTTTTCGATGTGGTCTAAATTACCTGTCGAGTATTCTATTTTTAATTTTACTGTGGTTCGCAGGAAACTTTGGTGAGATTAATGGTACATGATCACATGGAAGAATTCGGCACATTCATCACAGTGACTAATCTCTTTAATAAAACGCTGACAGTTCGTACGTCAAAATATGATAGTCACTTTGATTTGTTTTAAAAAAGGTAGAATAAGGATGATTATCAAGGGTAAGCTTTTTTAAAGAGCGTTTAGTTAACGTGGTATTTATCTGTTTTTCATTGAAAACAGATTAATACCACGTTAACTAAACGCTCTTTAAAAAAGTTTATCCTTGATTGTTGCAATAAAACCGTTTTTTCTTTCAATAAGGATGATTATTTCTTGCTCTTTCGTACCATTAGCAATATGAAATAATTTGGAGAGCATTTATTTCCGCAGATTTGGTTCTTCGAAGATTTTGAAAATTACTATAAAGGTGGAAGGAAACAAACCTGCTTTTTGTACAGCAGTTTGGCTAGTTTGTTCAAGAAACTGTTTGAAAATCTGAGTTGAAGAGGACCTCTATTACAGTTATTAAAAACCGGCCTGTTAAATTAATATCTCATCCCCCAAAACAATTTTTATTTAGTTTTATTTCCCACTTAGTTTCCCAACGAATGGAATTCAATCATTTTTTAAATCTTGCTTCATTTCACCTGTTCTCCGCTGTGATGTTCGATGTAACTTTCTTTTGGCTTGATACATGTCTCCTTAAACTCGAATTTACAGGAAGCTAAGATCGCGTTCTTTTTGCAGCCAGCATCGGGGTCAACCCAGTAATTACCTAACATGAAAAATATACATATATCAATAAGGTTAATGATAAAAACAATAAGAACAATAACAAGAGCAAGGATCAGAATAATAAGAATAAGAATGAGTAATTATCATTATCGCAACTAAGTAACCTGTTACATTGACTATAAGCAGGCCATTCCTTCACCCTTAGGCAGTTCAGGGTGAAGGTTCAGGCTAACAAAATTTGGCAGCTCTGTTATAATAATGAAGACTCTTTAGCTATGTTAACTCAGTCACTCTGCTTGTATTATTCCAGACATTTTCTTTTTAAGAATCATTTCGCTCTCAATGAAAACTGTCTTTAGCATTTCATTGCATGTCTTTTTCATCGTATTCTCGTCTTGTATAATCTTTTTCACTTGTTCCTGTACTTGCTTCCTTCCTTCCTCTAAGGCATCCAATAACAATTGGTAGGATTTTCACTCTATAACATTGTCTTCTTTCTCGTACCTCAAATGCGAGTTTTTGATACTTAGCTTGTCCCGATGCTTCTCTTTTATATTCTTTTCCTTAGGGCACGCCATATCTACTAACCAGAGTTCGACCCTCGTTATCCTCGATTGTTGCTATTATTATTGTTACTATCATTATTACTATTATTATTATTATTATTTCTGACTTAACCAAATATACAATGATGCTCTAATTACAAAAAAAAAAAAAAACCAGGAAAAACTATAACATAGGGCATATAGTATAACTGGCCAATGCCTCCCCCTCTTTCCCACTTTCATCCGGGTTAAGGAGGGAAGGACAATAGCTATCAAACTTTCTTAGCTAATATATAAGAGCATCTCTTGTCAACGGATCAGTCCTGATAATATTTTTCTCATGATGGTTTCGCTTTCCCATACTACAGATTTTTGCATCTCTCTACACGTACATTCAAGTTCTTTATCATCCGTAAACAGTTCCTTTATGTCTTCCTTCAATCGTTTTAAACCACCTCCAAAACAGCAGATCACCGACGGCACTACTTTAACAGTGAAATCCTCTCGTCTTTCTCGTAATTCGAAGCACAACTGCTGATATTTTTGTATTTTTTCCCCTCTTTTCTCGTCCTTGTTCGACTCGTTTGGGCACGCCATATCGATGATCGTTATCTCTTTCTGTTTGCTATCCTCTAACGTCAAATCGGGTCTTCTTGCCGTACAGTTCTTCCTCATCTTGTGCTCCCAGTCCCAATATAACTTCTTGCCGTTGTTCTCGATCACTTTCCCTTTTTCCCATCGTTCCATATACCATTTCGTTCCTTCTGGGAGCTGTCCGTTCTTTATCGCCCATTACACCGCCAGTACCTTTAAAGCGTTGTCATGTCTTTTCACATATTCCGATCCGGCCAGCTTTTTGCATCCTGCTAGTAAATGCTGAATAGTCTCTTTGCATTCTCCACATAGCCTATATTTACCTTGGTCTGTCAGTCCCTTCATTTTCTTCCATGCTCTCGTTTCGACCATCTGCTCTTGCAAGGTGAAGATCGACGTTGTTTTTCGCGGATCGGTGTTGCATTTCAACCATACGTGGTCCTCTTTCTCAAATCCAGCTGGTATTTCGCTCTGGAGCTTCTTTTCCTTGAAACTTTCAGCTTTGTTCTTACGATGTCCTTCTTTCAAAATGTTCTTCAGTTTTCTCCATGCTGCTTTCCAATCTTCGTATCTGTCGTTGCCGATCTTAATCTCTCCAATGTTAAACTCAACTTGCCCATTCACCTTTCGCATCGCCTCCTCTGCCTCTCTCTTCACCAACATTTGTTCTTTTCTGCACTCGTTAATCCAAGAAGCTCGGATCCACTCGCTATTCGACACCGCCATGTAACATGCAACTCTCACTTTAGTCTCGTCATGTACCTCTTTGAAACTTTTCAATCCTCTTCCTCCGTCTTGCCTTTTCGCGTACAATCTCTCGTCACTTGATTGCTTTCCGTGAAATCCTTCTTTTCTAAGCTTCTTCTTCACAATCTTATCCAGCTCTTCTATGTCTCCTTTCCTTAGTGAGCACACATTCATGACATAACCAGCTGCTGGTACTATTCTATTATTATTATTATTATTATTATTATTATTATTATTATTATTATTATTATTATATTATATCTATTTTTACATTTCTTCGTACACATAGACAACGATGTATGTCACTGTTAAATAACACAAACCAAACAGAAAATTTTGGCCAACAATAGTTATGCAAAGTAACAGTTATAGCCACCCGGGTCATTTTTGTCGGTAGTTAAACGTTGAGGAATCGTCGATCACTGTGGTAGTCATTAGACTACGTAATCTTCTGATTGTGCATGTACTCAGAACAATTATTAGTACACAACGCGTGAGGGTCTGTACTTGTAAAATATCGATGGCTTTTTTTAACACATCAAGTCGAAGCCAGTCTCTGCAACAAAAGCAGAGGCGTCACATTTTCTAGCGAATGAAGACCAAACTAGTGAGCTCAACAAGTAGTTATTACACAAACTTAACGAATTTTGAGTTCCTTGAGGAGAACTTCTTCTTAGCACTTTGTATTTTGTTGGTTTTTGTTCTTCTCGCTGGATTATTATTGTGAAACTGACAAAAGAATTTCACTGAAATCTTAGCGAGAGTTCTTTACTGTTTTCATTAAAAAAAATGAAAGTTTGACTGTTTTTTTCTTTCCCAGTAGCTTTTGGGGTTTTTTTTTGCCATGAGCGGTGCGGAGTGGTTAGTTCCAAACTCATCAGAAACCTATGAAACTTGCGGCGTTTCTCGTCCCAAACTGGTTGCCAGAACGACCTCACATTGTAGTAAACAACAAACATTAACGTCGTTCCCTGATGACTCTAAAAACTGTCATTCTGGGGCATGCAATGAGCCCAGGACTTTCTATGCAGCAAGATATCCGCTTATGATTCGCAGGAGTTTGTCCTCGAAACCCTCGTTAGGTCTACCACATACTCCAACATGCTAATCGCAAGACACAAAATCGCAAGTGTAAACAGCCCGAAGGAGCCAACCATTCGACTTCAAAGGATTGTTGGAAAAAAATATCCGGCAAACTTCCTTTTGCTAAAAAAGTAAAAGCACAAAGGAATACGAGTAGACGAGAAATATCCTGCGTGCGCTGTGGCCGCTCGAAGCTTAAATTCTTACTTTTAGTATTACCGCATGAGCCTGAATGGTTTGCAGGCCATGCATTCTGTATGCCGAAAATCTTTTTGAGAACACCTATCGACGTCTTAAGAAGACAAATTACTGGCTTTATAATTTTAAAGAACACGTTTAATATATAATTGAACGATTTCGAATTCGCCTCTTTTTCGTTAATATTAATAGACAAACAGCCCGCTCATACAGCTGACAAGCATAGTGTTGGTCCTATGAAGTGGACATCAATATGGAAATGAGAAGAGAGAGAGACGTACTTATCAGAAAAGAACCCAAAAGTTTGTTCCGGTGATTAGTGAAGAGAGCAAACCTAGCTTACTATCAGAGCACTACTTTTGAGCATCTTGTTCAACAGCAAAGGCTACTAACCGCTCTTCAGTTCAGGGTAATCCAGGTACAGGTCGTGACATGTTCTAGCTGGATAAACCTGAGTTCCATTTGGCTTTACGAACATTTCCATTCGCTCGTCCACCATGTCTACCAAAGTGCCCGAGGCAGGTTTCGGTGCATCAGGGACGGCATTACCCGTCTAAAAAGAAGACAGAAAGTTTATCTCGTGCCTAAGTCAGGAACAATGTGCACAATTTCAAATCGTTTCTTTATTTTTCGTTCTTTTCGGGCGGAGAAGGGGGAGAAGGTGGCTCGCCACAATCAGCATGAATTCAGAAAAAAAAAGAAAAAAGGATACTTTGTTTGCAGTGTCCACCTTTATCGTGTCACGATATAATTTTGTTTCGGTTCGCAAGCTTTAGATATTCAACAAAAAATTCGTGTTCGTACGTAAACCTGATGAATCATGATGCGATTTCTTATGGGAAAAAATAATCGTTCCTTAAATGCGGTGAAAACCAAGAATTTATAAGAAAAATAGCTTATACCTAAAGCTATATCCAGCGCCTCTTCCCACCTACCTTTCACTGAGATGTTTGGAAATTTTGGCAGCCCCCCAAAGCATCATTGAAATTTACTTAGTTAAGCCAAGTCTCTTTGTCGTTTATTAAATTAAAAGTAGCTTGCCCATCGCTCTTAATATTTGTACAGTATCCCTACCCCTCCTGATCTTCATTAATTTTACTCGGAACGACGAGTTCCCCATAGCTTTATCAAGTTCTTGCTAGTCTAAGCGTGATACTTTTGACCCCTACTCCTCCTGACCATCGCCGAATTCTTTCTTCTTTGGTTTCTTTGAGTTTGCCAATGCTACGTCGAGTTTTCCCAGTCATCAGTAACGCAGCTATGAAGAAAGGGCGACAAATGCACCCCCGTCCCCCCTCAATTGTCGGTACATGAGGCTTCTTGATAAATAAGTCGGTAAACATATTATACTTTGCAACAACAACATAACCCACGAATCGTCAGTAACTAAGCATGATTTAATCGTTAAAACAAGTCTTCCATTGCGACGTTTTACATTTTTAATGATTCACAAACAATAGTACACTTCATCTTAACTCAACTAATGCGATTTCGCTCCCTTTTCGCTTTTCAGCCTTCGCTTAATGCCCACTTCGTATCCTTTTCGTACCAATTTTAACAGGATCTTACCTTCTTACATGCTCTTAAATTCATCATTAGCTAGGTACATATGGTGAACACGGATTTGGTTCAGTTTATTGTGAAAATTCCGAGAAGTTGGTGCCCTCAGTTACATGTACTGCCAAGCCAGTTTCAAATATCAATTTTGTTTTCCACCCAGACTATGTTAAGGAACTAAACTTTACAGTTTTGTACAACGTTATAAGCAGACGACACACATAAATGAAATGAATAGTCAAATAGTTCAACTGTAGTTTTAAGTAAATGTGAAACAAAATATTAAATTTCGGTAATTAATCTTCCTCACGACGAAGACTTCACTTTGATCATCCAGGCACTGCGGAAGCAAGTCAGCACAGGGGGGAGGGGGTTGGGTACCAATCCTAAAAATTTTCTGGTGACATAGCTACAGTCGTTAAAATTTTCTACAGTTTTCAATTTCACATGACCTAATCGACCAAACAATTTGCAGCCACAAATGAACAGTATATTTTGGTAAGATCAAATTCAACGAGAGAGTATGCAGTTTGACCAGAAAATTACTTGAACTACTCATGTATTTTTTCCCATCACACCAGGTCTCCATTTTAAATAAGTAAATTTTGAGTAAAGTTGGGAAGTTGTAGTTTCTGTTAGTAAAGATGTTTGTTTGTATGCTGTGCTAACTGTGTCAATTGACTTGTACATAGGCAGAAAAACTCGCTTAGATCTCGGAGTTGTTCAAAATACTTAAATCTAACACACCTTGCACATCACATACCCGAACACCTTTACTAAATTTTTGACAGCATTATTATTAGGGGGGGGGGCTAAAGCCTCCCTAGCCCCCTCTCCCGCCGGGTCTATTATCGGTACGTCAGGTATATCCTGCCGGTATATCAGCTCAAATTTTCCTTGCCATCCCCTTTCGAATTCTTAGCTACCAATGTAGGTCATGGATGTATCCGAGTCCCGCATATTTGAAACGAATCAATTTCAGTTTTTTACCTACCTCGCCACTGCTTCGGTAAAACCGGCGTGGTCCCTTCTCGCCACTCGTCCCTCCGCCGTACATCTGCGAATAAAAGTGCAAGACCAATTAGACCAAGTAAAAAATAACATATTAAGTGACGTTTTTCTATCTGGAAACAACCGACAGGATCAAACAGCTTTTACACCTTTTGCTGTCCATTACCACAAAATATACTATCATTAACGCCAACCTCACACTCATTAACGCCAAAATACATTCATTTTATTCAATCGACATTCATTAACGTGGATACGCAACCATTTGCATCAAAGGGCATTCTATAGCGCCAACAGACGACCATTAACACCATTCTACTATACATTAGGGATAAAATTTCAATTACGAAAGATATTTCTTTTGCGTAATTGAAATTGTATTATTCTTAATGTATAGCAGAATGGTGTTAGTGGTCGTATGTTTGCCCTATTGAATGCCCTTTGATGCAAATGGTTGCGTATCTACGCTAATGAATGTCGATTGAATAAAATAAATGTATTTTTACGTTAACGAGTTTGAGGCAGGCGTTAATGATACTATATCTTCCGGTAATGAACAGCAAAAGGTATAGAATGGTGTTAATGGTCGTCTGCTGGCACTATGAAATGCCCTTCGATGCAAATGGTTGCGTGTCTACGCTAGTGAATGTCGATTGAATAAAATGAATATGTTTTTGTGTTAAAGAGTGTGAGGTTGGTGTTAATGATAGTATATTCCCTGGTAATGATCAGCAAAAGGGGTATATAATCTACCGCTTTTTTAATCATTATATACATTCATCTTAAATGAATGACTGCTGCTGAATTAAACATTTCTTTGACTTGATATATCCCCAGATACTTTACTATTACCGTTAATGTCCTTCGACTATAATAATAAAGTTAACGTAACAGCAGTCTTCAGGCTTTCTTTCCTTCTTTTGGAAAACAATAAACCGATGGTTAATTTGAAATGAAATGGTTAATAACACTTGCGAGACTAGCCCGTTGGTTTTGGGCGGGCAAAGGCACATAGCCATGAATATACCGAGGGGGGTGACAGCCGAGCGAGAAGCGCAAGCCTTCTGGGAGGAGCGGGGACAAGGCCCCCTGGAAGTTTCTGAATTCCGGGGTCCCCGAAATGGCATTTCCTGTATTTTAAGAGCAACTTTGCCTAGTTCTGACCTAGCTGTTCCTCAGAAACCCACACCAGACACTGTTAGCAAAAATACATGTGTTGCACATCAAGTTTATAGATCATAATCAGTGCTAATAGAGTGGGATATCCAATATAACACAAAGAGTGGGGTATCCAATGACGTCATTCGCCTGCGTGATTGGCCGGGCACGTGCCCGGCCAGGCCCGGCCTTGACTACGCCACTGGTTAATAAGTCCTAAGAGGTTATCAGGGTATGAATTTTGAGGTTTCCCAGATACCCAAGGATAGTGGATTGAGCTGAAAGCCAGCATTTTTAACCTCACCATCAATAGAAATAATAGTGTATTATTAAAGATGACATATTTAAAACTTAGGGAGAAACTGTTCCCGAGATGGATCAGGAGAAACAATTCTCCAAATCAAATTATTCGAATTGTCACAATTAAGTAAAAACGAGACTTTCGTGACATAGTGTAAAAAGTCTATGTAAAATTGTGTGAAATACAATATTTGAATTAAAACTAAAAACGTCCGGAAAAACCCTGTTTTACTAGGGATTGAGAAGTATATGAGAGGCGTTAATCCACAGGTTTAGGTAATACATCCCTCACTTTTCAGCAAAGTGAGGATCATCCACACTTTTCCCCTAGCCTACTGAAGTTAGAAAACGAATAAAACTATAAGAAATTAGTAAACTTTCCACGGAATTTGATGGACTGATACTAAGTTTTCATGTTCGGTTATTTTTCTCCAATATTGAAAGCTATTATATCCGTAGTTATCAGCCCGTTTTTTACCATGTGTTTTTTCGTGAAACGAAAATACTGCAGTACGCCCTCTTGTTACCAAACCACCCCAAGGAAGGATGGAGATGTCTCGAGGATGAAACACTGAGGGCATTAAAATTTCCAACTTTGAAGTTGAAAATTACCTCCCATCTTCGTGATACGGATTTGCGTTCATGAAGTCAACATACATTACGCTATAGGGGGTGTTTCATTAATAGAGTTTGACCGATTAAGGGTTAGTATTTAGGTGTTTGCTGCTGCCAGTTGAAGCGGCTGTGGCCCAACTTGTCAATGTCAAACTACCGGTGTGTGGTTGATGGTGTTAAGGTATTCAGAAAATTCTAGTTGTGAGTAGAGAATGCCTTTTGCAGCGGTTTTTAATTCAAGGGCTGTCTGTGGAGTACATAACTAGCTGCGATCTACACAGACCATTCCATAAACAATGCCATGAACTAAACAAATTTTACAGTCATTGGTATCGAGAAAGCCAAGTTGCATGCAAAACATGCGGTTCCTCAGGTTCTGATTCCTTCCTGTCGAGCGACCTTCCCTTGATGACAGTAAAATGGTCTGACGTTGGCTAGAGTAAACTAATAAATTTAGACTCGACTCGGAACAGTTGAACGGGATTGGCTATGACCCTGTCTTGTCAAGCCATCTTTCCGAGGCGACAGTAAAATGGTATGCTTTTAGTCAGAGCAAACCAATATCATCTAGTGATGTTCCCAGGAAAGAATTGATGGAATATTATTTTAAAAAATCGTCGCTGGGTACTTTCGATTACGCACAGTGAGATACTTACGATAATATCTTGGCCAGGCGGACCCTAAATAAATCAACGAAACAAAGAGAAACAAAAAATATGAATACTGATGGCATTTCAAACACACAAAAGAACAAAAATAATGAACCATTAAGGAAGGACTACTTTCATTCAGAACCGTGCTGGAGGGTCTGGTAAGGAGTAGCCAGACTTTTCGTCGAGTGCATATTTAAATTTGGACGGACGAAGTCCGACTCCGTGCAACTGGAAAGGTCGCGCTAATAAGGCACCGTTTTGCTTGTGAGGGGTAACTCATCTCATCTTCCGGGGCGATCAATCCTGATCTTAGGGTGTGTCTTTTGAAGTCTAGGACACCAGTTTCACTTCCCTCTATCATTCTTCCGCCAATTCCATCGGGCATGAACGTTCGAGATCATTTCTGGTCAGTTCTATTTTCATGATTTTTCAAGACATTTTAATGCAGGGTACATCTGACAAACAAAAACCTCGTGCAGAGGTCGAAGACAACGAAGTATTTTTGCAATATTCACTGAACGTTTCGCATGATCATACGATAAACTAATCACTTGTTCGTTTTGTACTGGTGGAATATGTATCAGTACTGATCTACTGCATTCTGTACAATAATGTACCATAGGATTTGTGTGGATTACTTGACTTTCCGAGATTGCAGTTTTCTGTACACATATCGATTACGAACCAGGACAAAAAGAAACCTTCGTCCGACTACCAGAGTCCATGTAACTCAATGGTGCGAACATCTCATCGGCAATCAGAAGGCTATAGGTTCGATTCACGCCAGGGACTCAAAAACTTTTTCTGAATTTGTTAGCTGGAGGAGCATGCGAACTTGAGATTTACTCACAACAAGTTTACCACATCCTGTACAATAATGCATCAAACGATTTCAGACTACAGTATTTAACACGGACCTTGACTCAATGTTCTCGTCGATATTACGATGTATGCCTCGGTTTCATATTTCACCGATACAAATCTCAATCTCATCAATAAGGAACTACGTTAATCCACTCTTTGATTAGTTTTCATTCAAAAGTTGTGAAAGGGAAAACAAGCGTGCTTCAAAACTTAGCGACGCAAAACTGGGTCTTCGCAAGGGTAAAATCTTGGCGAAATTATTTTAATATTCTGACAAGATTTTATCCGAAACGAATTACTTTTATGGAAATAAGTAAACTACTTTAGGCAGGATCAAAATATTATTTTTTGAGAGTGTGGCAAAGTAAGAAAAAATTTCACCTTCTGATTAAGAAAAGTTTTTGATGATATCCTGAAATTATTCCAGAGCTTTTAATAGGTCCATTAAATTATTAAAGTTATTAGAGATTAATAGATAAAAACTTTGTACGACTATCGCGTCATAAACGAATGACACTTCGGCAGATGTGTAATATCGACTCTCGGGGATGCTAAAAATTAATTAGTTTGGGCATTGGGAAGATTAATTATAGTTTATTTGAAAAATCTTGAAGGCCAACTTTATGGGGAGCAGAAACACATCTTGGTCTCTAAATCAGGATCTGGGAGGGGGCCCTGGTGTCTTTCTCCTGTTAACGTAGATATCTAGTAAGCGATGGCATTAGCTCTGAATATAAATATTTCCAAAATATTTAAAATACTTACCGGAGGGCCAGATGGTCCTGAGGGTCCAGAAGGTCCCTATTAAGGACAAGAAAAACGAAATGTTTGACCATGACAAAGAAGATAGTACATTGATAACAACACTTCTATTTAATCAATTAGACAACTTGCGCCAGTTTTTTTATCAGCGGAACAACCAACTTAGCAAATAATATATATATATATATATATATTATTTGCTGAGATATGAGATATCGCTCTATGGCCTCTTGGTTCATATTGAGCACACTACAGGATGAGTCATGCCGCTAGCGAATTTGCGCACGCTCACTAGTCTCTAGTTAGAGCACTCTGGCATGGCTTAGATGTACCACAAGTGTGGGACATTTGAGTTGCCTATATAATATAGGCTTCTCCATCCTGCTCGTCAGCACTACAATGATGAGGCCCAGTAGGCCGAAACGGTTCCGTCTGTAGTTATATATATATAAATATAAATAGAGGGAGAGAGGGAGAGAGGGAGAGAGGGAGAGAGGGGAGAGAGGGAGAGAGGGGA